>SMDT01003148.1:0-275234 GCA_005392925.1 Aquilaria sinensis | reverse complement strand
GCTACAATCTGTGCCATAGTTGCCTGTAGGTTTTCCATCATTAATTCCATCCTATCTTGCCTTTCTCTGCTAGATCCAGGTACTTGTAACTTGGAGTTTGGCTCTTGGGCCAAACTAGGCTCATTGGCCTTTGCCTATATCACAGGTGCCTCTGTATGTATACCATCTCTAGGATAAGCTGTCATGTCTTCTGTTTGCCTCAGGGATTCACTTTCCCTACCTCTTTGTTCTCATCCTACACTTCAAATGCAGATATTCACATGCGTTCAATAATAAAGTCTCATGTAATCCTATGTGGGAACTTGTGTAGGTACTTGTCTAGGCTATACTTCTCATCCACGCTCTGATACCAACAAAGACCTGTCACACCCCACATAGGCCCCAGCCCATGCACACTCAGTGCCACTCACCAATTTCTACCCAAAAAGTTATTATGGGCTTAAACATTATTGGTATTGTTTACAAGTTCAACTTCTGTCCAACTTTCTGTAATGGGCTTTAAGTCTTATTTTCTTAGTTATGGGCCTAGGAGGTGTCCTATGAGGGGGCTTATGAAATTTTGTATGATTAGTTGCAGCTTAAGGTAAAGCCCAACCCAGTTAACTTGCATCACAAGGTAAGGCAACTTCAATTTCTTGCAATACAAGCAAAGCATACACTTAGTCCATTAAGTGCATAAGATGTGTGTCCATCAAGTGTACTATTTCAATGCATGGAAACCAAAAGGCCCATATACCATTTCAAGTTTGAAAACCACATTTCATGTTTATGAGCATTCGGCCACGTCTAGTGCACATAATAATTTCATCAATCATGGCATTCCTCCTGCATAAAACTCAAACATACTTGGCATATAACCATCCATCCAACCAAAGCATATGCATCATAAGTCATCACATGTCCATCACGGGCAATAACAAGCAGCACCTACTTGGAAAACATACCAAGGATGCTATATGTCCAAAACTAGCCAAGTTTAAGTTTACACACCAAGTTCTCAAACTACCCAAACATCAACTCAAAAGTGCTACACACAAGCACACAATGGATTGCAAGTCCAATGACCAAGTCTATGGTCATAAAATGATTGTCAACACCCAAGCCAAGGTCCACACATCCATCATCCTTCCTAGACAAGCATCCATCACCTAGAACAAGTATCCTTCACCTAGAACCAAGTCCCATAACTCACTCAAGCCTGCAAAACTTAACACATAAGTTTCGGCCATAAATAAGACTTTGAACATACATAATCTACCAAGCCAAGAAAATGTTGCCACACAGATCTTGAGCTCAAATATACAACCTTGGTACTCAACCAACCAAAGCTTAGCACAATCACTCAAGCTCTATATCCTTTCCTGAAAAAATGTATCAATAAGGGCATGTGTTTTACAACTTAGTAAGGATTCTCTACGACCCATATAAGGTCTATTTAGTTAAGCCATAGCTTAACCTCCATAATCAAGCATTTACCTGCAGCCAAAGACATAAAGACATGGAAAACATAATATGGCCGCGATATATATCAACATATATCAACAATATATTGGGTTAGCAAGCACAAACAATCAACCAAGCACACAAAACTCACACACACACCACAAGTAACCATTCGGCCATGATCATCTAGCAAGTGTCCATGTGCATTTGGCACACAAGTCTTCTTCATTCCATTCCTCCATTCTTCTAGAGCTCCAAGTCCATGATAAGTTGGCCTTACTTACCAAGGTACTTTAACACTTGCCATTACTTTGGTCTAGCTAGCCAAAAAATTGAACGTGTAAGTTCAATCCATTGATCCCGAAGGTTCATCCATATGCCCTGCTAGCAAACTAAGATCATAGAGCAAATTTTAACCATCACTTAGTTGCCATTAACTACTTGAACATGGAATAAGTACCAGGGTTTCAAGTAGAACATGAATCCTTACCAACAATGTTATAGCCCTTCTAGTGGGAGGCGCAATTGAGGAAGGTAAAGTGTTTTAAATTAAGTTTAGAAACTTAATTCTAGTTTACATAGCAAAAATAGAGAAGTTTAGCAAATTTCACTAAGTTCCGAGAAGAATAAAGAACTGAATGAAGTTCAGGGGCAAAATGGTAATTTTGCATCCGAATAGCCGAGATGAGTCCGAGTGTTTTTAAATGAATTTTTAGAACTTAACTTTCAACCTTAACTCAAACTTGAAAAATAGACAAGAATTTAATCAAGAATTACTAAGTTACAAAGATGGGGGGCTTAATTATAACAAGCTTAATACTTTGAGGTTTTTATGGGTTAAGTGAGTGTTTAAGAAGGGGAAAGTGGACTATTGCAGCCATAATCCAGTTTCCAGCCATCTCACCCCCATTTAGCTCTCAAATTAAGCTTGGAATCAAGAGTTTTTGGTGCCAAAAGAAGCAATTCAAAGTATATAAGCTAGGAGGAAGCATTTTCAAGCTTGAAACCATGTTTTTGAGGCTTGGAAGGGCGTTTTCCTACTTCCCCTATTTTTGAACGAGGTAAGGAATGTGTTCTTGATTGAATTCATGTTTGTTAGTTAGTTTGAAGCTTGGGTTTTGGTTAGAGAGTGAAGTTTTGATGTTTGGTGCCATTGTTTTTTATTGGAACTTGTGTAGAACTTTGGTGAGCTTGGTTGAACGAAAAGGGGATTGATTCTTGCTTGTTACTTGGAGTTGAGGTAAGGGAGATATGTTTTTAAGTTCATTGAATGCCATTAGCTTGAGTTTGCTTGAAGAATTCGAGTAGTTTAGGCTATGGCATTAGGCAAACGTTTTGGTTGAATTGTGGTGGACTAGAGGATTTTGAAGGATTGGATTGATGTTTCTAGACATCATAGCTTAGCTTTTGATAGTTGGTTATGTTCTATGCAACATGTACTATGTGTGTATGAAATTTGGAGGCATTCCATGCATGTTTGGTATGTGTAGGAATCGTCCAAAGTTCATAGCAGCAAAATGCGCCAATTTCTGCATTTCTGCAGATTGGCGACGCGTCGCCATTTACAGGTCGAAAACCAGCGACGCGTCGCCAATCCAGAAAACTGTCTCAGAACGTCGACAACTGTGGCGACGCGTCGCCAAGACAGCATTTGACACCCGGTTTTGTTTTCAGCATAACTTTTCGCTCGGGTGTCCGATTGAGGTGATTCAAGATTCCACGCGAAGCTAAGAGGGAGTACTATCACCTCAATGTTTTAAAAACACTTAAAATGTCCCAGTTTTAGATTTATATTAACTCAAAGTGAAGGCAAGTTTTTAAGGAAACTATGTTGCAAATGAACATAATTAGCTACCACTAGCTCAGGTGAGAGGTTTAGAACCCTTGTCGGCCTAGCCGTGCCGTAGCCACGAGGTCACAAGGTGAAACCTTGTTCATCTAGTCTACATCAAAGAGGCCCTGCGGCCTAGTCTACAAGTCCCACCACAATTCCCCTGCATAACGGCTATGGGAAGGCTACATGATTGCATTCAGTAAGCTTCGGCTTGCTAGGAGCGGGTTAGTGATCAAAACTCGCTAGGCGCGGAGTGATGCTCCGTGAGGAGGACTACTTGAGGAGAGGTCTTTTGGCCTAGTTATATGTGCATATAATAGAACCCTCGTGCTGTGTGAGCTCGCAGCAAGAGTCCTAGTATTTTCTTGCAGGTACATTGAAGATCCCTTACTGAGAATTGTCGAATTCTCACTCCCTGGTTTTGTTATGCAGAGCCTGAAGTTGCTGGACCGGGTAATCGTTGAGGATTATCTCGGTAGTACTCTTTTGTGTGTACAGGTATGGTAGTTGAGAATCCTTGTGATTCTAGTCTACATAAGTACTTAGATGGCTTGTTGGTCAGGTAACAGTACTAACTAGTATCTTCCTTTGGCTGCAGAGCCTAGTAGCACTTGGCAAAGGACTTTTGAGACTCGCCACTGGGACGTGTATCCAAGGTGGGAGTTAGGCTAAAGAGATCTTAGTAAATGCTTGTATTTATATAGTACTTTAGTTGCCTCCATAGTCTATGTTATGAGGAGTCCTGGACTCTAGGATTGCTCTTGGGTGAGGGCATTAGTCCACTTTATGTATGAATGTTCTCAATAGTTGTTATGTCTAGTAAACTCACACAAATGTTGATTTCATATACTTGGGCTATTTGTATTTATTTTCTGTAGAAATTACTTGACCGAGTTAATGTTTTATGGTTTTAATAAACCAAGTCAAAGCATGAAGAACATGCATATTGCATATTCTAGGATAATCAACTAGTATCATGGGATTTAATTTGCACACATACACAACTAGCCAATTGTAATCCACCGTGAGACCAGCTCTCACACAGCTTCCTGGGTAGGGGCACGGGTGGTCGTGTCAAACAAACAATCTTGAACTTTCAGGCAACCTTGCACTCTTTACTTTCAAACTTCAAATTCAAGAAACAAGGTTGCCTTGTGTTATAACTCACCAAAACAACTTGAATGCTCTCGGCCTTGCTTGTGTTCTTCAAGAACAATGTTTTTTAGTGCCGAAACTGGGCTCTTCCAAGCTTGAATCCTTCACTTCAAGCTTTAATCCTCAAGCTCACCAAGCAAACTTCAAGTTTTCGGCCAAGAACACTCATGAACATGTCAAGAACACTAGCTCAGGGATTTCGGCCTTCCAATGCCAAGCTCAAACACAAATGACCGAAAATGGTCAACTCCCATGCATATTTCGGCTATTGTTGTAAGTTAATGGAGCATTATCAAGACAATGGAGCATGGGCTTAACTCATAGTGGACGACAAAGCTTGGCCGGCCATTGCCAAGTGTCAAAAAGCTGCAAAAAGTTGGGTTAATGCTCCACTAGCCTTCATTCTTATTTGCATGGCTGATTTTGCGAGTTTAAGATTCATAGTTTCACTTGTAGCACTAGTTTAAGCGTACAATATGGCCCTTGAACTTTGTTTCATGCCCAAGACATCATAGTCTTAATTTTTCATGTGCAATTTGAACCCAGTCTTTCCTGGTTTTGCACATACACCCTCATTCACATTTTTCAATCAAGTCCCTCCTATTTAATTGGTGTCCATTATTTATTCTTGGCCTAAGCCAACTACTGAGGGATGGTCCTAACATCTGTTGTGGCTGAGATGACCCAACAGCTTGACCGAAGGTGGTCTCAGCCACCCTCGGAGGTAAGGGCCTCTTCCCCAGCTACCCGCTGGGAGAAAAGTCCTAGGAAGTGGGGATTTCTATGATGAGTCCTCAATGGAGAATATACCCCCAAAAAGACATCGTGCTAGAGATGCGATGTCAAAAGGGCCCAAAACTTCCCACCGGTGAAGTCTATCCCCAGATGGGAAGTCCCAATTGTTAGTGTTGTGCCCAAAAGCCAATCATGAGATGATTGTATTTTTGTACATTAAGTAATGATATTTTATTAAGGCATTAATCCAGCAATTATGTTCATTTTTTTGCTTCTTCGTAACGTAATAAACATAATTGTAACCCTAGAATAATGATATTCTTAAACGTCCCTGGTCTAGTATTATTGTGGAGCGGGTTACAATAATACATAATGACTAGCATATATGGAGACTAATATGAGATATGTAGTCTACATATGGGTACAAGTTGGAGAACTTGTGTACTGGACCAACCCACCATGAGAACACTTCATGGATCGTTATATGAGTGTCATAAGTGATTCTCATAGTGATCATGGTATATGTAGTCCTTCGACCTAAGATCATCAAGGTTCCCTACATGTGAGTCACATACTTTGATACTTTCCTTTGTTGCTCGTAACTGAGTGAACTTGAAGGAGGTCATTGGGTATGTCACATATCATGTGGAGGGATTTGTATGATCAAGATGGGATTTGTCCCTCCTATGTAACGGGAGTGATATCTTCGGGCCCCTTGATAGAGTGAGACTTAGAAAATGCATGGCCATGCTCGGATGAGTTGATATACGATATCAATGTCATTAGTTTAAGTTGGTCTACTCGGTAATCAAGAAACCAAAGATTGGGCTATACGAGAGTGACACATTCCATTTCTCGTGCTTAGTCTTGATATCTTGGACAAAAGGACAGTGGCATATATAGGTGATGATCATAAAGGTTTAGTCGAATCATCGACAATCTTGTCACTTGGGTAGCAATGATGTGTTGCTAGATACCGCTCATTGCTTATGATCATAAATATGATTTATGATCATTACCAATGTGGTAAGAGCCTATTGGGTCGCACACATAGAGCTATTTGGATCATTAGAGTGCATGGGCTAATAATTTGGGTTTTGGTTTCACAATGATTTCGTATTAATCATGGGCCTAATAGTTAAGCCATTATTAAGCCCAAAATTAAAGCCTAATTGGATTAGGGCTTTCAAAACCCATTAGGCCTGGAAGTTGAGTCTCACTATAAATACAACTTCTTGTGAGAAATTCGCAGGTCTCCTTGCCCTAACATCCCAAAAAGACAGCCGCACTCTTCTCTTGCAATTCCTTGGAGGATGCAGGCTAGCACTGCTAGCGCAACAGAAACGCATCTGCCCGGACGCGGTGGAAGCATGGTGATCTCGAGAGGCTCGTGTGGATACCATAGAGAGCTTGAACACATCAACTATTCAAGTTTTGTGATTCGACTCTACAGTTGAATGAGAGACGTCAATCAAAAATTAGGTATGAAAATTTTTGAACACCCGGTTTACCCCGTTTCACTTGGATCCTGGAGGGTTTCGGTTAAATTCCGCTGCGTTGTTTGGCTCCCGAAACCCAACACCAATCCCCCCGCCGACGAAGTTACACTCCAAAAAAGAGACGTTCCTCTCCGTTGCCGGCAACCACCAGGCAACGAGTTGAAGATAGCACTACCACCCTGATGGAGAAGATGTTAGAGAGGTCAGAAAATGTGGAAAGGCAGATCTCCCGGAAGCCTGTATGGTCAAGATTGTCGGAGACCTTCACTGGAGAAGAGTCACCCTTCATCCGTGCAGTAGTAGAGGCACCTATGACAAGTGACTTTCGAGTACCATGTTTGGAAATGTATGATGGGCATAGCGACCCCCAAGCTCACCTAACAAAATATAAGCACAGCATGGTGTTACACGGTGCTGATGACACCACCCTCTGCAAGTGCTTCAAAGCAACCCTTTCAGGGCCAGTAACTGCATGGAATAACTCCCTGGCTCCTCGAACCATAATGGGTTTCCAGGAGTTATTTACCGCATTCACCCAGCAGTTCATCAGAATTAGACCAACGGCGAAGATGCCCACCCAAATGTTCGACATATCCCAAAAGAATAGGGAGACCATTCGGGACTATGTCGAGAGGTTCAATCAAGAAGCCCTGAGTGTCCCCGACTTCTGCCCCGAAATTTGAATCCTTACTATGATCAGGGGAATTCAGAGAGATTCACAACTCTTCTACAAGTTCTCCAAGGATCCACCTGACACCCTTGGAGAATTCTACTGAAGGGCAAAACAGCACATGGCAGCCAAAGAACTGAGGATGGAAGGGCCGAAGTCTGATCACAATCACTCCTTGGTTCAGAGTCACCAACCTAGGCACCAAACCAAGGGTGGGGGCAAACCTCAAAAACAAAGGGGGATGAAACCAATGTCTTTCACTAACACGACCGTCCTTGGCCCCTGCCTAGGAAGCCCTGTGAGAGCTGGTCTCATGGTGGTTGCAATTGGCTAGTTGTATATGTGCGCGGATTAAATCCCATGATACTAGTTGATTATCCTAGAATACCCAATATGCATGCTCTTCATGCTTTGACTTGGATTAATAAAACTTAAAGCATTAACTTGGCCAAGTAATTTCATAAAAACTAAGTACGATAGCCAAAGCATACAAATTCAACATTTGTGTGAGTTTACTACACATAACAACTCGTGAGAACATTCATACATAAAGTAGGCTAATGCCCTCACCCAAGAGCAACCCTAGAGTCTAGGACTCTTCATAACATAGACTATGGAGGCAACTAAATAAGTACTGTATATATATACAAGCCTCTACCGAGATCTTCTTGATCTAACTCCCACCTCGGATGGAAATCCCAGTGGCGAGTCTTAAAAGTCCTTACCCAAGTGCTACTAGTCTCTGCAGCCAAAGCAAGACACTAGTTAGTACTGTTACTTGACCAACAAGCCAACTAAGTATACTAGAATCATCAAGATTCTCACGAGTAAAATACCTGTACAAAAGCTACTACCGCGATAACCCTTAGCAGTTACCCTGCCTAGCAACTTCTGTATCTGCACAACATAACTAGGGAGTGAGAACTTAACATTCTCAATAAGGGGTCTTTTGTGTACCCACAAGAAAATACTAAGGACACCACATATGATAACATATGTAACCTGCTGCGAGCTCACACAGCCTGAGGGTCTGAGTTATATGCATATAAACTAGGTCCCTTGAGACCTCTCCTTAACCATGTCCTTGAACTACAAGGCAATGCCTTGTCCTCTAGCAAGCAAAGTTTGCCAGCCTAACTAGTGATAAATCACTAGTTGAACCTCTCCCATTTATGTTGTACAAGGGAATTATGGTGGGACTATTGTAGACTAGGCCATAAAGACCTCATTGTAGACTAGATGAGCAAGGTTTCACCTTGCAACCTCATGGCTATGGCATGGCTAGGTCGCCAAGGGTTCTAAACCTTTCACCTGAGCTAGTGGTACTTAGTTATGCTCATTTGCAACCTAGTTTCCTTGCTTGTTGTACAAGCAACCACGAAACTTCATAAAACTCAAGGAAACTCCTACAACTTGTCGGACTTTTGGAAGTCTCAATGTACCCCTAGAATCCTTAGAGCCCAAGGTACCCTAAGAACCCCCTTAGGTCTCACCTGGATCATCCTAGCAAAATGTGAAAAATTTGGCCATTTTGTCTGTGGCGATGCATCGCCAACTATGGCGACGCGTTGCCATAGTTGGTAATGTTCTGTGAAATTTTTTTGGATTGGCGATGCGTCATGGGCCTCGACCTGTAATTGATGACACGTCGCCAATCTGAATTTTTGCAGAATTTGGCACATTTTGCTGCTATGAACTTTGGACACTTAGCAAACATAGTAAACATGCTTGGAAAGCCTCCAAATTTCATACACACATAGACCATGTTGCATAGAACATAACCAACTATCGCAAGCCAATCTATGATGCTTTATAAAATCATCCAAATCCTCTCAAACTTCATAGTCCACCACAATTCAACCAAAATCTCTAATCAATGCTATAGCTAGAACCACTAAAATTCTTCAAGGAAACTCAAGCTAATAGCATTAATTGAACTTGAAAACATAACTCCCTTACCACAACTCCAAGTAACAAGCAAGAATCAATGTCCTTTCTAGTCAACAAAGCTCACCAAAGTTGTACACAAGTCCTAATAAGAAACAAAGGCACCAATCACCAAAACTTCACTCTCTAACCAAAACCCAAGCTCCAAACCAAGCAAATAACATGAATTCAATCAAGAACACATTGGTTACCTCGCTCAAAAATAGGGGATATGGAAAAACACCCTTCGAAGCTTCAAAATCATGGTTTAAGCTTGAAATTAGCTTCTCTTAGCTTGTACACCTTGGTTGCACCTCTTAACACCAAGAACACTTGATTCCAACCTTAATTTAAGAGAGGAATGAGTGGGGGAAGGATAAAAACATGGTTATGGCAGCTTCCCCCTTCTTTTTCCCATGTTAAACCCTCACTTTGTGTCACACCTCACACAGGCCCTGGCCCATAAGTTCTAGGTTTAACTCCCAAACTCAACTTAATTCTAAGCTCTTCAATTCGGCCAAACAAGCATTGGAAACCTTAAGTCTTATTTTCTTAAGGTGAGAAGCCTGGGAGGTGGCCCAAGAGGCTTTTAAAACAAATCCATTAATTACTTGCAGCAAATGTAAGGTCGAAATCCACTAACTTGCAAAACAAGCAAGGTTTTGCTAGATTACTTGCATAACAAGCAAGGCAACACTTAATGAAATTTTAAGTGCATAAATGGTGTGCAATCGAGTGTGCTATCTATATGACAACCAAGAAGCCACATTATTGGTTTTGACTTTGAAATCACGAGTTAATATGCATATGTTCTTCTTGGCCAATATAGGTATACATGGAGGTTCACCTAAACATGCTCAAGCATAAGTCCAAAATCAAACTTAATGGTGCCAACCGTTGGCCCATAACATTCAACATCCATATACAAGCACAAAACCAGCCATAAGTCCATACATAACTTGGCATTCAAGTCCAACCAAAACCATCACCAATCTAGGCATCCAGAACTACATATAAATACACAAAATGGTAGTCTACCTAGTCCAACATGGCTACATGCCATGAACCCAAAAGTTATCCATGCCAAATTATATACATACCAAGACCATTAATGGTCAAACAGAACCTTAAGGATCCCATACAGAAGCACACATTGCAACACCAAGCCAATGGCCATATTCATGGTCATAAAAGTAAAAACTACAATTAGAGCCAAAGTACAAGTGTCCATACTTTCCTAGACAGGTCCCCTGCACACTACAGCCTGCAAACTTAATCCATAAGTCTCGGCCATTAAGATATAAGACTTGTAATGAACCAAATTCACTAAGCCAAGCATCCATTGGCACATACCTTGGAAAATAAGCAAGCTAGTACTAAGCACAAGCACAAAGCAACTTAGTACTACTCAGGCCGAATATCTTTTCCTGAAAAAAAATAGGATGGGCAGTGAGTATAAACTCAGTAGGATTCACTTTAATACACAACTCAAATATGAGTCTATTTAGTTAAGCTGAGTATTCACTCAAAGCTTAACCTCCCATTAGCTCAGCATACCTGCAAAACAAACACAAAGACAAGGAAAACCAAGCATATACATATACATGATAACTATCCATAGCACATGATCCACAATAACATAAATTTGGTTAGCAAGCACAAGGAAAGCACCAAAGCACACAATAACACAACACACACACCACATATGGCTCTCGGCCAAATATACCATACATGTACCCATGTGCACTTTGCACACAAAACACCATCAAACACTCCACTTCCACTTAGAGCTCCAAAATGCTAAGCAATTAGGCCACACTTGCTAGCATTTCTAGTACATGTACATTAGTTAATTAGCTAATCAACAAGTAGACCGAATGTATTCTCAATAGCCCATCAAGCAACTAAGGTCATTTGGCAAATTTTAACCATCACTTAGCCACTCTAAACACTTGAACCATGGTAATTCACCAAGCATAATCAAGTGTTAGTGAACCCTACCTCAAATGCTTTCGGCCAAGACACCAACTTTAAATGTCCAAGTGTTCTTCACTCAAATTGCCTACCATAACAACAAATAGGCATCAATATCACTTATTCATGGACTAAATACCATGTACTCAAAGAAGAACACCAAGATACACTAGTTTAAGCTCTCGGCCAACATGCCCAATTCCATCCAACAAGGTTCTTCACCAAATTTAATCCAACACATAATCATCTAATCATCAATAAACCTTGTTCATGGCATCAATACCATGTAATCAATTGAAGAACATGAATTTACCTCAATTTGTACCTTTCGGCCAAACACCCACTTGTTCACCTTCATGTTCCTCACTCAAACTTGCCTAGCATAAGATCAAATAGGCATTAATACACCTTCATCATGGATTAATTTCCATGTAAACAAGGAAGAACACCAAACTATCCCATTCAACACTTTCGGCCAACACTAAACTTGCAAACCAACACATCACTTGCTCATTTAGCTTAACACAACATCAATTGAGCACTTAAATTCCTTGTTCATGGAAGAATTACCATGGAATCAAGAAAACACACGCATTACCTCAAAACCCTAGCTTGAATGGCTCGGCCTTCCTTGAATTTCCAAGAGCCAAAGCTTGAATCCAAGTGAACATATGCCGAAACAAGTCTTCCAAGCTTGAATTCTTCAAGTGCTCTCAAGTTTGCTTGAATTCAAGATTAATTTCGAAAGAGAAGCTCAAGAACAGCTCTCGGCCAAGTCAAGAGCAAGGGAACCCGAAATGGAACAAATGGCCTTGACTTAGTTTCGGCCGAAAGACATATGTAAATTAGTTAGCAAATATGCTAACTTTTGTCTTCCATTTCTTTGCATGAAACAATGTAGCCCTTAACTTCACGTGATCACAAGGCCACCACTAAAACATATGCCTATCTTGACCTTTAAGTCACTTCATGGACTATAATGCCATGCACACATCAAACACAAGTGCCAAAGTGCCATAATTCCCATGTATAACCGGCCATGTAACTAGCATAAAACTAGTTAGTTTAACTAGTTAACTAGTGAATAGTTCTTTAGTGGTAGACAAGACTTGACTAGTAATCATTGTTGTCCACCAAATTTGGTCTAGTCTTGTACTAGTCACCCATAAATCTTGCATGGCCGAAATCTCCATCTCAAAACTGATAGTTTTAATTGTACCACTCATCTAAGTGTACAATTTGGTCCCCTTTCTCTGTTTTTTGCCTGTTTTTCCCATAGTCTAGTCTTTATGTGCAGTTAAGTCCTGAAAGTTCCCAGTTTTGCACATAGATCACTGTACTAGTTCCTATAGTTCTCACATCATTCTTCTTTGTTTTGTTCATGCTTCTTGGCCTAAGCCAAGCACTTAGGAGGTGAGCCTAACACTTAGCATCAAAGTCACCAAGGTATTAAGCTTATTACAATTAAACCCCCATCTTTGGTAACTTAGTGATTCTTGGTTAAATTCTTGTTTATTCTTCAAGTTTGGGTGAAGGTTGAAAGTTAAGTTATAAAAACTCATTTTAACTACTTGGGACTCGTCTCGGCTATTCAGGATGCAAAATTACCATTTTTCCCCCGAACCTCATTTAATGCTTTATCTTTCTCGAAAATTAGTAAACTTTGCTAAACTTTTCTATTCTTTCTATGTAAACTTGAATTAAGGTTCTAAACTTAATTTAGAATGCTTTACCTTCCTCAAACATGCTTTCCACTAGAAAGGCCATAACATTCACGCCCTTGAACACTACAAGGACAAACATACTCATGACCATGGAAAGACAAGGAACCTCTATCCAGCGTCTGAAGGCCATGACCTCAAAAAAAAAAAAGAACATGAAGAAGTTCTGTCAGTTCTACCGAGACCACGGGCACAATATCGAGGATTGCTTCCAGCTGAGAAAGTAAATTGAATCTTTGATCAATCAGGGGCAACTCTGGTGCTACTTGCGCATGCCATTGCCCAAAGGTAGAATGGAAGAAGAAAGGAAAGGAGAAGATGATGACTTCGACTTCGACCGACGTCATAACCAAAGTCCCAAAAAGCATGCACCACCTCCAGCAGAAGTGATCCAAACAATCACCACTGGGATACCCTCGGCCGAGAGGAACAGGAAAGTTTAAGAAATATCGATGATGGAGTTTAGAAACCGAGCGAACAAGCTTGTTTAGAAAGATGGGTCCACCATGAAGTTCCCTCATGATGACCCCCTCCTAATCATGGCAAGGATAGAGAGCTGGGATGTCAAAAGAGTGCTCATCAATGATGGTTCCAATGCCGACGTTTTGTTCTCCCACCTATTGCCGAACTTGGTCATCTCCAAGGGTGATCTTAAACTCATTACCTCCCTCACCTTTGGCATAGGTCCATCCGAACTCCCTATACTCGAGTGGATAGCCTCTCGGCGCATAAGAACAACTTTGTTAAAACTAAAGTCCAATGGTTAACGGAGGCAGGCATAATAAGGGAAGTCAAGTACCCCGAATCATGAAGCAATGTAGTTGTTGCGACACAGGAGGGGAGCAATAAACTTCGAACGTGTATTGACGTTCGAAACATAAATGATGCCTGCCCGAAGGACTCTTACCCTCTGCCACCTATAGACCAATTGGTAGACTCTACTATTGAATATAGTCCACTTAGCTTCCTCGACACCTTCAACGGGTATCACCAAATTTAGATGAATCCCGAAGATGAGGAAAAAACCGCCTTCATAACCGAGGTCGGTACCTACTGCTACGTGAGAATGCCCTTTGGTCTTAAAAACGTCGGAGCAATGTACCAAAGAATGATGAACAATGTATTCAGCTCCTAAACTAGGAGAAATGTAGAGGTATATGTAGATGATATGATAGCCAAGAGCAAACAGCCGGGCAGTCATATCGTAGAGTTGGAGGGAACATTCAACCAACTTCAAAAATTTGAGATCCGTCTTCACCCCGAGAAATGTGTGTTCGAGCTAAGGGCTGGCAAATTCCTCAGGTTTATGGTATCTGAGAGAGGTAGCAATGCCAACCCAAAAAAGGTTAAGCCCCTACTAGGATTCTGAACTCCCACGATGACCAAGGATGTGCAAAGGCTTACTGGGAGAATCACAGCCCTTAGCATATTCATCTCTAGATACGGGGACCGGTGCTGACCATTCTTTAAAGTGCTTACCAAAGTAGTAAAAAATGAAGGTAACTTTGGTTCCAAGGAACACCCTCGGAATGAAGATTGTCAGAAGGCTTAGGAGGAGCTCAAAAGCTACCTAACCCGTCTGCTGGCACTCCGGCAGCCGCGGGAAGGAAAACCCCTCATCCTCTACCTTGCTATGACCGGAAAGGAAGTAAGTTCAGTGCTTGTAAAGGAAGTGGGAGGAAAACAATGGCCAGTATACTATGCGAGTAAGTCCCTGCATGTTGCCGAAGTTAGGTAGCTTCTTCTACGGAAGGCCATCTATGCCTTAGTACTGGCAAGTAAAAGGTTGTGACCTTACTTCCAAGGGCACCCTATCATTGTTCAAAGAAACCTACCTCTTCGGGATGTCATGAAGAAGGTAGACCATTCGGGAAGATTATCAAAGTGGTTCATCGAACTTAGTGAAGAGGACATCACCTATGAGCCAAGAAAGTCGATAAAAGCCCAAGCACTAGCAGACTTCGTCGCTGAGGTACCTGAAACCAAAGGCAGTCTAGAAGACCTCAGAAAGGATGAGCCTGAGTGGACGTTATTCGTTGATGGTGCCTTAGGATCTGAACACTAGGGAGCTAGAGTAATCCTCTGTGGACCCAAAGGTATGAAAGCTATAAAGGCCATCAAATTTGGATTCAATGTCACCAACAATGTCGCCGAATATGAAGCCTTTATAGCAGGTTTGCGGTTGGGAAAAAGAGTAGGTGTGAGGAATTTGAAGGCCCAAGATGATTCTCAACTAGTGGTCCGACAGATGGCAGGGGACTACAATGCAAAGGATCCACACTTGGCAAAGTACCATGATCTCATGAAAAAGCTCATCAAGGAGTTCGGTATGGTACATATAGAAAACGTCCCGCGATGAGATAATATGGAAGCAGATACTCTAGCCAAATCGAAGGAGTCCACCGAAGTGCCATATCAGCTGAGCATAGCGGTAATGTGCATGACAACCTCAGACAAAGGGTGGGAAGATCCTATCAAGAAATACCTTATAACCTCAGAGCTTCCCGAAGATCCTCTTGAGGTGGTGAAAGTGCGAAAGCGCTTAGGAAAATACTTCGTGATCGGAAAAGAGTTGTACCGATAAGGGTACGCAAGTCCGTTACAGAGGTGTGTCAGTGAAGAAGATATGGAGGCAGTCCTGAAAGAAGTCCATGTGGGGGCTTGTGGTTTTCACATAGGAACTGATGCCCTTGCCGGGGTACTACTCCGGCAAGGATATTTCTGGCTTACCTTAAGGAAAGATGTAAGGCAGTTTGTCCAGAAATGCAACAAATGCTAGAGAGACACTTCCATCCAGAGACTATCTTCAAAAGCAATAACTTCAGCAAACTATCCTTACCCTTTTGCGGTCTGGGGCATTGACCTCATTTGGCCTCTCTTAACAGCTCTAGGAGGAGTGAAGTTCTGCGTAATCACGGTAGACTATTTTACCAGATGGATCGAGGTAGAGCCTTTAGCAGCAATATCGGTGAAGGACATGCAAAGAATTGTCTGGAAGAACATCATATGCAAATTTGGCGTACCAAGGGTGGTAGTAGCTGATAATGGTTCACAGTTTACCGATAAAGGTTTCCAGGAATTCGCTGCTGACCTCGGGATAAAATTGCGCTTTGCCCGGGTCACCCATCCTTAGAGCAATGGACAAGTTGAAGTGTCCAACAGAATGATAAAAATATGGCCCAAAAAAGAGTTTGAAGGAAGCAAAGGGAAAATTGCCCGGAGAACTTTCGAGTGTGATGTGGAGCTATCGAACAACTCCCAAAAAAGGCCCCAGGTGAGACACCTTTCTTACTTGTCTTGGACACAGAGGCCAATATCCCTGTTGAGGTCTTATAGCCATCGCTGAGGATACAGGTGTTCGATGAAGAAGGGAACAACCTTGGTTTGAGAACCAGGTTGGATATGATTGACGAGCATAGAAAGATGGCCAGGCTCAGAAGAAAAGCTTTTTAGCAGAGAGTAGCTGTTGGTTCAAACTTGTATGTCAAGTGCAAAGGAATCAAGAAAGGGGGCCTCATTCTCCGTAAGGCTAAATTCGAAGCCCATAGACCATTTCATCGAGTACTTCGGGCAAATTGGGTTAGACCTTATTTGGTGCTCGAGCAAGTTCGGCCAAGTGTCTACAAGCTCGGTGATACTGAAGGTGGAGAATTGAAAAATACATGGCATTTAGACTCTTTGAAAAAATTCTACACTTAGAAAAATTTTCAGGAGAGAAATGTGTGCAAAAGACGCCAAAGGTAGCAAACCGAATATGGTTGCTTCTGAAGGTACATAAGAAATATTGTACAATTTTTGTCAAGGGTAGTCAACCGAACATGGTTTGTGCCGAAGAAGGCAAACCAAACATGCTTGTTTCTGAACACGGTCATTGTCGATGGAGGAAAATCGAGCATGGTTGTTTCCAATGGTGTATGAGTGAAATTGTGCAATATTTAACCAAAGGTGAGTGACCAAACATGGTTGATGCCGAATGTGGCTAACCAAATGTGATTGGTCCTAAAAATACTTAAACATTTTTAGAAGCCAAGTCTTCCGAAGAATCTCGGCCGAAGATGGTTGTGAAACCTTTAAAAGAGACTAAAATTATAAGTCCTTAAAGGACAAAATGACTTATGTCTGAAGACAGTTAGATGCCCAATGTCAAAACTTGTCCGAAGTCATACCAATAGTGGACTTAGCCAAAATTTCCAGCAAGAAAGTTTCAATAAAATTTCATTACAAAACGTACAAGGAGTAGATTACAAAAAAAGAGAGAGAAGGCGAAGAAGGAGGAGTCTATTGCTTGTCCTGCCCATATTTGCGGACTCCAGGATCTTCTGTCTATTCGTCCTCAGCCTCATCCTCTTCATCCGCACCAACTTTGGTCACTGAAGGAAGGGGAATAGGAAGGTTGAGAAACTCTACCCTCGACCATTATGAAGATGGTCCTTTGGGAATGTCCAAAGCCACCAGGAAGGAAAAATTGAGATTGGGAAACTTGGACAAGACTTGATGGCAAGCAAGGAAAAAACCATCCAGATAAGAAGACTTAGTCACCTCATCAGACTTAGCCTTCACTGCCTTCAAGTCCTCCAGCTCTTTCTTGAGGACCTCGACCTCCTTCTCCAGCTTTTTCTTCTTCTTCTTCTTTTTCTTCTTCTTCTTCTTCTTCTTCAGCTGATTGACCTTGGCTTGTAGTTCGACGTTGAGCACCAATGTCTTCATAAGGTCAGTGATGGCTTTCTCCTTCTCCTTTTGAAAAGCCTCATTCACCAATGCCAGCGATATCACCCTCGTCCCGAGGGTCGACACCTTGAAGGAAAAATCCTCCATAAGTTCACCTTTGCTCTTCAGCACTTTTTGCCGAAGGTTGGCCAACTCCTATTTGGCAATTTGATTAAGCTCACCATACTTGACGATCGAGCTGGCAAAAAGTTCCTTGACCTTGGCCAAGCTTTCCTCCAACCGACTTTAGACCGAAGACTGCTTAGCTGCCTAAGCCCGAAGGTACCCATTAAACGCCAACAGCCGCAAAAGTGGAAGATTCTGAATAAGGGTCAAAAGGAAACAAAGGCTCAGAAGTTCTCTAAGTCCTAAAGGGTTAAAGTCTACCTGGGCAGCTTGTTCACTCATCCTCAGGGTGAGGACCTCCTCACTTGGGCACTCCTCTGTTAGGGGCTGAAAGGTGGCATTCGTCATAATGCCCTTCGACATCTGAGGCGCCATCTTCTAGCTATCCAGAGAGAATAAGTCTATGTCCTCCGTGAAAGTCCATAAGGGCTCCATCGGAACCTTATCCCTCGGGATTTTGGAGTCCCGACTGCCCTCTTTCGACAATGGTCCTCCACCCATGGAGCTTGCATTCCTTCACCTACAAAGTTATGGCGAAGTTCCATCAGAACGTGATCCCTTAGCCATTCATCTATAAGGTCTAAAATACCAAAAATTCCTAAACTCATAGAAGAATGGCTAAGGGACAAACCTGGGGAAAGTTCGACACCATCTCCCTCAGAGTCGCTAACATTGAAAACCTCAATATGAATACCTTTGCCCTTTCTTCTTCGGCGCTCTTGCAGTTCTTTGGCCAAAAGCTCCCTGACCAAAGTCCCCAACATCTCAGCAGCCGCGTTGGGACTCAAAGGGGTAGAACTGATGGCCGGTTTTAAAGGTTGGTCAGCACGAACGGGAGTTTGATCTAACAATTCCACTTCCCCTTCGGGCGGAGTTGGAAGGGAGTCCTCCTTAACTTTCTTCACCTTCGAGGATGAAGAGGGACCACCTGGGGCCTTTTTCCTCTTAGGCGCTGCCTTCTTCTTTTGCTGCTCCCCCTTCTCGGCCTGGCCAAGGAAAAGACTTTTATAAAAAGCAGAAAACTTGTCACCCATCTCTGCAAATAGAAGAACATCCGTGTAAGTACATAATGGTATAGATGGAAAAATCTGGAAGGAGCTTACTCTCTTGAAGTGCCGAGTATGTGAGTTTGCCCTGAAGAAGCTTCACCAACCATGCCTTCCTGCCATCAAATAAGGGCTTCGGCATACCCTTATCAGTAACATGTTCCTTGATTACTCTGAGCTCCCGAAGGACCTCTTCGGTCATGAAGCTCCATCTTATGGAAGGGGTATAGAGAACGCGGAGGGACGTCAGGATCCCAATCCACGATAGCCAGAATATGGCTGTCAAATTCGTCAAACTGGGACTCAAGCTCTGAGGTTAGTAACTTCCTTGGATCCGCTACATCAATATCAAGAATCCCTGAAGTCCATTTGGTCGACACATGCTTCCATTGCTTAGCCACCTTCAGAAAGAAAAACTTCTTTTTCCACCCTCACCAATTGTCCTTCGTCCTAAAGGTGAACGTATATTTCTTGCTCCCAGATCGCCGAGGAAGCAAGAAGTAGAACTCGACCTTTGGAACGGGGTGGAATTTGTAATATTGCTTGAAAAACATGAAGTGGGGCTCTATATAGAATACCCCACACATACAAAGAAAAGCATTGAAGTAGGAATAGGAGTTCGGGGGAAGTTGGTTCAAGGCTATGCCATGGAACTGGAAAAAGTTGCAAACCATTTTTGGAGGAGGATACCGAAGTCCGGCCATCAGCTGAGCCCTGAAGATGGTAACCTTATCCGAATGAGGAGCATAGCTAGGCATACCTAGACTAGGTAGCCTGGTGATAGAATAGGAAGGAAGGAAGAATTTAGCCAACCATTTTTCCACCTCCTCCAAAATGGCGTCGCTCGGATAGGAGTTGAGAGGAATCCAACTCTCAGGAATGGGATGAGCTTCTATTTAGTAAGAGGACATGTTCGGGACAGAGGAATCTAACCTCAAAAAGGTGAAGGAAAAAGAATGGGGACACACAGAAAAAAAAAACACATAAAAAAAAAACACCACCTAGTTCAGGTCGAAGACATGAAATTTGAAAAACACCACAAACTCACCAAAAAGCACTCCGCCACTAGGACAACTGCCAAAGAGGGAAAAAGACAAGAGGAAACTGGAGAGCAAAAGAGAGTGAAAGTTGAGAAGTATGGAAAATTTTGATGGAGGAAGGGTTTATATAGACCGAAGGAGGCAAGCGAAGTGTCGCCATAATGACCCTTCACTGGCGAAGGGACGTAACTGATATAACAGACGCGACTGTTCACCAGTCACCTAATGTGAGAAACAAAGGCACGCCATCAGACAGTTGGCAAACCTATGCAAGCCTAGCCCGAAGTGACACGTCTACCTGGTCAGAAGATATGACGATTCACTGGAAAGCAACTAAAAACTCAGAGGGGGAATGCTTACCCCAGTCCAAAGATACTACTTTAGGAACATTGAAAGTTTGGTTAAAGACCCTACTTCGGCCAAATGAGGCATCTTAAACCAAAAAGGGTGCCCATTCCAAAAAAGGTGACCTCCGTCAGAATTTGGCTATGCTGACTCGGACGTCTGCCATCTCCAACAAAGATTTTCACATCACTTTCACAAAGGTTTAATGCCAAAGACAGAACTTCAGCTTCCCAAGGGGGGCATGTGATAGCCAAAGGGCTATTACCCTTAAAGAACTCCCAATTGGCTTGTTGAGCACCACCCTCGGTAAGTATGTGGGACCAACTTCGGATAAAGGGTGCCTTCACTATCGTCGAACGAAACATTGCCTAATAGCCGAAGGGCGATGGCTCCCGAGATCTCCTGATTTGTTAGCCAGGAACCACCCTCAGTGAGAGGCTAGCCCCAACCTCGGGGAATCTTCACACACCACCCTCGGCAAGGTTACATGACCAACTTCGAGAAAAGGTGTCTTTCACCACCCTCAGATATACAAACCTACCAACCTCGAGAAAGTTAATCCACCATCCCCGATGAAGGAGAACTTTTCCCGTAGATAACCCACACTATCGAAGGGCCTTTCCCAACAGCTTTCGGGGAAAATCTTTACCCGAAGGGGTCCTACGGGATACGACAACAATGGTTAAGGAGCCTCTGACAGGGAGACCTTGTACATACCCTTGCCCTCTGGCCAGAACAGCCTATGGCCAGTTGGTGATGCCTACCTCCGAAGGTACGGATCGGATCTGACCAAACACGTGTCATGATCTGGGCCAGTTGTGACAAACCGCCTCCTTCCTCCACCCTTCTATAAATACTTAGGAGGGACCTTGGTAAGATCATAGAGGACATTCTTTACTATCTACTCTTTGGTCTTTTCTGCCACTCCCAGATACTAACTTGGGCATTGAAGGCTTCTCCCCCGGAAACGCATTCCGGGGACCTCCTGACCCTTGTTCTTCTAAGTGTTTCGATACTCCCCCATCGAAAGTCCTCTCTACGGGCCAACATGCCATTCAACGAGGATGTCACTGGGCATCAGCACTGAACTTTCACCAGGTTTGTCCTTTAGCCATTCATCTATGAGTTTATGATATTTTGGTATTTTAGACCTTGTAGATGAATGGCTAAGGGATAATGTTATAACGGAACTTCGGCATGACTACGCAGATAAGCAAGCCTAGGCTTTGTGCTTGGCAAAGCATGTTTGGAAGGGGGCCCTTCAGGACTCAAAAATCCTGAAGAACAATGTCTTGAGGGAGCCCTTCTGGAGCTTCAAGGAGGACATGGGTCTGTTCTCCGAAGATAGTTAGAAGATGGTCCTTTAGATGGCGAGGGGCATTATGAGCAATGCCACCTTCCAAACACTGATGGAAAAGTGCCCCAACAAGGAGGTTCTTGCCTGTTAGATGATCGAGCATACTTCCCAAGTAAACCTAGCCCTTTAAGACTTAGAAAAACTGTTGATTTTCTGTTGCTTTTGACCCACATTCAGAATCCTCCATTTTGCAACTTTTGGCGAACGGTGGGTATTTTCGGGCTTGGGTAGCCAAACAGTCTTCTATCTAAAGTCAATCAGAGGAGAACTTGGCTAAGGCCAAGGAACTATTTGTGAGCTCGGTCGTTCTGTATGGTGAGCAGAATGATAGCCGAAGGCCTATTACCCTTGGAGGTCTCCCAAACTGGCCTGATGAGCACCACCCTCGGGAAACACAGATAACCAAGCTCGAGGAAAAGAGGGCCCTTACCACCCTCGGAGAGGGCTTAGCACCTACCTTGGGGGACACAAACTTCAGGAAGTGGTGTCTTTCGCCGCCCTTGGGTTTTGCGAACCTACCAACCTCGAAAGGTAACTCCCTATCCTCGGCAAGGGGAGAACGTCTCCAAAAGGTGCCCCGCTATGTCGAAGGACATTTCCTGATGGTCCTTGGTGGTGATATATAGCCAAAGGGTCTTGTTATTCTAAAGGTGCCTCATACCCCGAAGGTGTCTCGTTCCCCGAAGGGGTCTTGCGAAGATACGACAAACACAGTTAAGGAGCCTCTGACAAAGAGACCTCACACACACCCCTTCCCTCTGGATAGAAAGGCCTACGGCCAGCTGGAGATACCTATCTCCAAAGGTATGGATCACATCTAACCGAACACATGTCATGATCTGAAAGGGCTATGTCAAACGGCCTCCCCCCTTTTGCCCTCCTATAAATACTTAGGAAGGACCTTGGTAAGAAAAAGACAGATAACTCTCACTATTTGCCTACAATCTGTTCCTTACAACTACTACTCTCACAAATACTGGCTTGAGCATCGAAGACTCTTCCCCCAGAAACACATTATGGGGAGCTCCTAACCCTTGTTCTTCTGAGTGTTTCAGGCATCTTTATATCAGAAGTCTCTCCTTCAGGCCAACATGTCAGATGATGAGGATGTCGCCGGGCATCATTTTTCGCCGTCTGTGATACGACCGCCCGTGCCCCTGCCCAGGAAGCCTTGTGAGAGCTGGTCTCACAGTGGATTGCAATTGGCTTGTTGTGTATGTGTGCAGATTAAATCCCATGATACTAGTTGATTATCCTAGAATATGCAATATGTATGCTCTTCATGCTTTGACTTAGTTTATTAAAACCATAAAACATTAACTTGGCTAAGTAATTTCTACACAAAATAAATACAAATACCCAAAGCATATAAAATCAACATTTGTGTGAGTTTACTACACATAACAACTCGTGAGAACATTCATACATAAAGTAGACTAATGCCCTCACCCAAGAGCAATCCTAGAGTTGAGGACTCCTCATAACATAAACTATGAAGGCAACTAAAAGTACTGTATAAATACAAGCCTCTACTGAGATCTCTTTGACTTAACTCCCACCTTGGATACACGTCCCAGTGGCGAGTCTCAAAACTTCTTTGCCAAGTGCTACTAGGCTCTGCAGCCAAAGGAAGATACTAGTTAGTACTATTGCATGACCAACAAGCCAACTAATATACCCATGTAGACTAGAATCACAAGGATTCTCGACTGCCATACCTGCACACACAAAAGAGCACTCCCGCGATAATCCTCAATGATTACCCGGTCCAACAACTTTAGGCTCTGCATAACATAACTAGGGAGTGAGAATTCGACAATTCTCAGTAAGGGGTCTTCAGTGTACCTACAAGAAAATTACTAGGACTAGACATATAATGAACATATGTAAACTTGCTGCGAGCTCACACAGCATGAGGGTCCGATATATCCACATATAACTAGGCCATATAGACCTCTCCTAAACTAGTCCTTCTTACAGTACATCACTTCGTGCCTAGTGAGTTCTGATCACTAACCCGTTCCTAGCAAGCCGAAGCTTACTGGATGCAATCATGTATCTTTCCCATAGTTGTTATCTAGGGGAATTATGGTGGAACTTTGTAGACTAGGTCGTAGGACCTCTTTGATGTAGACTAGATGAAAAAGGTTTCACCTTGTGACCTCATGGCTATGGCACAGCTCGGTTGACAATGGTTCTAAACCTCTCACCTGAGCTAGTGGTAGCTAATTATGCTCATTTGCAACATAGTTCCTTGCTTGTTGCACAAGCAACCTTAAAACTCTACAAAACGCAAGGAAACTCTTATATTTTGTGGGACTTTTGGAAGTCTCAGAGTACCCCTGGAATCCTTCGACCCCTAGGCACGCTAAGAACCCCCTTAGGTCTCACTTGGATCAAGCCAGCAAAATATGAAAATTCTGACATTTTGGTCCGTGGCGACCCGTCGCTAACTGTGGTGATGCGTCGCCATAGTTAATGACATTCGGTGACAAATTTTTGGATTGGCGACGCGTCGCTAGGGTCGACCTGTAATTGGCGACGCATCGCCAATTTGCAAAAACGCAGAATTTGGCGCATTTTGCTGCTATGAACTTTGGACGATTCCTACACATTCCAAACATGCATGGAATGCCTCCAAATTTCGTACACACATAGAAAATGTTGCATAGAACATAACCAACTATCGCAGGCTAAGCTATGATGTCTTGTAACATCAATCCAATCCTCCCAATTCCTCTAGTCCACCACAATTCAACCAAAACTTTTACCTAATGACATAGCTAAAACTACTAGAATTCTTCAAGAAAACTCAAACTAATGGCATCAAATGAACATGAAAACATATCTTCCTTACCTCAACTCGAAGTAACAAGCAAGAATCAATCCCCTTTTCGATCAACCAAGCTAACCAAAGTTCTACACAAGTTCCGATAAAAAACAATGGCACCAAACATCAAAACTTCACTCTCTAACCAAAACCCAAGCTTCAAACTAACTAACAAACATGAATTCAATCAAGAACATGTTTCTTACCTCGTTCAAAAATAGGGGAAGTGGAAAAATGCCCTTCCAAGCTTCAAAATCATGGTTTCAAGCTTGAAATTGGCTTATCCTAGCTTGTATACTTTGATAACCTCTTGTTTCACCAAGAATTTCTTGATTCCAAGGAGAATTGGATGGAGAAATGAGCGTGGAGAGGATGAACACGAAAATATGGCAGCCACCCTCACTTTCCCCTTAAACCCTCCCTTAACACACAAGCCATCAAAGCATTAAGCTTAATACAATTAAGCCCCTATCTTTCTAACTTAGTGATTCTTGATTAAATTCTTGTTTATTCTTTAAGTTTGAGTTAAGGTTGAAAGTTAAATTATAAAAATTCATTTTAAAACACTCGGGACTCGTCCAGGCTATTCAGGATGCAAAATTACCATTTTACCCTTGAACTGCGTTCAGTGCTTTATTTTTCTCGGAAGGGCCATTCAGGATGCAAAATTCTCTATTCTTGCTATGTGAACTTAAATTAAGGTTCTAAACTTAATTTAAAAAACTTTATCTTCCTCAATTTCGCTTCCTACTAGAAGGGCCATAACATTCTCCCCTCCTTCTTGAATTTGGTCCCCCAAATTCCATTGCAACTCTGGAAAAAAACTAGGATATCTTTTTAGCATATCTTGCTCCGTCTCCCAAGTAGCTTCCTCCTCAATATGGTTAGACCAAAGGATCTTTACCATCGAAATCCACTTAGTCCAAAGTTCCTTGACTTGCCCATCAAGTATCTGAATAGGTTTCTCCTCGTAGGTCAAGTCTTCCTGAATGGGTATCAATGAAGGATTAAGTACCTGTCCCGATTCCACTATGCATTTTCGGAGTAGACTAACGTGAAACACGTTATGCACTTGGGATAGGTTAAGCGGTAATGTTAACCGATAAGCAACTTTCCCTATCTTCTCCAACACTTCATAAGGTCCATATATCTAGGAGCTAACTTGCCCCTTTGCCCAAAATGACTAATTCCTTTCATGGGCGACACTTTCAGAAGTACTTTGTCCCCAACTTCAAAACTCAAATCTCTTCTCTCAAATTCGCATACTTGGTCTGCCTGTCATTGGCGATTTTAATCCGTTGTTGGATTAACTTAATCTTAGCTGTAGTATCAGCTATGATTTTAGGTCCAATAGCTACCTTGTCTGTAGGATCTGCCCAACAATGAGGTGTCATACATCGCCTCCCATACAAAGCTTCATATGGTGCCACAACAATAACAGTTTGATAACTGTTATTATAAGCAAATTCGATCAGGGGTAAATACTGATCCCAATCACCTTTGAAATCAATAGCACAGATCCATAGCATATCCTCCAAAGTCTGAATCACTCTCTCAGATTGGGCACCAGTCTGAGGATGAAAAGCAGTACTAAGACTAACTTTACTTCCCAATGCTTTTTGAAAAGCATTCCAAAATCGTGATGTAAATCGAGGATCTCTGTCAGATATAATCTGATCTGGTATCCCATGGAATCTCACAATCTCCTTGAGATACAACTTAGCCAACTTCTCCAATGTATAAGTAATTCTAATAGGTATGAAGTGTGCCGACTTCGTCAGTCTATCAACCACTACCCACATGGCATCATGTTGACTCCGGGTATTCGGTAACCCCACTAGGAAATCCATAGTAACAGATCCCCACTTTTCACTGGCAGAGGTAAACTTTGAAGTGTGCCTACTGGTTTCTAATGTTTAGCTTTCACGATCTGGCATGTTAGACACTTTGCCACATGTCCTCTCACATCCCTTTTCAATCCCGGCCACCAAAAATGTGTCTTCAGATCTTGATACATCTTACTAGCACCAGGGTGGATATTGAAAGTGCTACTATGTGCCTCCTGGAGGACTTGCTTTCTAAGTCTCTCCACATTTGGTACATAGAGACGATCTCCATAATGTAATATTCCATCCTTGTATCTAAATTCCTCCCTTATAGTGCCTAACTTTGCTTCTTATGAAATCTTCTTCAGCAATGGGTCTTTCATCTGAGCTTCTTTAACTCTGATTAACCAAGCTGACTGTACTTCTAGAATGTAGACTAGGGATTTTTCTTGACTTTTCCAAAATTCATGCAAAGCTAAGAAACAGTCCCTCAATACTCCTTCAGAGGAGTCCGTAGCCTGATCTTTAGATAAGATCACTTCTGTGTACTTCCGACTCAACACATCAGCTACCACATTTCCCTTAGCAGCACAGTACTCAATCGAATAGTCATGATCTTTTATATATTCAATCCATCGCCGTTGTCTCATGTTCAGATCCTTTTGGATAAATAAATACTTCAAACTCTTGTGATCAGTGAAGATTATGAACGATCTCCCTATCAAATAATGCCTCCACAGCTTTAGTGCAAAAATTACTGCTGCTAGCTCAAGATCATGAATAGGATAGTTCAATTCACTAGGCTTAGTTGTCTTGAACCACAAGCAATCACCTGACTGTCCTGCATCAATACACATCCCAAACCAGAGCCAGGTCCATCTGTATAAACTGTAAAAGCTCTGTTCGGATCTGGCAAAACAAGTATAGGTGCACTAATCAATCTCTCCTTCAATTCCATATAATCCTCTTCACACTTTGGTGTCCACTCAAATTTCTGAGTCTTCCTGGACAAGGCTATCAATGGTGTAGCTATCACAGAGAATTTCTCTATGAAGCGTCTGTAGTAACCTACCAAACCCAAGAAACTTCTGACCTTTGTAACTGTAGTTGGTCTTTTCCACTCAACTACTGCTTGAACTTTTTCAGGATCAACTGACAACCCTTGAGCACTGATGATATGCCCCAAAAACTGGATCTTCTCGGACCAAAACTCACACTTAGACAACTTTGCATATTACTGATTATCCTTCAGCACTTGTAAAACTGTTCTAAAGTGCTTCTCATGTTCTGATGTAGATTGTGAATATACCAAAATGTCATTGATGAAAACTTCAACAAACTGATCTAGAAACTGCTTAAAGATCCGATTCATGGCTTCCATAAATACTGCTAGAGCATTCATCAAACCAAACGGAATAACTGTATATTCATAGTGTCCATACCTTGTCCTGAAAGCAGTTTTCAGAATATCTTCTTCTTTAACTCTGATTTGAAAATACCCAGACCAAAGATCAATTCTAGACAACACTTTTGCTCCCCTGAGTCTGTCAAACAAATAATCAATTCTAGGAAATGGATACTTATTCTTGATTGTCACTGCATTCAACTTCCTATAATCAATGCACAATCTAAAAGTTCCATCTTTCTTCTTCCCAAATAACACTGGAGCTCCCCACAGTGACACACTAGGCCTTATAAAGCCTTTCTCTAACAGTTCCTCCAACTGCTTCTTCAACTCATCCATCTCAGGAGCTGACATCCTATAAGGTGGTACTGAAATAGGTTCAACCCTTGGTTGCAGATGGATTGCAAACTCAGTATCCCTTTTAGGTGGTAACCCAGGTAACTCTACTGGAAACACCTCAGGAAACTGATTCGCTACAAGAATTTTCTCCAGTTCCTCCTATATAGCCATTCCATTCAATGAATAATACTCTTCTTCACCAAATATGGGAATGGTATCCATAAGTCTAAGGTGCAAACTCTTAGCAATAGATGCCAACCCTCCTGTGCAAGTTACTCTTGCTCCTTGAGCATCAGTAATGTCGACTGAGTGATTTGCACAGTCAATTTTTGCCTTACGTTTACTTAACCAATCCATTCCCAACACTAGGTCATAAGACCTCAATTCTATCACCCATAACTCACAATAGAAATCATGGTCGCCTAACTGCAAGGGATACCTAGTAACCACTTCATTGGTTACAATAAAACCCCTCCCCGTAGTTCTAATGAGTTTCAACTCACCCAAGATTTCTTGTGGTAATTTAAACTTATCTACCAAGGCAGAAGATATCACTGAAAGAGTAGCTCCCGTATCAAATAGCAGTCTAACTACCGTTCTGAAAAGTAAAATTACCTCGAACGACGGCTGGTTCTCTGGTCACCTGACTCGTCAGGGCAAAAACCCTCGGCCCAAATGCTACTACGGCTACACCAGGCCGATTCCCTATGGCAAGGGTTATAGGGGGTTAATTCTGGGGCGAACCTGACATCGGCGAGCCCTTGGGCATTCTCTCACCCAATGTCCTTTCTGACCACAGATATTACAAGCGTCTGTCCCCAGAGTACATGGTCTTCCACCATGAAACCGTCTGCATCTAGGACATAAACCCGTCCTCCTTCTCTTGGATGGACCTTGGTTTTCCACCATAGGTCGCTTCCCGGTACTCTTTCCTAAGCTAGCTAGTACAACCTCCACCTTTTTGCTAAATACTCTGGAATCCTCAAATTCGCTTTCTAAGGCCAATGCCTTTTGAACCACTTGGATACAGCTCCTGATATCCACTGTCGGCATATACCTCTTGAGTACAGGTTTCAACCCTTGGAAGAACTTCTTAGCCTTCAACTCATCATTGCCCATCATGTATGGAGCATACCGGATAAGAGAATTGTAGCGCTATTCATACTCCCGTACAGACATCTCCCCCTACGTAAGATTTTCAAACTGAATCCTCCTCTGATCCTGGTCAGCTTCACTGATGTACTCCTGTCTGAACTTCTTCTGGAAGTCTGACCACTTGAGCACCTTTTTCTTGTGCTCTGGGCGGGTACCATTACTTTCCCTCAACAACTCCATCACATCATCCCACCATAAACTAGCTCTTTCTCTCAGAAAGAAAAGTACTAGAGTCATCTTCTGCTCTGACTCATAACCACCACAAGTGAAAAGTCTATTCATTCTGGACAACCAGTCATCCACTCTGTCGAGATCACCTGTTCCATCAAAGCTCGGTGGATCAACAATCTTAAATTTTTCCAACAACCTTATCTGATGTGGAGTGTCTCCCCTCCTTGGAGCCTCCATCACCTTTGGTTCCTCTTCCTCCTTATGAACATGATTTCTATGTTCATGAGCCCTAGGCACTTGCTGTTACTCAGCATGCCTCTCCTGATCCTGTTGTGGGTCATTCTCTTCCTGGACAACATCTCTGTCCCCATAATCTTTGAACATCTCCGTCACAAGGGTGTTCATACCCTGTGCCACTTGGGCCATTGTCTCTGTCAACCCCTGTAATACCCTGAATATCTTATCCAACCTTGCCACAACGGGGTCAACAGAACCCTCTCCAGGTTACCAGTTCCCCTTGAAGCTCCTGACCTATTGTCAACCATAGGGACCTACAACCACAGCTAGACAACATTCCCCATATGTTGGTCAGTACTAACTTCCTAGCACTTGGACTTTCCAATCTAGATCTCAATCTTAGCCTCCAATATCTATGAAATGAGTCATAGGCTCTGATACTAAAAACCCTGACACGACCGCCGTGCCCCTGCCCAAGAAGCCCTTGAGAGCAGGTCTCATGGTGGATTGCAATTGGCTAGTTGTGTATGTGTGCGGATTAAATCCCATGATACTAGTTGATTATCCTAGAATATGCGATATGCATGCTCTTCATGCTTTGACTTGGTTTATTAAAACCATAAAACATTAACTTGGCCAAGAAATTTCTACACAAAATAAATACAAATACCCAAAGCATATAAAATCAACATTTGTGCGAGTTTACTACACATAACAACTCGTGAGAGCATTCATAAATAAAGTAGACTAATGCCCTCACCCAAGAGCAATGCTAGAGTTGAGGACTCCTCATAACATAAACTATTGAGGCAACTAAAAGTACTGTATAAATACAAGCCTCTACTGAGATCTTTTTGACTTAACTCCCACCTTGGATACACATCCCAGTGGCGAGTCTCAAAACTTCTTTGCCAAGTTCTACTAGGCTCTATAGACAAAGGAAGATACTAGTTAGTACTGTTACATGACCAACAAGCCAACTAATATACCCATGTAGACTAGAGTCACAAGTATTCTCAAATGCTGTACCTACACACACAAAAGAGCACTACTGCAATAATCTTTAACGATTACCCGGTCCAGTAACTTCAGGCTCTGCATAACATAACTAGGGAGTGAGAATTCGACAATTCTCAGTAAGGGGTCTTCAGTGTACCTGCAAGAAAATTACTAGGACTGGACATATGATGAACATATGTAAACTTGCTGCGAGCTCACACAGCATGAGGTTCTGATATATGCACATATAACTAGGCCATATAAACCTCTCCTCAACTAGTCCTTCTTATGGTGCATTACTTCATGCCTAGTGAGTTCTGATCACTAACCTACTCCTAGCAAGCCGAAGCTTACTGGATGCAATCATGTAGCTTTCCCATAGTCATTATGCAGGGGAATTATGGTGGAACTTTGTAGACTAGGCCGGATGATGCGAACCCCGATGGTATAAAGACCAGGAAACGCGCCCAAGATGTTTTTCAAGCTCCACAAGACATCAAAGAGACTGGGTTTGAAGACCCCCACCCCTAATCAACCTGTGACTAAAAATGAGAAGTATAGAACTCCAAGAACACAAGCACACTTGTGCACCAAGGCAGTCCACAAAGAACCAAAGAGAAAACCTCTCCAAAGAGCAATATTATTTCGGCATTAATCTGTGTGTTTACATCCAGAATATGTGCCTTTATATAGGCCTAAACTAGGGTAAAAATCTGGGCAAAATTCGCAACCCAAGTCACCTAGGAAACCTAGTTACAAAGGACTCAAGAAAACCTAGTCAAACTAGGATTCCTACACCCTTTTAACACATGTTTAAGGTGTGCAGCGAATCCCCTTTATCCTAAGTGACCTAAATCTCTTCCATGGCCTAAATAACATCCTAAATAATTTAAATAAACAGGAACATAAAATAAAATACGTTACAAAATAAGATTGGCCATAAAAACCCCAAAATAGTCTTCTCATGTGGTTCCTGCTTGTGTCTTCAACTTCAAGCTGAAATTAGAACTTGATGCAGCCATGATTTCTCAAAATGCAAAGCATGAAAGTTGTAGATCTCTTTCTTATATTTGAAATGACACCTAAACCACACCAAATGGATATCTGAAGCCAAAGATATGACCAAAATACCACAACTGCTTCTGAACCAGCGATAACTCGCAAATCGAAACTTTGCAGCTGAATTGGACCTCCTTAACGTGAAAACTGGGTTTCATGTTCTTCATATGATCTGTATCTCTAGATGTTAGCTTTCCAATGAATCAAGAATCACTCAATTCGGATCTTTGTAGCTCAGGATATGATTTTTCCACCAGAACATCGCCAATCTATCAAGATCCGAGCTTGAAGTGCACTAGTGAGCTCCTTAGCCTTCTTTCTTGTTAATGGTCCACTAGTTATCTTCAATGGATCCTTGCCATCCTTGGTTGTGCCTTCTTTGATCGTATCAGCTCCCCCCTCCTTAGAAGGATTCATCCTCGAATCAAAACCTACATTAGAAAAGGGAATTGAATCAATAACAATGAAATAATCAACACATAAGCACTTACCTTTCACATAAGCACCAATAGCATGGAATGCTTGTGTATGGAGCTTTAATCTTGTGAAAAACCTGAACCAATATCCAAATGCAATGATAATTTTGATACCTCCAGGGTCAAAAACAAAGTTAGAAGCAATTAGCACAACAAATCTGAAATTTTGCACAATTTTCATCTTAACTCTAGGCATCACTTTCATTGCCTTTGCCATCTCAAAAACATTATTCCCATAACTAGGAAAGGTGTTGGAAGAATTTACCTTAGGGATGCTGTATGCACTTAAAACAAATGGACCTAAACTCACATAATTGTCATGGTTATGAAAAACACAAGTTATGCATGTCAAGACAATAGTTTGCATAGGCCATTCAAACAAACAAGAATTGAACACAATGTGGCCTAAACTAATAACAAAACTAGGATGCACAAATTTCACAAAAATCCTAAGCATTTTAAATGAAACAAGATCAAACTTATTTTTGTATGTATATGCACCACAATGCATGAAAATTGTGAATATGTATGAAATGTGACACAAAACAAAGGACTCAACATACCTCCTTAAAAGGCTGAATTTAAAACCAGAATTTTCACTCAAAATAAAAACTTTCAGGTTTGGACATAAAGCAAAAAGATCAATGCTCAAAAGTTTGTGTAATGCATGTGTCATGACAAAAAAATGCTTGCTGGAAATTAAAGATTGACACACAAAAATGGGCTGAACATAAATGTGAATCAAAGAAGTATGTAATGCATGGGTAACAACCAATTTATGCATGAAAAATTCCAAAGAAGTAGATTTAACTTGAGACAAAACAAAACAATGTGAAATGGATGCAAAACAAACAAATTCAAAAACAAAAGACACCAAAACAGATTTTTCTTTAGAGAAACTCAAGCAATTCCAAAGAGGATTTGACAAAACCAAAGAATTAGAAGCTTTAAAACCATATTTTGTCAAATTTTCATGCTTACTTCCTTCTCTTAATCTAGTTTCATGAAAACCATTTGTCAAAATAACATTGCAAGCAAACACACATTGTTTGAGATTTTCATGCAAAACTACATCAAATCTAGGTGTTAGGAAGAAATACATTACAGTGGTTGGACTTAGTCTCCAAGTATCTTCCTTTGGTGTAGCAACCACAAAATTTTCACCTTTGCACTCAATGACTTTGAATGGAGTTGCAACATTGTCTTCCCCTTGAACCATAGAATAAGAAACAATGTTAGGCAAACTTTTGCATATGAAATCACTTGGACTCACCTCAAATTGTTCCTTTTCAACCTCCTTCATTAGTTTGATGCATGGGACATGACTTGGAATATTGGGAACACCAACTTCTTTAATGGGCAGCAACTCACTTGATTCTTGAAGTTCATATCCACTTAAGTCCTGAAAAGAAGACAACACAACACTAGAAAAAGACTTTGTTATGTTAGATGAAAGTATGGCTTCTCTGTAGGTCTTTCTCTCTTCACTCAGCTTGGGTTCATTACACTCTTGTCTTCTCTCAACTTCACACTCAATTTCTTCTCTCGGGAACTCTCCACTCTTCTTCCCCTCATGTTCACTCTTCTCACTTAATCTCTCGATTTTTCTCTCGGCTTTCCCCTCATCACTCTTGCCCTCAACTTTCCCCTCTTTTTCTTTTCTCTCAACCTCACTTGGAATTTTTCTTTGATCCTCCAAGACTTGTTGTGGTGAAAGTGGTACAAGCATGATTGACTTTTCTTCTTGAGATTGAGACAAGTCTCCTTTTGTGGTCTCCATGTTTGGCTTGGGTACTTCTCTTACATCTTTGCTCCATGCTCCTTTCCATGTGGAAATTCCTCCTTGACACATCTTGGATGCCTTGGACCTTTTGATGATCCTCTCGGCCTTGGTGGCATAATAAAGCAAATCCTCCATGTTCAAATAAGGTGCCATTTCCACTTTGTTGGCAATCTCAGGATTGAGACCATTAATGAATCTATCAATGGTGGTCTCCTCATCCTCCATGATGTTGGCTCGGGTCAAGGTTATCTCCAAGTCTTTGTGGTAGTCCTCCACACTCCTTTGGCCTTGCACTAGCTTTTGAAGCTTGAGGCGTTGATCTTTAGTGTAGTAGCTAGGAACAAATCTCCTCCTCATCAAGGCTTTAAGGGCTCTCCATGTGTGTATGGGCTCCTCCTCATTCCTTCTCCTAGAAATAACATCATGATTCCACCATACAAGAGCATAATTAGTGAACTTCATGGTAGCCAATTTAACCTTCTTTTCGTCGAGGTAATGATGGCAATCAAACACCATCTCAATCTTTTGCTCCCACTACCAATATGCATTGGGATCACCCCTCCCTTGGAAAGATGGAATGGTAAGTTTGATGGAGTTGAGATTGTTGTCTTCCCTTGGCTCACACCTCCTTGGAAACCCATGGTCATGCCAAACTCTTTCTTCCTCCTCGGGTTCTTCTCTCCTTGGACCTCTCCTTGGTTGTAAGATAGGATTTGGCCTCCTTGGCAATCTCAAGTCAATGTCCTCAATCCTCCCCACAAGTCTATTGAGAGTTTCTTGAAATTCTCTCATGGTAGGCTCCTCATTGTGTTTCACTTCCATTCTCCTATCCTCCTGGCCCTCCATACTCCTGAAAACAAAGATCCTCACAAGCACTCACCTCACATGTTTCACTCAAAAGATGAACACTCAAACACTCAATTTGTTAGTGAGATATTGCTATTCAAAGAGTTCTCAAAAGTTCTAAGAAAACTGTCCTCAAAGCACACAAGAAAACTTGAATTCTTAAAGAACTATTTTGACTCCAAAAGAGGTGGGCTAAACAAGCTTTAAAAGACTCTAGGAAGCTCTTGCAATTGATGATCACAAGAACCACAAAGAAAGCTTTTTGGCTCAAAAACAATGGGATAGGTTTTGGGGCTCAAAACTTTCAACACTTTGAGAAAACTTCTTTTTTTGCAAGCTCTTTTCTTTGTTCTTTTCTTTTTCTTTTCTTTGCTCTTTTTTTTTCTCCTTTTTTTTTCCTCTTTTTTGCTTGCTGTTTTGATGCTAAACAAACATTCTCCTTGAAATTCCTTGCTGCCAAAGACAAAAAGTCAGTTTTCTATTCGGCCAAAACAAGAAACTATTGAAACTTGCACAATTTTGAAACAACTTTTTGATACCGAAACTTCCTGAACTTGGATCCTTCTTTTTTTGGTGTTTTCTTGACTCTAGGATGCTGGAAACAATGAAAACAAGAGAGATTAATATGGCTGGACATGAAACAGAAAGATAAGAAATAATCAGGAACAAACAATTTGAAACCGAGAACACAAGGTGACACGGATTGACTTCTTTTTGTTGTTTTTGGTTGTTTGATTGGAAACAAGGCTGGAAACAAAGGACACAGACCTGAAACAAGACAAAAAAGGATTAAAACAAAGAATCAAAACATGAATTTACTGAACAAAATTGAAAGAAAGACGAAGAGAAACATGAACACAAAGATATGTCCTTCAATGAACTTGTGGCTCTGATACCAACTGATGCGAACCCCGATGATATAAAGACCATGAAACGCGCCCAAGATGTTTTCAAGCTCCACAAGACATCAAAGAGACTGGGTTTAAAGACCCCCACCCCTAATCAACCTGTGACTAGAAACGAGAAGTATAGAACTCCAAGAACACAAGCACACTTGTGCACCAAGGCAGTCCACAAAGAACCAAAGAGAAAACCTCTCCAAAGAGCAATATTATTTCGGCATTAATCTGTGTGTTTACATCCAGAATATGTGCCTTTATATAGGCCTAAACTAGGGTAAAAATCTGGGCAAAATTCGCAGCCCAAGTCACCTAGGAAACCTAGTTACAAAGGACTCAAGAAAACCTAGTCAAACTAGGATTCCTACACCCTTTTAACACATGTTTAAGGTGTGCAGCGAATTCCATTTATCCTAAGTGACCTAAATCACTTCCATGGCCTAAATAACATCCTAAATAATTTAAATAAACAGGAACATAAAATAAAATACGTTACAAAATAAGATTGGCCATAAAAACCCCAAAATAGTCTTCTCATGTGGTTCCTGCTTGTGTCTTCAACTTCAAGCTGAAATTCGAACTTGATGCAGCCATGATTTCTCAAAATGCAAAGCATGAAAGTTGTATTTCTATTTCTTATCTTTGAAATGACACCTGAACCACACCAAATGGATATCTGAAGCCAAAGATATGACAAAAATACCACAACTGCTTCTGAACCAGCAATAACTCGGAAATCGCAACTTTGCAGCTGAATTGGACCTCCTTAACGTGAAAACTGGGTTTCATGTTCTTCATATGATCTGTATCTCTAGATGTTAGATTTCCAATGAATCAAGAATACTTAATTCGGATCTGTTTAGCTTAGGATATGATTTTTCCACCAGAACATCGCCAATCTGTCAACATCTGAGCTTGAAGTGCACTAGTGAGCTCCTTAGCCTTCTTTCCTGTCAATGGTCCACTAGTTATCTTCAATGGATCCTTGCCATCCTTGGTTGTGCCTTCTTTGATCGTATCACTGCAGGACCTCTTTGATGTAGACTAGATGAACAATGTTTCACCTTGTGACCTCATGGCTATGGCTCGGCTAGGCTGACAAGGGTTCTAAACCTCTCACCTGAGCTAATGGTAGCTAATTATGCTCATTTGCAACATACTTTCCTTGCTTGTTGCAGAAGCAACCTTAAAACTCTACAAAATGCAAGGAAACTCTTATATTTTGTGGGACTTTTGGAAGTCTCAAAGTACCCCTGGAATCCTTAGACCCCTAGGCACGCTAAGAACCCCCTTAGGTCTCACTTGGATCAAGCTAGCAAAATATGAAAATTTTGACATTTTTGTCCGTGGCAACGCGTCGCCAACTATGGCAATGCGTCGCCATAGTTAGGGACGTTCGGTGACAAATTTATGGATTGGCGATGCGTTGCTAGGGTCGACTTGTAATTGGCGACGCATCGCTAGGGTCGACCTGTAATTGGCGACGCGTCGCCAATCTGCAAAAACGCAGAATTTGGTGCATTTTGCTGCTATGAACTTTGGACGATTCCTACACATACCAAACTTGCATGGAATGCCTCCAAATTTCATACACACATAGAAACTGTTGCATAGAACATAACCAACTATCAGAAGCTAAGCTATGATGTCTTGTAACTTCAATCCAATCCTCCTAATTCCTCTAGTCCACCACAATTCAACCAAAACTTTTAACTAATGCCATAGTTAAAACTACACGAATTCTTCAAGCAAACTCAAGCTAATGGCATCAAATGAACTTGAAAACACATCTACCTTACCTCAGCTTGAAGTAACAAGTAATAATCAATCCCCTTTCTGATCAATCAAGCTCGCCAAAGTTATAGACAAGTTCCAATCAAAAACCATGGCACCAAACATCAAAACTTCACTCTCTAACCAAAACCCAAGCTTCAAACTAACAAAAAAACATGAATTCAATTAAGAACATGTTTCTTACCTCATTCAAAAATAGGGGAAGTGGGAAAACGCCCTTCCAAGCTTTAAAATTAGGGTTTCAAGCTTGAAATTGGCTTATCCTAGCTTGTATACTTTGATAACCTCTTATTTCACCAAGAATTTCTTGATTCCCAGGAGAATTGAATGGAGAAATGAAAGTGGAGAGAATGAACATGAAAATGTGGCAGCCACCCTCACTTTTCCCTTCTTAAACCTTCCCTTAACACACAAGCCATCAAAGTATTAAGCTTAATACAATTAAGCCGCTATCTTTGTAACTTAGTGATTCTTGATTAAATTCTTGTTTATTCTTTATGTCTGAGTTAAGGTTGACAGCTAAATTATAAAAATTCATTTTAAAACACTTGGGACTCATCCCAGCTATTCAGGATGTGAAATTATCATTTTGCCCCTAAACTTCATTCGATCATTTATTTTTCACAGAACTTAGTGAACTTTGCTAAACTTCTCTAGTCTTGCTATATGAACTTAAATTAAGGTTCTAAACTTAATTTAAAACACTTTACCTTCCTCAATTTCACTTCCCTCTAGAAGGGCCATAACAGTCTATGGGCAATCCCTCTTAAGTTGCTATTGTTGAGACTCGGCGTTCTAAGGACAAAGGAGTCCCGAAGTCCCAATCCGTGCCGTAAGCTCCAACATTGACTGATCATCCTACAGTAGAGACTTCTTTGCTTGAGGATGAACATCCTCTAACGGTTACGATGAGCTTTCTGTGAGACTTTCAGCACTCTGTTGTGGCTGAAATGACCCAACAGCTCAACCAGAGGTGGTCATAACCACCTCTCAGGGGAAGGGCGCCTTCTCCTAGCACCCGGCAAAAGGGGAGGCCAAAGTTACCTCGCCAGAGCTTCGGAAGTGGGGGCTCTCACGATGAGTCTTCAACGAAGAACGTGCCCTCCAGAGGACATCAAGCGGAAGAAACAGTGTCAATGGAACCTAGGACTTCCCGCTGATGAAGTCCATCCCCGTACGGGAGGTTCTAGTCCCCACGCCGATGAAGTTACTCTCTAAAAAGGAGAGGCTGCTTTCCATTGCTGGTGACCACCAGACAGCGAGCGGAAGACAGTCCTACCATCCTCATGGAGAAGATCGTAGAGAGGTTGGAAAAGGTAGAAAGACAGATCTCCCGAAAGCCTGCTTGGTCGAGGTTGTCGAGACATTCACTAGAGAAAAGTCACCCTTCATCTGTACAGTGGTAGAGGCACCTATGCTTAGCGACTTCTGAGTACCGCACTTGGAAACATATGATGGATGTAGTTACCCCCAAGCTCACTTGATGAAGTATAGGCGCAGTATGGTGTTGCATGGGGCTGATGATGCCACCCTCTGTAAATGCTTCGAAATCACCCTTTCAGGGCCCGTAACTGCGTGGTATAACTCCCTGGCTCCAGGAACCATAATGTGTTTCAAGGAGTTGTCCACCGCATTCACCTAGCAGTTCATCAAAAGTAGACTGACATCGAAGATGCCCGTCCAAATGTTTGACATAGCCTAGAAGAATGGGGAGACCTTTTGGGACTATGTTGAGAGGTTCAACTGAGAAGCGCTGAGTGTGCCCAACTTCTGCCACAAAATCTGCATCCTTGCCATGAACAGGGGACTTTAGAGAGATTCAGAACTTTTCTACGAGTTCTTTAAAGATCCCCCTGATACCCTCGGTGAATTCTACCAAAGGGCAGAACAGCACATGATGGCCGAATAACTACGGATAGGAGGGCTGAAGTCTAATCACAATCATCCCAAGGGTCAGGCTCACCAACCTCGGTATCTGACCAAGGGTGAGGGCAGACCTTGGAAGTAAAGAGGGAAGAGGCAGGTGTTGTTCACTCCCTTGAACACCACAAGGACAAACATACTGATGGCTATGAAGAGGCAAGGGACTACTATCCAACGTCCAAAGGCCATGACCTCAGAGAATAAGAAGAACATGAAGAAGTTTTGCCAATTTGATCGAGACCATGGGCACAACACCGAGGACTACTTCCGCTGAGAAAGTACATTGAATCTCTTATCAAACAAGGCCAACTACGGCGATACCTATGAATACCATCCCCCAAAGGAAGAATGGAAGAAGAAATGAAAGGGGAAAATGAGGACTACGATTCTGACAGACATCGGAACCGAAGTCCCAGAAAGCATCCACCACCTTCGGTAGGAGTAATCTAGACAATCACTACTGGGATACCCTCATCCGAGAGAAAAAGGAAAGTCCAGGAAATCTCAATGATGGAGTTCGGAAACCCAGTGAACAAGCTTGTTCGGAAATATGGGTTTATCGTGAAGTTCCCTCATGATGACGCCCTCCTAATCATGGTAAGGATAGGGAGTTGGGACATCAAAAGAGTGCTCATTGATGATAGTTCCAATGTGGATGTTCTGTTCTCCCACCTGTTGCCAAACTTGGGTATCTCCAAGGGTGATTTCAAAACTGTTACTTCCCCTACGTTCGGTGTAGGTCCCTCCAAACTCCCTATGCTCGGGTGGATTGATCTACCCTTGATGCTAAGGGGAACTTCAATTCAGGACAAGAAAGAGCTCTTTGGCTCCACAATGACAAGGTTCATTGTCGTAGATGCCCCTTTTTCATACAATGCCATCCTCCAAAGGCAGACATAAGGAAATCTCCACATTCATCCAGATGTGAAATACCTAACAGTCACCTTCGGCATGAAGGAAGGGGACGCAGAGATATTCATTGGTTAAGCTGAGGTTAGGAAAGTCTTCGTGAAGGCAAGACAAAGTCTAATGAAAGTTCATGCACAGACTTCGGAAGAAAATAACATATTCACTGAAGAGGCAACAGGAGAAGGAGTAGGTGACTTCGAAAAAATAGAAACAGAGGATGTAGAACTTGTCCCAGGATGTAGTACTCGAGTTGGGAAACAACTGGCCAAAGGTGACAAGCAAAAAGCTGTATCTTTTTTATTAATGAACAAAGATCTGTTTGCCTACTCTCCAAAGGACATTCCTGGGGTAGACCCTCAGATAATTCAACACGGCCTTAAAGTGCACCCAGAGGTGAAACCTATTTGACAAAAAAAGCGCATCCTCTTAGTGCATAAGAACAACTTTGTCAAAGCTGAAGTCCAACGGTTAATGGAGGCAAGCATAATAAGAGAGGTCAGGTACCCCAAATGGCTTAGCAATGTTGTCATTGCCAAAAGGGAAGGGAGTGATAAACTCTGAATGTTCATCGACTTCCGAAACATAAACGATGCCTGTCCCAAGGATTCATATCCTCTCCCACCAATAGATCAATTGGTGAACTCAACCGCCGAATAAGGTCTGCTTAGCTTCCTCGACGCCTTCAGTGGATACCACCAAATTTTGATGGATCTAGAAGACGAAGAGAAGACTGCCTTCATGACCGAAGTCAGGACCTACTGCTACAATAGAATGCCCTTCGACATTAAGAATGTAGGGGCCACATACCAAAGGCCGATGAACAGAGTGTTCAACTCCCAAATTGGGAGAAATATGGAAGTATATATCGACGATATGATAGTTAAGAGCAAACTGCCTAGTAGTCATATCCTAGACTTAAAGGAAACATTCCACCGACTTCGGGAATTCGAAATTCGTCTTAACCCTGAGAAGTGCGTTCTTGAATACTCATAAGTGTATTGTTATTAAGGGTTTAGATCATCATTATACACTTTGAGTATGATTAATTTCTATATTCTGAGCACTTTTCCACCAGGTTAATATTCACACATTTTTACTATTCATACGCATTTTTACTATTCACCTATCACTATTCATCAACTTACTGTTCATACACATATTCACTGTACATATGTGGTTTACTGTTCATTAATATTAAAATATATATATTAAATAATTATTTTTTATGTAGGTAAAAATCATCACTTGGCAGCCCTTCACGAGAAAAAATCATATTTGGAGCTGTAGGTATCGGAACTGAGTGATTCCAAATTCATCTGAAAGCCAACACATCGATCTTCAATTTTGCTTCATTCTGCAAGCTAGTTTGATAATTTTCATTGCCAAAATCTGATTATAGATGAGACCCTTTGTTATTTCATGTGCTGAAGAGCAGTTTCAGTAGAAAATTGATAACTTGAGCTACCGATGTCCGATTTAAATGAGCAAGCTATAGATTCGAAGCTAACAAGGAGATCTATAGCTTCTATGCTTTGAGGAAGAGCTGATCTAATGGCTATGATGGCCAAAAAATTAAAATAAGTTGTAGCCTGCTATTGTTGATTTGTATTTACCTACATTTTTGTTAGTGTTGTGCCCAAAAAGCCAATTATCAGATGATTCTATTTTTGCACATTGAGTCATGATATTTTATTTAGGAATTAATCCAGTAATTTTTTTTGTTGTTTTGTTTCTGCGTAATGTAATAAACATAATTGTAACCCTAGAATAATGATATTCTTAAACGTCCCTAGTCTAGTATTTTTGTGGAGCGGGTTGCAATAATACATAATGACTAGCATATGTGGAGACTAATATGAGATATGTAGTCTACATAAGGCTACAAGTTGGAGAACTTGTGTACTGGACCGACCCACCATGAGAACACTTCATGGATCGTTATATGAGTGTCATAAGTGATTCTCATAGTGATCATGGTATATGTAGTCCTTCGACCTAAGATCATCAAGGTTCCCTACATGTGAGTCACATACTTTGATACTTTCCTTTGTTGCTCATAACTGAGTGAACTTGAAGGAGGTCATTGGGTATGTCACATATCATGCGGAGGGATTTGTATGATCAAGATGGGATTTGTCCCTCCTATGTAACGGGAGTGATATCTTAGGGCCCCTTGATAGAATGAGACTTAAAAAATGCATGGCCATGCTCCGATGAGTTGATATACGATATCAAAGTCATCAGTTTAAGTTGGTCTACTCAGTAATCAAGAAACCAAAGATTGGGCTATACGAGAGTGACACATTCCATGTCTCGTGCTTAGTCTTGATATCATGGACAAAAGGACAATAGCATATATCAGTGATGATCATAAAGGTTTAGTCGATTCACCGACAATCTTGTCACTTGGGTAGCAATGATGTGTTGCTAGACACCGCTCATTGCTTATGATCATAAATGTGATTTATGATCATTGCCAACATGGCAAGAGCCTATTGGGTCACACACATAGAGCTATTTGGATCATTAGAGTGCATGGGCTAATTATTTGGGTTATGGTTACCATTTTATTTTTACTATTTCACCCACCCCAAAACTCTATAAATAGGCACCTTGGGGGGAGGGTGAAGGATGCCATTTTCTTAGGCCTCATTTATGTTCTTGTATCATCTTTAGAATTTCTTCCTTAGTTTTGTTCTAGTTTTCAATACCGAAGCTCTGTCCAAGTGTTTTCTTGTTCTTGTTCTTGTTCTTGTTCTTCCTTTCATCTTTCAATATATGTTTATTTCATCTTTCTACATGTTGTCTACTTTATTACGTCTAACTAATCTTCTTTTTGTTAAGGTGAAAGGGTGAAGCTTTTGGTGTAGAGGTTATGATTGATTTGAATGGATCACAACGTTAACAGTATTTTCTTCCTTAATATATTTAACTTCCCTCCTTGTTAAGTGGGAGTCTTGATTCATCATAGTCAATCATTGGCACAAAAGATGCTTGATTCCCTCTGTAGAACATGGTTCTTCCGGCTATATTGGAATCTTGAGTTATTGTAGACAAATGTTGGCATGATGGATACTTGAACCCACTAGAAAGCATTGGCGTTTTAAGATCAATGAAAGTAAATACTAACTAAATTCTCCTTTTGGGACCTCCTTTATGTGTGGATCTCAATTGAGTGGTAAGATTGGCTAAAATTAATCATAACCGATATACTAAAAGTGGATCCCCTAACCTTAGCTATTTTATTTGAATTTCAATTTTAATTCACGCTTGTTCTCACCTTCCACCAAAACTTTCTTTATTAAAATTTAACTTGTAGTTCTTACTTCACTTCCCTGTGATTCGACGCTCGGACTCCTGAGATTTTATTACTTGCGACAACCTACACTTGGGTTACAACTGCTAGAATGCAGCAAGTTTTTGGCGCCATTGCTGGGGAAGTAAAATTATAGTACAAGTTTAATTTTTTTTCCTTTTTGTTATTTTTATTTTGTTTTATTTTTTGTTCTTTATATGGCAGGCTGAGCCTCCTACCTCTTAATTTGTGTTAATCTTATTTTATTTTATTTTTCTTTATTGTTGAATGGAAGGCTGTGCCTCCTGCCTTTTATTTTTTGTTCATATTGCTTTCTTTTTATTTATTTTTCTTATTATTATTAAATGGAAGGTTTTGCCTCCTACCTAACTTGTTATTAATATTTTTTTTTCTTGTTGTATTTTGTTTATGTATGAAAGCTTGGTCACGTATATCAAGTGATAGACTGGTAAGAGAATCTTCATCTTCTTCAAACATGGCTTAACATATTAATGAACAAGAAGATAACCATTCTTTACATAATGACCAAGATCGACCTAGGACTCTTAGAGAATGCATGAATCCCATAAGAAATAGCACACCATCATGTCTAATTTTTCCTGCTGATGCATGTAACTTGAATTTCAAGCTAGGTATTATTCAACTTTTATCAACTTTTCATGGCTTTGATTTCGAAAATCCTTACTTGCATCTGAGAGAATTTGAAGAAATCTGTCACACATATAACAACATAAACTGTAGCATGAACACCATCAAGCTTAAGCTTTTTCCTTTTTCTTTAAAAGATAAAGCTAAAACTTGGCTACGATATCTTAGGTCCGGCTCTGTTAAGTCATGAGATGAACTGTAACAACAATTTTTGAAAAAAAATTTTCCTGCCCACAGAACAAATTCTTTCAAAAGGCAATTCACCATTTTCACACAAAAATCAGGAGAAACTTTTTACCAATGTCGGGATAGATACAAGGATTTACTTAACATATGCCCACACCATGGTTTTGAAACTTGGAGATTAGTCTCACATTTTTATGAAGGTTTGACACCTAAGGAAAGACAAATTGTAGAAATGATGTGCAATGGAACATTTGAGGATAATGATCCTGACGAGGCAATGAATTATCTAAACATGTTAGTAAAGAATGCATAGAATTTGGACACCGCTGGTACCTATGAGGCTGCAGGTAAGACTCAATCCACTACATCTTGTAGAGGTATATATCATCTTAAGGAAGATAATGCCCTTCAAGTAAAATTTGCATCTCTAGCTAGAAAGGTTGAATCCTTAGAAATGAAGAAAATTGGTCAATTAAAATCTGTTGAAGAATGTGTTTGTCACATTTGTGAGACCAATGACCATCCCACTAGGAATTGCTCAACCTTGCCTTCTTTCAAAGATTGTCTCCATGAACAAGTCAATGCATTGAACAACTTCGAGAGACAAACCCAAAATCCATACTTGCAAACTTACAATCTCGGTTGGAGGAATCACCTAAACTTCAGTTGCAAAAGTGACAATCATGCTCAATTGTCACAACCAGCTTTGTACACCGAACAAAATTTTCAACAATCTCAAGGGTATACACCATATGTTCCTCCTTTTAGAAAGAATCTTGAAGATACACTGCATTCATTTATTGAAAAGCAAGAGTCCATCAATGCTCAAACAAGTCAAACCATGAGTGATTTGAAAGATACCCTTGCAAAAATTGAATCTGTAGTCAACACTCAGGAGAAAGGGAAATTTCCTTCACAACCACAACCAAATCCCAAAGGTCAAACTATGGATCAAGTGAAGTGAATCATTACACTCCGCAACGGTAAGGTTGTTGAAAAATCCATTCCTGATCCTTGTGAAGAAAATGATGAGTCAACTTTTAAGAGTAAAGAAGGGGTTAAACCTTCACCAAGCGAAGAACAAATTGAATCTCCACCAGCACCTCAATTTCCTTGGGCGTTAACTGTTCCTAAGAAGGTGTATTGAAATCCTAAAATTTTGGATACTTTCAAGCAGGTAAAAATCAATATCCTCTTGTTGGATGCAATTAAACAGGTACCTTCTTATGCAAAATTTTTGAAGGATTTGTGTATTGTTAAAAGAAAATTGAATATGAAAAAGAAAGTTTTCTTGGCCGAACAGGTAAGTTTTGTTATTCAAAATAACACTGCTTTGAAATACAAAGATCTTGGTTGTCCAACGATTTCATGTTTCATTGGAGAACATAAAATTGAGCAAGCATTACTTGATCTTGGGGCTAGTGTAAACTTACTTCCATATTTAGTTTACCAAAAACTAAATTTGGGTGAGTTAAAACCAACCAACGTAACTCTTTTGCTTGCTGACAGATCGGTGAAAGTGCCCAGAGGAGTCATTGAAGATGTGTTAGTCAAAGTTGATAAATTCATATATCCTGTGGATTTTATTGTTTTGGACACACCACCAGTGGAAATTAAAAATTTAGTACCTGTTATTTTGGGACATCCATTTTTAGCAACATCTAATGCTTTGATTAATTGCAGGAATGGACTGATGAAGTTGTCATTTGGGAATATGACATTGGGGCTAAATATTTTTAATTTGCTTAAGCAACCTCCTAAAAAAGAAGATGAAAGTGAAGATGTCTGCATCATTGGTGAAATTGTAGAAAACTATATCCAAGAAAGGAGTATTTCTGATCCTCTTGAAAAATGTTTCGTTAATTCATTTGAATCAAGTATGGAAATGGATCAGGATACTTCTAACATATGCGCATTACTTAATTCTTCACAGGTAGAAGGAACACATGTTGGACACAAAAAATTGAAGCGTTGGGAAAACCTAAAATTGAAGAGCAAAATAAAATTCACACAATTGAGTTGAAGCTTTTACCTAAATAATTGAAGTACCTAATATTGAAGAAAGATGTCAAATCAAAGCTAATGTGTTGGATCATATTGCTCCAAGAATTCAACATTGTGATCAAGGACAAGAATGACACCAAAAATATTGTCACTGATTATTTGTCGAGACTGACAATGGATTCAACTGATAGCCGAAGCGCTATCGCCCTGATCACCCACCGACCACGGGAAAGAAAGGGCTAGACACCTGAGGCATACGACCTTCGAAAGGACTCTGGAGTGAAGGAAATCATATACTTGAGGTACACGGCCTCGGTAGCTTGCCAAATCCAACTTCGGGAGCCAGCGCAGCGCCTCCTTCGGGAAGGCAACCGAACCAGCTTCGGGGGAGAAGGACCAATCACCCTCCGAGGGAGAAAGGCCCCGAAAGATGGAGACACCGAAGTTCCAGCCTGACTCCGGAAAAAGGCTCCTCACCCCAAAGTGAGACATCAACCAAAGGGACATCGGTTGTACGGCAAGAGCTATCAAGGAGTCTCTGACATTCCGCTCACATATGTCTCCGACACACCACCTTCAGACACTCTCTGACAAGCCGTCGCAGTCTGATGCCCTGTCACGAAGGGCTACAGCTCATAGCACGAGGAGCCTGAAGGTGGCTAGGGCCCCTGCGCCCAGAAATACGAACACCATCTAACCATATATGTGACGAACACATGTCACCATTTGAAAGGGTCACCCCCTTTCTTTTATACAAGGAAATTATCATAGAAATGGGGGCTCTGGGGGGCTCCGGAGAAGAGAGACTCTCCTCTGGGAAAAAGGGACCGAGAGAGGCCGAAAAACAGATGACGCCCTCCTCTCTCCGCCTGAAAACTCTCCCTTTAGCCCTCAGAAAGACACACCAAGCAAGCGTCTCTTGTGCTTATTACTACATTTCTCTCTCTCTCCCACTCTCTAAGCATTGACTTGGGCGTCGGAGGTTCCCCCCGGAAAACCACCCCGGGGGCCTCCTAACCCCTGTTTTCTGAGTGTTTCCGCCAGGTCTCCCTGAAGGATCTCCGTTCCGGACTCTCCCTCGCACCAGAGGTACCTCCTGTCACCACCCTGCCACGGGGCCAAGAAGCTGCCAGCCATCACTGCACACAGTGGAGATCCCTTCCTTCTAGGCTAACCCGCACTTCTAGGACCCCCTGCTGCCCTTACCACTGCACACAGTGGAGATGCTGGCTCCGCACCATCGGACCGCATCATCAACAATTGAGGCTGCACCGATAAATTATTGTTTTCCTGACAAACTTCTATTTTTTGTCACTATAGTACCTTGGTTTGCTAATATTATCAACTTTTTTGTGACAGGACGGATACCAGCTCAATGGAGTAACCAAGATAAGAAGAAATTTCTACATGAGGTGAAAAATTTTTATTAGGATAACTCTTATCTTTTGAAATACTATCCTGACCAAATATGTACAAGATACATATCTAAGGATGAGGTAAAAAGTGCCATTAAATTTTCTCATTTTAAAACATTCGTAGGGCATTTTTTGCGAAAGAAAACATCTGTAAGGATTTTGCAATCTAAATTTTGTTGGCCCTCTTTGTTTAAAGATGCACATGCATTCTACAAAAGTCTTTGAAAATTGTCAAAAAGCAGGATTCATTTCTCCCCGGTTAAGTGGCGGATACGGTACTCCATGGATCTCAAGTCGGTTATCTTAGTTTCCCATATTAACTAATTTCTTTCTCTCATCTTTCAATTTTTTCTCACCAATGGATTCTACTCTTTCTGCTTTGCAAAAATACTTTCCTTCTCTCCCAATAAATGTTCTTAAAAGGATTTATCAAGCTAGATGTGAAAGATTTAGAGTTTTTATGCACAAAGGCATTCCTGAAGAAGTGCGTTGGTTAATTGAAGTTAAGGTCCGTTTGGCTGGTGAAGTTCTAGATACGCTTGTGCCCCGCATGCCTGGCTTAGGCAAAAGCTCTTATGCCAAAAAGCGAAGAGCAAAAAGGTTACGCGTCTATCACAATTGTGGTTGATGGAATTATGATACTAAATTTCGTTCTTTAGGGATGATGTCTGATAATCGAGAAGATAAAAGAAAATTCATTAAGAATGGCCTACGTAAGGAATCTTTGGATGATATATGATTGACTCTTAAAATGCATTCTTGTGGAATAGTGCAACGTGAAATTCTGGGTTTTTGGATGGCTTTTCATAAAGAACGAGAGCGTTACAGTCTTGGGAATCTAACTTTAAATGACCCTATTTACCAGTTTGTAAGAAAACTAGATGGGAAGCATATCCTCGACTCATAAAAGGCGTTGAAGCCATTACTGGACGTAAAACCAGTGGAAAATGTGAGCCACAATCATAACTACTGTACATTAATTTCATTTTATTTTTGTTATTTTATTTTTGTTTTTCTTTATAGGTTGTCAATCCCTAATAAGTGATGAAGCACTGTGGAAGAGAGCAATCGGACTTATGGATCAGTTTACCTTGTCTTTTAGTTTTACTATCAGCATTTTCTTTATTTTGATTTAAGTTATTTCAAGTTTTTCATTTTCAATAACCACCATTTCAGGTAATCTCTTCTTCACTCTTCTTATCTATATTTTGACATTGGGGACAATGTCTTAATTTGGTTAGGGGGAAAGGTATAGTTGTCACATTTTTTTCTTTTAGGATAGTTTCTCTCATGTTGATATTAAAACCATTAGACAAAGCACTTAGTTTATGATGGCTGAGTAAAGAGTAATTTTTCACTCTTGAGACGCATCGTATTTTTATGTGACATGCGTAACATTTGTTTTTACAAGCATAAATAGTTGCATGTAGGAACATTTAGCATGAATTTAGGTTGTTTGTTTGCATTTAGTAACCCAACTCATGGAAATATCATCATTGGATGTATACCTTATAAATTTGAAATGGTTGTTAATTTTTAAAAGAAGTTAAAGTATGTTGCTTGTTACCTAAGGAAAAAAAATAACTGGTGAGCACTTTTGAGCCCTTAGTGTTTATTAGGATATGTGAATTTCTTTGTTGAGAGTGCTTACTTTGTGTTTTGAGTTAGACCTTCCTTGGATGAGTTGTCTTAAGGACCCATGCAACCTCACTTCTTGTATGTAAATTTAAGGAACAAGATGGCATTTTAGGGCCAACCACTTACCAAAAGGCTAACCTTGTACATTATCCCTTAATGACCCCCTTTGAGCCTTATAGCCTTATTCTTTGTTTGAACCCTATATGTTTAACCACTTCCACTTCATTTTGATCCTTTAATGTCCTTGGAACTAGTGACACTTATGTGATTATGGGCTAAGAGAATTAAAATGAATGTGTTGTTTTTGGTAAAATAAAGTATAAATGTGAGGCATACTTCAGAATATGTTAGGTTACCTTGTGTTTAATTGGTCATAGTGGAAAAATTGAGGTGAGTTGAGCTTAAATCATAAAAATTGAGTGTATATCATTGGATGGTTGAGTTTTAAACAAATTTTGATTTACGGTAGAAAAAGGCAAAAGCAAGATCATAGAAAAAGCCATTGCAAAATAAAGTAAAAAAATATATACAGATAAATTTAAGAAAAAAAGGCTCTTTGTTTCATAATACTTAGCCTCTTTTTCTTTTATGGCAGTCTCAAAAAGAAAAAAATTTGTTCTCATTTCCTTTCAAATAAAATTATATATGCTCATACCCATGTGGAATCTTTACGCAACGATGAAAGACACCTTCTTTTATCTTTTTATGATAGATAAATGCATAAACATGAGAGATAATTTTGAAAAAAAAAAATCACAACTTCAGCCTTAATATTTGTTCAAGTTAAATGAGGCCAGCTATTTTGAAACGGAGAGAGGTTAAAAAAAAGAAGAGAGAGAGAGAAAAAAAAAGTGTTAAATTCAATAAGTTTAAAACTCAACCATATTTGTTTTCTAAACTCATGTGTTAATAAGGAATTGTGTTTTGGAGAAGACTTAGAGACTACGGTTGATTTGGGTATTTAGTGTTTTAGGTGCCCATAATTATTGTTCATTGTATTACTAGTTCTCTTAAACTATACCATTAAAAAGCCTTCATCCAATTCCTGCTTTCACCAAACCCAGCCACATTACAACCTTGTATAATGACCATTAGACTTAAATTTACATGCAGTGCCCTTTTGGGAATCTAGTGAGGGTGAAGTTGGATCCCCTTGCAAGCTCTGGATTGAGAAACACAAAGTGAGCTATTCATAAACCAACCTTAAAATAAGTGCAAATACTTAGAGAATGATCTTCTACCTCTCGTAACAAGGACTTAACTTGTTCTCCTTTCATCAATTACTTGCAAGTCAAGTTTATAAGTGTTATATATTCATAGCATGATCTGTCATGAGTTGTTAGATTATGTATTTTGTTTATTTTCTTAGGTTACACTTGCTAGGGACTAACAAGAACCTGGTTGGGGGGTGTGGTGAATACTCATAAGTGTATTGTTATTAAGGGTTTAAATCATCATTATACACTTTAAGTATGATTAATTTCTATCTTCTAAGCATTTTTACTATTCACCTATCACTATTCACCAACTTACTGTTCATACGCATATTCACTGTACATATGAGATTTACTGTTCATTAATATTAAAATATATATATTAAATAATTATTTTTTATGTAGGTAAAAATCATTACTTGGCAGCCCTTCACGAGAAAAAATCATATCTGGAGATGTAGGTATCAGAACTGAGTGATTCTAAATTCATCTAAAAGCCAATGCATAGATCTTCAACTCTGCTCTATTTCACAAGGTAGTTTGATCATTTTCATTGCCAAAATCTGATTATAGATGAGACCCTTTGTTATTTCATGTGCTGAAGAGCAATTTTGGTAGAAAAATCATAACTTGAGCTACGGATGTTTGATTTGAATGAGCAAGCTATCAATTCGAAGCTAAAGAGGAGATCTACAACTTCCATGCTTTGAGGAAGAGATGACCTAATGTATACAATGGACAAAAAATTAAAATAAGTTACCATCTGCCATTGTTGATTTGTATTTACCTACAATTTACCATTTTATTTTTACCATTTCACCCACCCTAAAACTCTATAAATAGGCACCTTGGGGGGAGGGTGAAGGATGTCATTTTCTTAGGCCTCATTTATGTTCTTGTATCATCTTTAGAATTTTTTCTTTAGTTTTGTTCTAGTTTTCAATACCGAAGCTCTGTCCAAGTGTTTTCTCGTTATTGTTCTTGTTCTTCCTTTGATCTTTCAATCTATGTTTATTTCATCTTTCTATATGTTGTTTACTTTTATTATGTCTAACTAATCTTATTTTTGCTAAGGTGAAAGGGTGAAGCTTTTAGTGTAGAGGTTATGATTGATTTGAATGCATCATAATGTTAACGATATTTTATTCCTTAATCTATTTAACTTCCCTCCTTGTTAAGTGGGAGTCTTGATTCATCGTAGTCAATCATTGGCATAAAAGCTGCTTGATTCCCTCTATAGAACATGGCCCTGCCAGCTATATTGGAATCTTGAGTTATTGTAGACAAAGGTTGGCATGATGGATACTTGAACCCATTAGCAAGCGTTTGCGTTTTAAGATCAATGAAAGTTAATACTAACTAAATTCCCCTTTTGGGACCTCCTTTATGTGTGGATCTCAATTGAGTGGTAAGATTGGCTTAAACTAATCATAACCGATATACTAAAAGTGGACCCCCTAACCTTAGCTATTTTATTTGAATTTCAATTTTAATTCACACTTGTTCTCACCTTCCACCAAAACTTTCTTTATTAAAAATTCAACTTGTAGTTCTTAATTCACTTCCCTGTGGTTGGACACTAGACTTTCGATATTTTATTACATGCGACAACCTACATTTGGTTTACAATTGCTAAAGTGTAGCATGCGTATTTGGGGTGAATTTGGAGTTCCTCGGATTCATGGTATCAGAAAGAGGTATCAATGCCAACCCAAAAAAGGTTAAGGCCCTGCTCGGGTTCCAAACTCCCACTACGACCAAGGATGTGCAAAGACTCACTGGTAGAATCATGGCCTTTAGTAGATTCATCTCCAGATATGGGGATAGGTGCCGACCAATCTTGAAAGTGCTCACCAAAGTACCAAAAAATGAAGATGACTTCGGTCCCAAGGAACACCCTTGGAATGAAGACTGCCAAAAAGCTTGGGATGAGCTCAAAAGCTACCTAACCCATCTGCCGACACATTAGCAACCGCGGGATGGAGAACCCCTCATCCTTTAGCTCACCATCACTAAAAAGGCAGTAAGCTCGGTGCTAGTAAAGGAAGAGGGAGGAAAGCAATGGCCAGTGTACTATGCAAGTAAGTCCCTTCATGGTGCCGAAGTTAGGTACCCTCTTCTGCAAGTAGAAGGTTGCGACCTTACTTCCAAGGGCACCCTATCATGGTCCAAAGTAACTTGCCTCTTCGAGATGTCATGAGAAAGGTAGACCACTCGGGAAGATTGTCAAAATGGTGCATTGAGCTCAGTGAATACGACATCACCTATGAACTAAGAAGGGCAATAAAGGCCCAAGCATTGCCAGACTTTATTACTGAAGTCCCAAAAACTGAGGATATCCTGGAAGACCTCGGAAAAGATGAACCTAAGTGGGCACTCTTTGTTGATGGAGCCTCCGGTTCAAAACACTAAGGAGCTAGAGTAATCATCTGCAGTCCCGAGGGTATGGAAGCTAGGAAGGCCATCAAATTCGGATTCAATGTCACCAACAATGTCGCGGACTATGAAGCCCTTATAGCAAGCTTACGGTTGGCAAAAAGAGTTGGTGTAAGAAATCTGAAGGCCCACAGTGATTCTTAGTTAGTGGTACGATAGATGGCGGGGACTACTGCGCAAAGGACCCAAACTTGTGAAAGTACCATGATCTCACGAGAAAGCTCATCCAGGAGTTCGACATGGTACATATAGAAAATGTACCTCGGCGAGATAATATGGAAGCAGATACTTTGGCCAAATCAAAAGAGTCCACTGAAATACTGTATCAGCCAAGTATAGCGATAATGTGCATGACAACCTCGGGCAAAGCGTGGAACAACCCTATCAAGAAATACCTCACAACCATGGAACTTCTTGAAGATGCTCTTGAAGCCGCCAAAGTGTGAAAGTGCTCAGGAAGATACTTCCTGATTGGGGAAGAGTTGTACCGACAAGGGTACGGAAGTCTGTTACAGGGGTGTGTCAATGAAGAGGATGTTGAAACGGTCCTCAAAGAAGTCCACAACGCGGCTTGTGGTTCTCACATAGGAACTGATGCCCTTGCCGAGGTACTACTTTGCCAAGGATACTTCTGGCCAACCTTGAGGAAGAACGCAAGGCAGTTCGTCCATAAATGCGACAGCTGCCAGAGACACGTTTCTATCCATAGACTTCCCTTAGAAGTCATAACTTTGGCAAACTACCCTTAACCCTTCGTTGTTTGGGGTATTGACCTCATCGGACCTCTCCCAACAGCTCCAGGAGGATTCAAGTTCTGTGTAGTCGCAGTAGAATATTTAACCAAACGGATCGAGGTAGAACCTTTAGCAGCAATATCGGTGAAGGTCATACAAAGATTTATCTGGAAGAACATCAAATGTAGATTCGGCGTGTCGAGGGTGATAGTAGCTGAAAATGGTTCCCAGTTTACTGATAAAGGGTTCCAGGAATTCACAACTGACCTCAGGATAAAATTGCACTTCGCCCGGTGGCCCATCCTCAGAGCAATGGGCAAGTTGAAGTGTCTAACAGAATGATAAAAGATGGCTTGAAAAGGAGGCTGAAGGAAGTAAAGGGATAATGGCTAGGAAAGCTCTTGAGTGTGCTGTGGACCTACCGAACAACTCACCGAAAGGCCATAGGTGAGACACCCTTCTCACTCGTCTTCGGCACAGAGGACATTATCCCTATTGAGGTCGTATAGCCAAGTATAAGGATACAAGTATTCGACAAAGAAGGGAACAACCTCGGTTGAAGAACCAAGTTGGATCTTATTGATGAGCATAGAGAAATGGCTGAGCTCAGAACAAAGGCTTTCCAGCAGAGAGTAGCCATTGCTACAAATTTGCATGTCAAGCGTAAAGGAATCAAGGAAGGGGAACTCATTCTCTGAAAGGTTGAATTTGAAGCCTGAAGACCATCTCACGGAGTACTTCGGGCAAACTAGAATGGGCCTTATTTGGTCCTCAAGGAAGTTCGGTCAGGAGTCTACAAGCTCGGTGATGCCGAAGGTGGAGAATTGAAAAACACATGCATTCAGGCTCTTTGAAAAGATTCTACACTTAGAAAAATTTTCAAGAGAAAAATTGTACAAATCCTTACCGAAGGTGACTTGATTCCGAATGAGAACACCGAAAATGGTCATTTCTGAAGGTGCAAGTATAAAATTATACATCTTTTTTTAAGGATACGAACTGAACATGGTCGCTTTCGAGGGAGAAAACGGAACATGGTTATTTCCAAAAGTGCATTTGTGAAAATAGGAAGTCTTTTCCGAAGATGGTTGCATATCCCCAACATGGTTGACGACAATGGGGGTTGTTTCCTAAAGTGCATAAGTGAATTTGTGTACTTAGAAAAGTTTTCAAGGAGGAAATGGTGAAAAATACACCGAATGTGGTCATCCGAACATGGATGTTTTTGAAGGAGCACATGTAAAACTATATCTGTTTCTGAAGGACGTTCGCCGAATATGATTGGCAAAAAGGCATCGAAGATGTCCAACCGAACATGATTGGTCTTAATAATTCCTAGCTATTTTTCTGAAGGATGTGGACCAAAGATGGTCACAAAAACCTTCGTCCTTGAAGATAGTTCAATGCCGAAGAATGAAGATAATACCCGAGGAACAATCAGGGACTTAGCCAAATTTTGTGAAGAGAGAAATTTCATTAATACATCATCACAAAATACAAGGGGTAGAAAAGAATAAAAAGGAGGCCTATTCGGGGTCCTGGCTACCTTCTGGCACATCGACATCTTCGGCTTCATCACCTTCGGCTTCATCTTCGTCAGCACGAGCTTCGGCCCCCGAAGGTGGAGGAAATGGGAGATTGAAAAACTCCACCCTCGACCATTTCAAAGATCATCCTTCGGGAATGTCTAGAGCCGCCAGAAAGGAAAGGTCAAGGTTAGGAAAAATGGACAGAACATGGTGGCGAGCAAGGCAAAAACTATCCTAATAAGAGGACTTAGTCACCTCATCAGACTTCGCTTTCTCTGCCTTCAAGTCCTCCAGCTCCTTCTTGAGGACCTCGACCTCCTTCTCCAATTTCTTCTTCTTCTTCCTCAGCCGATCGAATCAGCTTGAAGTTTGGAGTTGATACCAAATTCCTTTGAAAGATCAGCAATGGCTTCATCCTTCTTCTTTCGAAAAGCCTCGTTCGCCGAGGTCAGTGATATCACCTTCGCACCAAGGTCAGACATCTTTAAAGAAAAGTCTTATATCAGCTCCCCCTGGCTCCTTAGCACCTCCTCCCAAAGGTTGGCCAGATCCTTCTTGGCTATCTTATTAAGCTCGCCATACTTGATAACTAAGCTGGCAAAGAGTTCCTTGGCCTTTGCTAAGGACTCCTCGAACTGAGTTCAGACTGAAGACTATTTGGCTGCCCAAGCTCGAAAATATCCACTGTATGCCAAGAGCTTCAAAGGGAAAGACTCCAAATAAGGTTTTAAAAATGAGAAAAAACTTAGGAAAATTTTGCTAAGGACTAAAGGGTTCAAGGCTTACTTGGGCAGCATGCTCACTCATCCTCACGATGAGCACCTCCTCATTTGGACACTCCTCCGTGAGGGACTGGAATGTGGCATTCGTCATAATGCCCTTCGCGATCTGAGGAGCCATTTTCTGGCTGTCCTCGGAGAACAAATCCATGTCTTCCATGAAAGTCCAAAAGGCCTCCCTCAGCACCTTGTCCCTCAGAATTTTTGTATCCCGAAGGGCCCTCTTCCGAGCATGCTCCACCACCCACTGAGCAGGTGCTTGCTCTTCTGTAAAATCATGTCGATGTTCTATTAACACGTTATCCCTTAGCCATTCATCTATAAGGTCTAAAATACCAAGAATTCCTAAACTCATAGAAGAATGGCTAAGGGATAAACCTACAGGGAGTTTGGCATCTTCTCTTTTGGAGTCACTGACATTGAGGACCTTGGTGGGAATACCTTTGCCTTTCCTCTTTCGATGTTCCTCACGCTCTTCAGCCGAAAGTCCTCTAACAGAAGTCCCCAAAAGTCTCCACGGTAGTACTGGGACTTAGAGGAGTCGAGCAGATGGCCGGTTCCGAAGAAGGATCTGCATGAACAGGAGTTTGATCTAGAACCTTCACTTCCCCTTTGGGCAGAGGTGGAAGGGAGTCCTCCTTCACCTTCTTCGACTTTGACGCCGAAGATGGTCATTCTTCTTCTTCGGTCCTACAAACCTCCTACAGAAGCTAGCTAACCCATGGAATGATCTTACCTCAGTAATGGATGTTGGCATCAGCCATTCTTATATGGCTCTCACCTTCTCTTGATCTACCTCAATTCCATGTGAACTCATAACAAAACCAAGGAAAACAACTTTGTCAACACAAAAAGAGCACTTCTTCAAGTTAGCATACAACTTTTGTCCTCTTAAAGTGCTTAGTACTTGTGTGAGGTGTCCAACATGTTCTTCTAAGTTCTTGCTATATAATAAGATATCATCAAAGTACACAACAACAAACCTACCAATGAAGTCATGCAAGACATGATTCATAAGTCTCATGAAAGTACTAAGACCATTAGTTAATCCAAAAGGCATAACTAACCATTCATAAAGTCCAAACTTTGTTTTGAAAGCAGTTTTCCATTCATCCCCTTCCCTCATTCTAATTTGATGGTGCCCATTTTTTAAATCAATCTTTGAAAACAAAGTAGAACCATGCAACTCATCAAGCATATCATCAAGTCTAGGAATAGGATGTCTATACTTTACAGTGATCTTGTTGACAGGCCTACAATCCATGCACATGCACTATGAACCATCCTCCTTTGGCACCAAAAGTACAGGTACGGCACAAGGACTCAAACTTTCCTTCACAAGGCCTTTGTCTAACAACTCCTTTACTTGCTTCTCAATCTCCTTAGTCTCCTCGGGATTGGTTCTATAAGCTGGCCGATTTGGAATTGGTCCTCCTGGGACTAGGTCTATTTGATGCTCAATGCCTCTAATTGGAGGCAAACCCCTCGGTTCCTCAGTGAAAACATCTTCAAAGTCCTGCATCAAAGACACAACGACACTAGGAAGATGTGTTAGATCATTAACAACAAGAAAGACTCTTTGTAAATTAAAAGAAGCACTGGTCTTTGTACTTGAATGGCTTTCCTCACATCACTCATTTTAGCAATATAGCACTCTTTCTTGCCACTCAACTTCCTCTCATTCTTTTCTCTCAGGAACTCTCCACTCTTCTTCCCCTCATGTTCACTTTTCTCACTTGTTCTCTCATGTTGTCTCTCGGCTTTCCCCTCTTCACTCTTGCCCTCAACTTTCCCCTCATTCACTTATCTTTCAACCTTACTTTGAAGTTTCCTTTGATCCTCCAAAACTTGTTGTGGTGGAAGTGGACTAAGTGTAACTGGCCTTCCTTCATGGATAAATGAGTACAAGTTTTTCTCTCCCTCATGTATGACTTTCTTATCAAATTGTCACGGCCTTCCAAGCAAAATGTGGCAAGCATGCATAAGAACAGCATCACAAAGAATTTCATCATGGTAAGTACCAATTTTGAATTTAACCGAAACCTACTTTACCACCTTTACCTCCCCAGCATCATTCAACCATTGAAGCCTATATGGTTGTGGGTGCTTTTCTGTTGAAAGCTTCAACTTCTCGACCATTGTTGAACTTGCTACATTGGTGCAACTTCCTCCATCAACTATAAGGCTGCATACTTGATCTGTAATTCAGCATCTAGTGTGAAAGATGCACTCTCCTTGATTGGCCTCCTCCTTGGCTTGCACACTTAAAGCTCTCCTAGCAATAAAAACAAAGTCACCCTCCTCTGGCTCAAGTGTGTTTTGCTCATCATCCTCCAAAGGTGGTGTCTCCTCCATGGCATCCTCCTCCTCAGATGTGATCTCACCATCATCCTTGAGAATCATCACCTTTTTGTTAGTACAATCTCTCATGTAGTGCCCCTTGCCTCTACACTTGAAGCATTCAATCTCCCTTGACTTGGGCACATTTTTGCGTGGCACCTTGGGTTTGTCTTGTTGAGGCCGAGACATGCCTCCCTTTGTGGCATCCATTCTTGGCATTGGTGCCTTTTTGCTCCATGCTCCCTTCCATGTGGAACTTCCCCCTTGGACCATCTTAGATGCCTTGGACCTTTCAATGATCCTCTCGGCCTTGGTAGCAAGGTGAAGTAGATCCTCCTTGTTCACATAAGGCACCATCTTCACTTTGTTGGCAATCTCGTGGTTAAGGCCATTGATAAATCTAGCAATGATAGCCTTCTCATCCTCAATTATATTGGCTCGGGTCAATGTCATCTCCAAGTCCTTGTGGTAGTCCTCCATACTCCTTTGGCCTTGCACAAGCCTTTGAAGTTTGAGGTGTTAGTCTCGGTAATAGTAACTTGGAACAAATCTCCTTCTCATCATGGCTTTAAGAGCTCTCCAGGTATTGATGGGTTCTTCCTCATTCCTTCTTCTAGAAGTGATAGTCTGGTTCTGCCATACAAGAGCATAATCAGTGAATTCAATAGTAGCCAATTTAACTTTCTTCTCCTCAGAATAGTGAAGGCTATCAAACACCATCTCAATCTTTTGCTCCCACTCCCAATATGCATCCGGATCACTCCTCCCTTAGAAAGGTGGAATGGAAAGTTTGATGGAGCTTAGATTGTTGTCCTCCCTTGGCTCCCAATTCCTTGGAAGCCCATGGTCATGCCAATGCCCTTCTTCCTCATCGGGTTCTTCTCTCCCTGGACCTCTACTTGGTTGCAAGATGGGATTTGGTCTCCTTGGGAACCTCAAATCAATGTCCTCAATCTTCCCCATAAGTCTATTAAGAGTTTCTTGGAGCTCTCTCATGGTTGGCTTATCATTGGTCCACACTTCCATCCTTCTATCCTCTTGGCCCTCCATACTCCTGAAAATAACAAAGATCCTCACAAACACTCACCTCATGTGTTTCACTCAAAAGATGAACACTCAAGCACTCAATTTGTTAGTGAGATATTACTATTCAAAGAGTTCTCAAAATTTCTAAGAAAACTATCCTCAAAGCACACAAGAAAACTTGAATTTTTTAAGAACTATTTTGACTCCAAAAAAGGTGGGCTAAACAAGCTTTAAAAGACTCTAGGAAGCCCTTGCAATTGATGATCACAAGAACCACAAAGAAAGCCTTTTGGCTTAAACACAATGGGATAGGTTTTGGGGCACAAAACTTCCAACACTTTGTAAAAACTTCTCTTTTTGCAAGCTTTCTTTTCTTTCTTCTTTTCTTTTCTTTTCTTTTTTTTTCTTTTTCTTTTCTTTTTTTTTTTTTTCTCTTTTTGCTTGCTATTTTGATGTTAAAACAACGTTCTCCTTGAGGTTCCTTGCTGCCAAAGACAAAAAGTCAGTTTTCAATTTAGCCAAAACAAGAAACTATGAAAACATGCACAATTTGAAACAACTTTTGTTGTACCGAAACTTCCTCAACTTGGGTTCTTCTTTTTTTTTTGTGTTTTCTTCACTCTAGGATGCTGGAAACAATGAAAACAAGAAAGATTAATAGGGCTGGACATGAAACAGAAAGATAAGAAATAATAAGGAACAAACAATTTGAAATCGAGAAAACTAGACAACACGGATTGACTTATTTTTGTTGTTTTTGTGATTTTTGGACTTGAACAAGGATGGAATAAAAAGGATAGACCTGAAACAAAAAGAAAAAGGATTAAAATAGAGAATTAAGACATGAAATTACTGGAAACAATTTGAAAGAAAACCAAAGATAAACAAGAACACAAGATATGTCCTTTAATGGAACTTGTGGCTTTGATACCAACTGATGCGAACCCCTATGGTATAATGACCATGAAACGTGCCCAAGATGTGATTCAAGCTCCACAAGACATAAAAAATACTAGGTTTGAAACCCCCACCCCTAATCAACCTGTGATTAGAAACAAGAAGTATAGAACTCCAAAAACACAAGCACACTTGTGCACCAAGGCAGTCCACAAAGAACCAAAGAGAACCTCTCCAAAGAGCAATATTATTTTGGCAATAATCTGTGTGTTTACATCCAAAATATGTGCCTTTATATAGGCCTAAACTAGGGTAAAAATCTGGGAAAAATTCGCAGCCCAAGTCACCTAGGAAACCTAGTTACAAAGGACTCAAGAAAACCTAGTCAAACTAGGACTCCTAAACCTTTCTAACCTTGTTTAGTGTATGCAGCGTATGCTACTTGTCCTAAGCGACCTGAATTAATTCCATAGCCTAAATAACATCCTAAATAGTGTATTTAAATAGGAATTGAATGAAAATAAAATGCAAATACAAGATTAAACCCGAAAACCCCCAAATAGCCTTTTCGGGTGCATTTTTGGGCACTTTAGGGTTTTCACTTGTATCTTTAGCTCCAAGCTTGAATGTTTGAGTTCCAATGGCATGAATCTTCCAATTAGATGTTCTAAAGAAGGTCTAGAAAGTTAGAGCTCAAAAATCCAGCTTGTGGACACAAAATGCAACAAGAACACTTAAGGTGACTCAAATGGTGCACTTTGAGTGGTGTCCTTGGTGTCCTTATTTTGTGACTTGTCTAAGACTCCAGAATAGAGTACCAAGCATGTCCATCAACTCCATATGGTTTTTTGAGAATTCTAGCAGCTCCTTGTGAAGTTCCATGTCGATTCTCCATGAAGAAACTTGAAACAAAGCCTTGTAGTGCACTTGAGAGCTCCTTAGCTTTCTTCCTTGTCATAGGTCCACTAGAAACCTTCAATGGGTCCTTGCCTTCTCCATGTGTGCCTTCCTTGATCATATCAAGAAACTTCATTAAAACCAAAGTCCACCGCTTAATGGAAGCAGGTGTAATAAGGGAAGTCAAATACCCCGAATGGCTTAGTAACGTGGTTATCGCCACAAAAGAAGGAAGTGACAAACTCTGAATGTGCATCAAATTCTGAAATGTAAATGATGCTTACCCTAAAGATTCATATCCACTGCTACCAATAGACCAGTTGGTAGGCTCAACCACCGAGTACGACCTCCTGAGTTTTCTCGACGCCTTCAGTGGGTATCATCAAATTAGGATGGACCCCAAAGATGAGGAAAAAACCGTGTTCATCACTAAAGTTGGTACATATTGCTACATTAGAATGCCCTTCAGGCTTAAGAATGTAGGAGCCACATACCAGAGGTTAATGAACAGGGTCTTTAACTCCTAAATAGGGAGGAATATGGAAGTCTATGTCGATGATATGATAGTTAAGGGCAAACTACCTAATAGTCATATCAAGGACATAGAGGAAACATTCCACCAGCTGAGGACCTTCGGAATCCGTCTTTACCCCAAAAAATGCGTGTACGGGTGAATGCGGGTAAGTTCCTCAAATTTATGGTGTCAGAAAGAGGTATCGATTTCAATCCAGAAAAATTCAAGGCCCTACTGAGATTCCCAACTCCCATGACGAGGAAGGATGTGCAGAAACTCACGGGGAGAATCACATCCCTCAGCAGATGCATCTCCAGATATGGAGATCGTTGCCGACCGTTCATTAAATTCATCACTAAGGCAGCAAAAAATAGTGGCACATCCTTGGAACGAAGACTTCCAAAATGCCTGGGAAGAGCTTAAGGTCTACCTAACTCGTCTGCCGACACTCCGGCAGCCACAGGAAGGGGAACCCTTCATACTATACCTCGCCGTCACAAAAAAAATGCTGAGTTTGGTCCTTGTGAGGGAGGAGGGGGTGAAGCAATGGCCAGTATATTATGTGAGCAAGTCCCTACATGGTGCCGAGGTCAGGTACCCTGTACTACAAGAGGCTATTTATACCCCGGTGCTTGCAAGCAGAAGGCTACGTCCGTATTTCCAAGGCCACCCCATTATTGTTTGAAGCAACCTGCCTCTTCGAGACATCATGAAGAAGGTAGACCACTCAGGAAGGCTTTCGAAGTGGTGCATCGACCTCGGTGAGTATAATATTACCTATAAGCCGAGGACGGCAATAAAAAGCTCAAGCTTTGGAAGATTTTATTGCCGAAGTACCCATTGCCGAAGAAAGTCAACCTGACCTCTGGAATAACGAACCTGAGTGGAAATTCAGGCTCCGAACATCAAGGAGCTAAAGTAATCCTTCGCGGTCCCGAAGGTATGGAAGTTATGAAAGCCATCAAATTCGGGTTTAACGTCACCAACAATATGGCAGAATATGAAGCCCTCATAGCAGGGTTACGCCTTGCTAGAAGAATTGGCATAAGAAACCTAAAGGCCCATGACGATTCTCAGCTAATGGTCCGACAGATGGCAGGAGACTATAGCGTTAAGGACCCAACTTTTGCAAAGTATCACGAGCTTGTATCAAAGCCCATTCAAAAGTTTGACATAGTACACATTGAGAATGTACCTCACCGAGACAATGCTGAAGTAGATAGTCTGGCCAAGTCAAAAAAGTCCACTGAAGTATTAAGCCACCCAAGCATAGCAATAATGAGCATAGCAACCCCGAAAAAAGGATGGAAAGGTCCCATAAAAAAGTATCTTACAACTTCAGAGCTTCCTGAAGACCCTCGTGAAGCAACAAAAGTGCGAAGATGTTCCGGACGATATTTCCTAATTGGGGAAGAATTATACCGACAAGGGTACACAAGTCCACTACAAAGGTGTGTTAGCGAAAAGGACATAGAAACAGTCCTTAAAGAAGTCCACGAAGGGGCTTGTCGTTCCCACATTGGAACTGACGCTTTGGCAGGAGTAATACTCCGCCAGGGGTACTTCTAGCCAACCCTAAGAAAGGATGCGAGGCAGTTTGTCCAGAAATGTGATAATTGCCAAAGACATGCCAACGGCTAGAGGCTACCCTCAGAATCGATAACCTTGGCTAACTACCCTTGTCCCTTTGCAGAATGGGGCATTGACCTCTTCGGGCTACTCCCGACTGCACCCGGAGGAGTAAAGTTCTACGTGATCGTAGTAGATTACTTCACTAAATGGGTCGAGGCAAAGCCCCTCGCAACCATTTCAGCAAAGGACATACAAAAATTCTTCTGGAAGAGCATTATATGTAGATTCAGCATACTGAGGGTGATAGTGGCCCATAATGGTTCCCAATTTGTTGACAAGGGATTCCAAGAATTCATCACCGACCTCAGGATAAAAATGCACTTTGCCCCGGTAGCTCATCCTCAGAGCAACGGATAGGTAAAAGTGTCCAACAGAACCATAAAAGATGGTCTGAAAAAGAGATTGAGGGAAGCAAAGGGAAAATGGCCAGGAGAACTTCCTAGTGTTCTATGGAGCTTTCGGACAACGCCCCGAAGGGCCACAAGTAACACACCTTTCTCACTTGTCTTTGACACGGAGGCCATTATCCCTATCGAGGTGGTTCAACCATCAGTTGGGTTACAAGCATTTGATGAAGAAGTAATGTGGTCCGGTGGTGCGGAACTAGCATCTCCACTGTGTGCAGCGGTGAAAGTAGCAAGGGCTCTTGGAGGCGAGGATTAGTCCAGACGAAAGGTGTCCGAAGTGGATCACCTTAAGTGATGGCTGGCAGCTCCTTGGTCCCGTGAGCAGGGTAATGATAGGAGGTACCTCCGGTGTGGGAGAGAGCCCGGAATAGTGATTCTTCAGGGAGACTTGGCTGAAACACTCAGAAAACAAGGGTTAGGAGACCTCCGGGGTGGTTTTCCGGGGGGAACGTCCGACACCCAAGTCAGTGCTTTGAGAAGGAGAGATACTCAGTAATAAGCACAAAGTAATCTTGCCTGCGTGTCTTTCTGAGGGCCGAAGGGAGAGCATTCAGGCGAAGGGAGAGCTTTCAGGCGGAGGAAGTAAAGCGTCCTGTGTTTTTCCGCCTCTCTTGCCGTTCTCTCGCCAAAAAGCCCCCCTTTCCTGTGATGATTTCCCTTTGATAAAAGGAAGAGGGTGACCCCTTCAGATGATTACACGTGTATGGCACGTGTATGGTTGGATGGTGTTCGTACTTCTAGGCATAGGGGCCCCTAGCCACCTGCAGGCTCCTCGGGCCATGAGTCGTAGCCCTTCGTGACAGGACATTAGACTGCGATGGCGTGTCAGAGCATATCCGAAGGTGGTGTGTTAGAGACATATGTGAGCAGAGTGTCAGAGACTCCTTAACAGCTCTTGCCGTAGAACCGAGGTCCCTTTGGTTGATGTCTCACTTTCGGGGTGAGGAGCCTTTTCTCGGAGCCGGGCTGGAACTTCGGCATCTTCGTCTTTGGGGGCTACTCTCCCTCGGAGGGTGATTGGTCCTTCTCCCCCGAAGTTGGTTAGGTCGCCTTCCCGAAGGAGGCACTCCGTTGGCTCCCGAAGTTGGAATTGGCGAGCTACCGAGGTCGTGTGCCTCAGGTGTCTAGCTCTTTTTTTCTGTGGTCAGTGGGTAAACAGGGCGATAGCACTTCGGCTATCACATGCCCCCCTTGGAAAGTCAAAGTGAAGACTTTGAGAAGTAGCTTTTCCGGTGCTCAATTGGTAGTTTTTGATAGGATGACCTCGTGGACTCCTGGAGGCCCACGTAGTAGTACGTCCGTTTTCGGTCGAATAGAGCGACACGGAGCCTTTGAACCCTGGACCTTATGGATTTTCACTCGGAGTATGATGTCGGTCGGCAATGCACTTCGCCACCTAGGTGATAAGCCTTGTTCGGACAGGTGTCGTCTGCCCGCCCTTCTGTGTTCTCGAGATTCCCAACTTGTTCACTTTTCCCGCCATAGGCTAGTGGATCGACGCGTCATAAAAGTAGGTGTGTCAGTCTCGAGCAATGGCCCTGGTTTTCCGGATGTCAAAAATCACGTCCTAGTTTCTCGTGATGGGCGACACGTGGCAGTCATCAGCTGGGATGGCACACCTTTTCACGCGCGAAGGGTAATCATGGCGACGCTTCACCTTTGCGCAGCATTTATGACGCCCTTTTGGCTGCCCTTCCTCGATCTATATAAGCCTTCCTCCTGTCATACTCTTCACTTGTGTTCCTTTGCTCTCACTTTGCTCTCGCTTTTTCTTCATTTTTTGAGGCGGTCTTAGCGGCGGAGCGATTTCCGGCAACCTTTCACGACGGCGTCCTCCAACCCTGACTTCGGCAAGACCTTTAGTGGGTTCTGACTTCTAGCGTTCCTTCGGTGTTTGCTTTTCTTTCTGCTTTCCGAAGTCAATTTTTCCCTTTTTTCCGACGTCATTTTTCGGTCAACCATGCCTATTCTCGAGAGCTGGCAACCCCTTTTGTCTCACCCTTGTTGCACCACTCCTGAAAAATTAGAAAAGTGGAAGACCAAATTTTTTCTTCCCTCGTATGCTGTTACAAGGTTACCTCGCCTTGGCCAGTTTAGCTTTATGAATCGGGGTGACGAGGTTACCATTTTTCGAGCCCAACTGAAGGCCGGACTTTGGTTTCCTCCTGCAAAGATGATTTGTGACTTTTGCCAATTTCATGGCATAGCCATGAATCAGCTTCCTCCCAACTCATTTTTCTATTTCAATGCCTTTCTCTGCATGTGCGGGATCTTCGGCGTAGAACCCCATTTCATCCTGTTCATGCAATATTATAAGCTCTATCTGGTTCCGAAGGGTGGATTTTATTTTATGCTACCTCGGGGATCTGGCAGCAAGAAATTTATGTTCACCTTCGCTACCAAGGATAGCTGGCGAGGGTGACAAAGGAAGTTCTTCTTCCTGAAGGTGGCGAAGGCCTGGTCACACGACTCGACTAAGTGGGCTTGGGGAAAGCTGGAGGCGGATGTTATGGATCCCAGGAAGCTGCTAACTCCCGAGTTGGCGGCAAGGTTTGGGGACTTTGACAGACGAATCCGTGCTGTCGCCGACTGGGATGCCGAGGTCCCTTCACGCTCTCTCTATCCTTTCCCAATCATGTGGAAACTCATGACCGGGGATGTCCTTCGGGAGCTGGGGGTGGTTACAGAGCATAAGACGGATCTTGGCATGCCAGCTCCTGCTACCGAGGGGAAGAACTCTTGGTCGGTGAAGCTCCTTCGGAGTGAGGTCACTTACGAACCCTTTTCTGAAAGTAGGTTTCTTTCAATGTTTTTTCAGCATAAGTGTCTATGGACTTACACTGATTTCTTCCCTCTTTTTCAGAGATGGGTGAGGAGTCTGTCGCCTATTACAAGTCTCTCTTCCTTGGTCAGGCTGAGAAGGGAGAATAAAAGAAAAGGCACAAGGCTTCTGGGAACGGATCATATTCGGCTAAGAAGGCCAAGAAGGACACCCATTTTCCCCCTCCGGAAGACGTTTCGGACGCCGGCAATGTTATTGCTACTTCCACTAAGGCTGGCGATGACATTGCAACTTCCACCAAGGTTGCAACTTTCGCCAAGCCTGAAACTGCTGCCAAAGTCCCTGCCGAGGTGATTGCCCTTCCTACTCCTCTGAGTCCTACCAGGTCCGCAGATCTTGTGGGCTCTTTGGCGGATCTTTTTGCTGAAGGTTTAGAAAGATGCCGAAGGGCCAAGGGCAAACATATTCCTGCCGACGTGGAGCAGGTCGGTGACTCTGATGACGACTGTGCCGAGGTCATGCTAGGTTTGTCTCTTTTTCCCTGCAATCAAACTTACATTTTTTGATAATCAAGGAATTTTTACCTGATAAGATGCATGTTACTTTTTGCAGAGGATCTGGTGCCCCTAGCTTGGAAAATTGAGGACGCCCGAAAGAAGGATCTTCAGGATTCTCGTGTCCCGAAGGACAAAGTCCCAAGGGAGCCATTCTGGTCTTTCACGGAGGACATGAATCTGTTCTCCAAGGGCTGTCAGGAGATGGCTCCCCAAATGGCGAGGGGCGTGCTTACTCAGGCATCCTTCAAGGCAGTCGCCGAGGAGTGTGCCTCCGAGGATGGCCTTGTTGCAAAAGTTTCCCAGCATGTTGCTCAGATAACTCTTCAGGCTCTTCGCTTTTCCTTCCCCTTTTTTGGCCTAAGTGTTTTTGGCTTTCCTTGTGCAAATTTCGCTAAGTACCTTCTCTTTTTTACAGCTTCTTGGGTATAGTGGGTACCTCTGAGCTTGGGCAGCAAAGCAGTCTTCGGCCCGAGCTTGGGCTGAAGACAAATTGGAGAAGGCTAAAGTATTTTATGCGAACTCGGTGCTAACGAACACCAAGTTAAGCCAAATATGCAAGAAGAAGATTGCCAATCTTCGAGAGGAATTCTTGAAGGGCCAAGAAGAGCTCTTGAAGGATTTTTTCAAGAAGATGTCCGACCTTGGTGGCAAACTGGTCAGCTTGACTTCGGCCAATGAGACCCTTCAAAAGGAAAAAGAAGGAGAGTCTGCCCTTTTGGCAAAGGCGATGGCTGAGAATGCTGAACTCCAGGGCAAGGTCGACTCGCTGAAGGAGAGTTCGAAGAAGAAGAAGAAAACTGAGGAGCTGGAGAAGGAGATTTCTGACCTTCAGCAGAAGGCTTCGGATCTTCAGCATGAGGCGGACGAGTTGGACATTGAAAGAGGCAAAGCCGTCCAAACGTCCAAGGTTGCTTTTCAGGACAGCTTCTGCCTAGCTCGTCATTAGTTTCTGAAGAAGTATCCGGACCTCGAACCTTCCTTTCTGGCTGCCCTGGATATTCCCGGGGGACCTCGGTGGATCTGGTCAAGAGTTGAGTTCCTTAACCTGCGGTTTCCTCCTCTTGCACCAAAGGCGGCGGCGAAAGACTCAGGAGCCGAAGCTTCCCACGATGCCGGGGTCCCTTAGATAATCTAGGACCTTCTTCTTTTTCTTTGTACTCTTCTTCTTGTAATCATCTCCTTGTATTAAGACCTTCTTCAATGAATTTTCCTTCATTATTTTCGCTAAGTCTTTTTGAGCAATTTTTGTTTCCCACTTGTCCCGACCACTTTCAGTCAAGGGACTTCGGTACTTTCTTTGCTCATTTTCATTGGCCATTCTTCGGAAGGTCTTTCGCATTTGGCGAAGTTCCCTTAGGTAAAGTTTAGCCTGCCCTCTTCCGGCCGTGTTCGGTAGGCTTGCCTTCTTTTGGGCATATATTACCCAACTAACTTCAGAAGGAACAGGACGCTTTCGTGAGTCCACACCTCAGCTTTGTTTGGCAAACATTCTCGGACAGGGGAAAACTTTCTGTACTTAGACAAATTTCTGGCTTTCACCATTTCTCGTCTAAAAAATTCTAAGTGTAGAATTTCTTTAAGGCGCCTGAGTACCTTGTACTTTTTCAGTTTTTCTCCCTTCGCTGTTGACAAGCTTGTGCGCTACCATTCGGACCTTGTTTAGGACCCAATAAGGCCTTTTCCTCTTTGGCCGAAGTACCCCATAGGACAGTTTTCGGGCTTCTCATTCAGCCTTTCGGGGGTGAGGTCTCTTTTTCCTTGTTCCTTTTGGCCTATCATGCAGATTTGCACTTATGGCCACCTTTTGCCGAAAAGGCCTCCTTTCGAGCTCGGCCGTTTCTCAGTATTTGACAACTAGGTCGAGCTTAGTTCTCAACCCAAGGTCACTTCCTCTTTCGTCAAACATTTGTATGCTGGCCGAACTTCTTCAAATGGATAATGGCTTTCTGTACTAGGGATAAGCGAGAAAAGTGTCTCCTCTTTGGTCCTCGAGGAGTTGTCTGATAACTCCTTGGTACAGTTAGGAAGTTCTCCTGGCCATCTTCCTTTTGCATTTCTCGCAGTCCCTCTTTTATAGCTCTTTTGGCAACCTTCTGTTTGTCTGTTGCTCGGGGGCTGAGCTAATGGGCTGAAGTGCCTTTTTATTCCGAGGTTGGTGACAAACTCTTGGAATCCTCTGTCCATAGACTGGGAATCATTACTGGCCAGTGTCACCATCGGTACGCCAACTCAGCATATTATGTCCTTTTAGATGAACTTTTTGTGCACCTTTTGCCGGCATGGTTGCTAGGAGTTCTGCCTTACCTCATTCAGTGAAGTAGTCCTCTACTGTCATGCAGAACTTCACATCTCTGAGTGCTATTTGGAGTGGCTCAGTGCAATCTTTCTGAGGTTACCCACTCCGAAGGCAGTCTTTGGGTGCTGGCGTATCTCTGGCCGTTTTCACACCTCTTGGATGAATTGTCCTGCACCCTTTTTACCGATATATATATTTTTATAACGGAGTTGCATACCTTTGCCTGCATAGTTTTTCCTCGGTCAGGAAATATCGTCCAGAATGTCTTTGCACTTTCTGCCTCTTCATGAGGACTTTCGGGACTCTTTGGCTATGAGATTCCTTTTTGTAGGATCTTTCTGCTTCCTGTGCGAGGTTACTATACCTAGCGTTGCCATGCTTGGATGGGCCAACACTTCTGGTAATCAAATTTGATCGTTCTGGTGGCCTCCCTGCCTTCGGTCCCCCGAGGGGTAATCCCAGCGCCCTGATGTTCTGTGCTTGGGTTCCACTGACAAGGAGTTTCCACTCTGGATTTACCTTCGCTCTGTCTCCCTTGTTGGCTTCAGCCTTCCTTATTTCTGGGATTTGGGCGATCTAGTCTACCAGTACCTGGGCGCTTGCTGCCCTTCTAGGCTTATGTGCGATGTAGTACTCTTTGAGTTCGATGCACCATTTTGATAGTCCTTTCTGAATGCTCTACCCTTTTTCACCAGGTCGCGCAGAGGCAGATCAGTTTGAACAGTGACAGTGTGTCCTTGGAAGTAAAGTCGGTGCCTCCTACCAGCACGTCAAGTCATAGATGACCTTTCGGGGCAATGGGTCTTGACTTCGTTGCTGAGGAGATGGCGATTTTTTTCCTCGGGTGCAGGACTCTTTCGGTGGTGAGGTCTAGGTCATCCCGACCCCGCTTTTCCCGTAGGTTATACTCCAGGGGGTATGCTTCCCGTCGATGACTCAAATCTCCATTTCCCAAATTCTTGCGAATTGACATGGGATTCTCTTCCCGTCGAGATACCGATCGGGAAGGGCCTTCGGCCCGAATTTAGCTGCGGCCTTTTTTGGCTTGACTACCGTGTCATTTCGACCATGCCAGGGCATGGGAATTTGTGCAGGAAGCTTATGGTAAAAGTCATAGGGCGTTCACCCTCGGGTAGGGAATTCCTTGCCACCATTATTCAGTTGCACGTTGAATCTCTAGCACAAACGGAGACCTTGAGAGTCCCCTCTCCTTAGAACGCTAAGCTTCAACTTCGGCAACCTGGGAGTGAGTTCCCACAGACAGTGCCAGATGATGCGGTTTGGTGGTGCGGAACCAGCATCTCCACTGTGTGCAGCGGTGAAGGCAGCAAGGGGTCCTGGAGGTGAGGATTAGTCCAGAGGGAAGGCGTCCGGGGTGGATCACCTTAAGTGATGGCCAGCAGCTCCTTGGTCCCGTGACCAGGGTAATGATAGGAGGTACCTCCAGTGTGGGAGAGAGCCCGGAACAGTGATTCTTCAGGGAGACCTGGCTGAAACACTCAGAAAACAAGGGTTAGGAGACCCCCGGGGTGGTTTTCTGGGGGGAAACCTTTGACGCCCAAGTCAGTGATTTGAGAATGAGAGATACTCAATAATAAGCACAAGGGACTCTTACTTGGCGTGTCTTTCTGAGGGCCAAAGGGAGAGCATTCAGGCGAAGGGAGAGCTTTCAGGCGGAGGAAGTAAAGCGTCCTGTGTTTTTCCTCCTCTCTCTCCGTTCTCTCACCAAAAAGCCCCCCTTTCCTGTGATGATTTCCCTTTGATAAAAGGAAGAGGGTGACCCCTTCAAATGATTACACGTGTATGGCACGTGTATGGTTGGATGGTGTTCATACTTCTAAGCGTGGGGGCCCCTAGCCACCTGTAGGCTCTTCGGGCCATGAGTCGCAGCCCTTCGTGACAGGACATTAGACTGCGATGGCGTGTCAGAGCGTATCTGAAGGTGGTGTGTCGGAGACGTATGTGAGCAGAGTGTCAAAGACACCTTAATAGCTCTTGTCGTACAACCGAGGTCCCTTTGGTTGATGTCTCACTTTCGGGATGAGGAGCCTTTTCTCGGAGCCGGGCTGGAACTTCAGCATCTCTGTCTTCGGGGGCTGCTCTCCCTCGGAGGTTGATTGGTCCTTCTCCCCTGAAGCTGGTTAGGTCGCCTTCCCGAAGGAGGAGCTGCGCTGGTACCCAAAGTTGGAATTGGCGAGTTACCGAGGTCGTGTGCCTCTGGTGTCTGGCTCTCTTTTTTCCGTGGTCGGTGGGTAAACAGGGCTATAGCACTTCGGCTATCAAGAAGGAAACAACCTCAGGTTGAGAACTAAGTTTGACCTAATTGACGAACACAGAGAAGTGGCCAAACCTTAAAGAAAAGCTTTTCAGCAAAGGGTAGCCGGGGTTGCAAACCAGAGTGTTAGGCGAAAAGGAATCACCAAGGGAGACCTTGTTCTCCAAAAGGCAGAGTTTGAACACCGAAGACCATTTCACGAAGCACTTCAGGCAAACTAGGAAGGGCCTTATTTGGTCCTTGATGAGGTACAGTGATAGTCGAATTGCTATCGCCCTTCAAACCGATAAGCTCAGGCAAAGCATCACCCTCGGAAAGAGGGGGTCTGACGCCCCGAACATCCGACCTCGATGATCCATCATCACCCCTAGGAACGGTAGTACCGACCTTAGGAATACTGTACATCGCCACCCCAAGAAAGGTGACCGAACTGGCTTCGGAAGAGAAAGTCTCACCACCCTCAGCAGGAGAAAGCGCCCCGAAAGGGAGCTTCCATGATAAGGGGGCTCTCATGTCACTGAAACGATCTCGGAGGAAAGCCCTCCTACTCCGAAGAGCCCTCTTCTACTGAAGGGATCTCAGGAGAATGGCAGAAATAATTAAGGAGCCTCTGACATGCCATCGTTGTACACAACACGCCACACTCATACACGCTCTGACACGCCGCCGCCGTACACGCCCTGTTGTGCAAACCTACCCTGCCTTTGGCCTTTGGTCAGAACGGCCTGTAGCCGGTTAGAGGCCCCCACACCAAAGGTACGGATTGCATCCGATGGAACACGTGTCATAATTTGAGCCGGTCACGTCAGGCAGATTTATTCACACCCTTCTATATATGTATATGGGAAATGGCCTCAAAGGGACACAGGCGAGAAGGGAGAAAAAAGATACATTCTTCATATTCTTACCACTTTCACTCTCTAAAAGTACTGACTTGGGCATCGAAGGTCCCTCCCCGGAAAAATACTCTGGTGACCTCCTAACCCTTATTCTTTAAGTGTTTCAGGCGGTCTCTCCTCAAGAATCTCTCATTCAAGTGTTCCTCCTTCACCGGAAGTCCCTCCCAGTCTCACTATGTCATACTGTGAATATACCGACGGGCATCATCTGGTGCCGCCTGTGGGAAACTACTCCCAGGTGGCCATCGTTGAAGCTCGGCATTCTAAGGACAAGGGCCTTCTGAAGTCCCATTCCGCGCCAGAGGTTCAACCGGCGACCGAGCAACCTGCCGTAGGGACTTCCTTGCCGGAAGACGAGCACCCTCTAATCGTTACCATGAGCTTCCTCTGTGATTTCCAGCGCTCCATCATGGCTAAAACGACGTAGCAACTGGACCGAAGGTTGCCACAGCTGCCTCCGGTCCTAAGGCCCCTTCACTAGTGCCTCATCGAGAAAGAAGTCCAAAGTCAACTCACCGGAGTTCAGGAATCGGGGACCAACGTGATGAGTCTTCAATGGAAAATATCCCCCCCAGGCTTCGACCTATGAGAGAAACGAGGTCCACACGGCCCAAAACCCGAAGGAGTTCTTCACCAGAAGAGAAATCGCAATCCCTTCAGTGTCGAAGTTGCTCTCAAAAAAGGAGGCATCGCTCTCCATTACTAGAGGCCTCCAGGCAGCAAGAAGGAGAGCCCATCACCGTACTCCTCATGGAAAAAATCCTAACAAGGTTAGAGAGGGTGGAAAGACAGGTAGCTCAGAAACCCGTTTGGTCTAGATTGTCAGAAACCTTCAATGGAGACAAATCACCAATTACCAGAGCAGTAGTCGAAGCACCTATGCTGAGTGAGTTTCGGGTGCCTCGTTTGGAAACCTATGATGGCTGAAGTGACCCCCAGGCTCACTTAACCAAATACAGGTGCAGCATGGTGTTGCACGGTGCTGATCACGCCACCCTGTGCAAGTGCTTCGAGGTCACCCTCGCCGGACCGTTTACGGCATGGTACACACTCGTTAGGCCCCGGAACCATCGTGGGATTCTAAGAGCTGTCTACCGCTTTCACGCAGCACTTCATCAGGAGTAGGCCAACGTCGAAGATGCCAGTTCAGATTTCGACATAGTGCAAAAGAATGGAGAAACTATTCATGACTATGTCGAGAGGTTCAATCGAGAAGCTCTAAGCGTGCCAAACTTCAGGCCAGAAATACGTATCCTCGCCATGATACGGGGACTTCAGATAGCCTTACAGTTGTTCTATGAATTGTAAGGACCCCTCGGACACCTTCGGTGAATTTTACCGAAGGGTGGAGCAGCATATGACTACTGAAGAGCTGAGAATGGGAGGCCCAAAGCTCAACCACATCCGTACCGAGGGGTCGAGCGAGCAGACTCGCTACCCAACCAAATCAGGGGGTCGACCTCGAAAGCTGAGATGGAAGAAGCGATTGACTTTTACTCCCTTAAACACCACAAGGACGAACATTCTCATGGCCATGGAAAGGCAGGGAACTCAGATTCAACGACCGAAGGCCATGACCTCGGAGAACAAAAAGAACATGAAAAAGTTCTGCCAGTTCGATCGGGACCATGGGCACGACACTGAAGATTGCTTCCAGTTGAGGAAGTACATAGAGTCCTTGATAAAGCAAGGCCAACTTCGACGTTACCTGCGGATGCCCTCCCCTTTGGGGAGGGATGAAGAAAGAAAAGGGGATGACGAGGAGTATGACTCTGACAGACACCGGAACCGAAGTCCCAGAAGACATCCACCACCTCTGACAAGAGTAATACAAATAATCACCACAGGACTACCCTCGGCAGAAAGGAAGAGAAAAGCCAGGGAGATGTTGGTCATAGAATATGGTAACCCGTCAAAAAAGCTTGTTCCGAAAGATGGGTCTACCATAATATTCCCTCACGATGACCCCCTCCTGATCATGGCAAGGATAGGGAGTTGGGACGTCAAGAGAGTACTCCTTGATGATGGTTCTAATACAGACGTCTTGTTCTCCCATCTGCTCCTAAGGGCTGATCTTAAGCCCGTCACCTCTCCTACTTTTCGGGTAGGTCCATCCGAGCTCCCTGTCCTTGGATGAATTGACCTTCCCCTGATGTTAAGTGGAACTTCACTACAAAACAAGGATGAGCTCTTTGCCTCTACAATGATAAGGTTCATCATCATAGATGTCCATTCGTCGTATAATGCCATCCTTGGAAGACAGACACAGGGAAACCTTCACATTCGTCCAGATGTGAAATACCTGACGGTCACCTCCGCCACAAAGGATGGAGATGCTGAGATCTTCATCGACCAAGGGGAGGTGAGAAAGGTATTTGTCAAAGCAAGAAAGGCCCCAGCGAAGAGCTGCGCGGGACCACGGGAGTAAAAGTTCATACTCGTAGAAGAGGCAGAGAGGCAAGAAATAGAAGACCCCAAGGAAATAGAAACAGAGGAGATAGAGCTTATCCCAGGCCGAAATACCCAAATAGGGAAAAAATTGGCCGAAGTTGATAAGGAAAAACTTGTATCATTTCTGATAATGAACAAAGATCTGTTTGCCTACTCGCCGAAGGACATGCCTGGGGTAGACCCTCACACAATTCAACATAATCTTAAGATACGCCCAGACGCGAAGCCCGTGCGCCAAAAGAAAAGAAGCTTCTCGGCACATAAGAACAGCTTTGTAAAAGCTGAAGTCCAATGATTAATGGAGGCCGGTGTAATAAGGGAAGTCAAATACCCCAAATGGCTTAGTAATGTGGTCATCGCCACAAAGGAAGGAAGTGAAAAAACACTGAATGTGCATCGACTTCCGAAACGTGAACGATGCCTGTCCTAAATATTCATATCCGTTACAACTAATAGACCAGTTGGTGGACACAACTGCTGAGTATGGCCTCCTGAGCTTCCTCAACGCCTTCAATGGGTATCACCAAATTAGGATGGACCCCGAAGATGAGGAAAAAACTGCCTTTATCACTAAAGTTGGTACGTATTGCTACGTCAAAATGCCCTTCGGGCTTAAGAATGCAGGAGCCACTTACCAGAGGTTAATGAATAGGGTCTTCAACTCCCAAATAGGGAGGAACATGGAAGTCTATGTCAATGATATGATAATGAATAGCAAACTGCCTAAAAGTCATATCACAGACTTGGAGGAAACATTCTACGAACTGAAGATCTTCAGAATCCGTCTCAACCCCAAAAAGTACGTATTTGGGGTGAACGCGGGAAAGTTCCTTGGATTTATGGTGTCAGAAAGAGGTATCGACACTAATCCAGAGAAAGTGGAGGCCCTACTGAGATTCAAAACTCCCACAATGACAAAGGATGTGCAAAGACTCATAGGGAGAATCACGTCCCTCAGTAGATTCATCTCCAGATATGGGGATCGTTGTCGACCATTCTTTAAAGTCCTTTCTAAAGCAGCGAAAAATGGTGGTGACCTCGCGACAGAGGTACATCCTTGGGATGAAGACTGCCAAAAGGCTTGGGACGAGCTTAAGGTTTACCTGACTCGCCTGAAAACACTTCTGCAGCCACGGAAAGGGGGAGCCCCTCATACTATACCTAACCATCACTAAAAAGGTATTGAGTTTAGTTCTCGTGAAGGAAGAGGGGGCGGAGCAATGGCCAGTATATTATGTGGGCAAGTCTTTACATGGTACCGAAGTCAGGTACCCCCTGCTATAAAAGGCTATTTATACCCTGATACTGGCAAGTAGAAGGCTACGTTCGTACTTCCAAGTCCATCCCATTATTGTCTGGAGTAACTTACCTCTTCGAGATATCATGAAGAAGGTATACCACTCAGGAAGGCTTTTCAAGTGGTGTATAGAGCTCGATGAATATGATATCACCTATGAGCCGAGGAAGGCAAAAAAAGCTCAAGCTTTGGCGGATTTCATTGCTGAAGTACCCATTGCCGAAGAAAGTCAACCAGACCTTGGGAGAAATGAACCAGAGTGGACCCTGTTTGTCGATGGAGCCTCCGGCTCTGGGCACTAGGGACCCGGAGTAGTCATTTGCGGTCCCGAGGGTATAGAGGTCATGAAAGCCATCAAATTCGGGTTTAGTGTCACCAACGATATGGCCGAGTATGAAGCTCTCATAGTAGGGTTACGCCTTGCCAAAAGAATTGGCGTGAGAAACCTGAAGGCCCACAGCGATTCTCAACTAGTGGTCCGAAAGATGGCAGAGTACTATACCGTGAAGGACCCAACATTGGCAAAGTATCACGAGCTCGTATCAAGGCTCATTCAGGAGTTCAACACGGTACACATCGAAAACGTGCCTCACTGAGACAATGTTGAAGTAGATAGTCTGGCCAAATCAAGAAAGGCCACTGAAATATTGAGCCACCTGAGCATAGCAATAATGAGCATAGCAACCTCGAAAAAAGGATGGAAAAATCCCATAAAGAGGTACCTTATGACCTCGGAGCTTACCAAAGACCCTTACGAAGCAGCAAAAGTGCGAAGATGCTCTAGATGGTATTTCCTAATCGGGAAGAGTTGTACCGGCAAGGGTATGCGAGTCCACTACAAAGGTGTGTCAGCAAAGAGGACACTGAGGCTGTCCTTGAGGAAGTCCACGAGGGGGCTTGTGGTACCCACATTGGAACTGACGCCTTGGTGGGAGTAATACTCCGCCAGGGGTGCTTCTGGCCCATCTTAAGAAAGGACACGAGGCAGTTTGTCCAAAAGTGTGATAATTGCCAAAGACACGCCAATGTTCAGAGGTTACCTTCGGAGTTGATAACCTCGGCTAACTACCCCTGTCCGTTCACAGTATGGAGCAGTGACCTCATCGGGCCACTCCTAACGGCACCTAGGGGAATGAAGTTTTGCGTATTTGCAGTGGATTACTTCATTAAATGGGTCGAGGCAGAACCCCTGGCGGCCATTTCAGCAAAGGACATACAAAAATTCATCTGGAAGAGCATCGTGTGCAGATTTGGCATACCGAGGGTGATAGTGGCCGACAATGGTTCCCAGTTTATTGACAAGGGATTCCAAGAATTCATCACTGAACTCAGGATAAAATGCACTTCACCCCAGTAGCTCATCCTCTGAGCAACGGACAGGTAGAGGTGTCTAACATAACCATAAAAGATGGTCCGAAAAAGAGATTGAAGGAAGCAAAGGGAAAATGGCCAGGGGAACTTCCTAGTGTGCTATGGAGCTATCGGACAACACCTCGAAGGGCCACGGGTGAGACGCCTTTCTCACTCGTCTTTGGCACAGAGGCCATTATCCTTATCGAGGTAGTTCATCCATCGGCCAGGATACAAGTGTTCGACGAGGAAGGGAATGACCTTGGGTTAAAAGCTAAGCTTGACCTAATTGACGAACACAGAGAAGTGGCCGAGCTAAGAAGAAAAGCCTTCCAGCAAAGAGTGGCTATGACCGCGAACTTACGCGTTAGAAAAAAAGGAATAAAAAAGGAAGACTTCATTCTCCAAAAGGCTGAGTTTTAGCCCCGAAGACTATTTCGCGGAGTATTCTGAGCAAATTGGGAAGGACCTTATCTGGTCCTTGACGAGGTTCGAAAAGGAGTCTATAAGCTTGGCTATCCCGAAGGTGGAGAACTGAAAAATACATGGCACTCGGATGCCTTGAAATTGTACAGTTAGAAATTTTTCTAAGTACAAAAAATTTTCTGCAAAAGTAACTCCACCTAAGAAACTTGCTGAACAAGGTGCAAATAAGTAGTTGCGAAAATGGCACATTTCCTCCGAACTTGGTCAGTTCATTTTCCCCAAAAGGTGCATCGACCGAACACGGCTAATGAAAATAGGTCCAAACATTGACTAAAGGTATTTGCCAGAGTTAGCATTTCCTGAAGATGGTCGATAAAAAAAAGAAAAGCAAAAAAGTGTTCTCCAATGGTCCCAGACCGAAAGTGGTCAAGACAACCCTTGGAGACGAAAATTATTGCTTGGGGACTTAGCCAAATTTTAAAGGAAGGAAAAATATTATTGAGAAGGCCTTATTACATGAAGGAGATTACAAAAAGAAGAAGACAAAAGTAAAAGCCCTAGATATCTAAGGGACCACGGCATCGTCAGAAGCTCTGTCCCCAGCATCCTTCGGCGCCAGAGGAGGGACAAAGGGTAGGTTGAGGAGCTCAATCTTCGACCAGGCCCAGCGAGGTCCCTCGGGGATGTTTAGGGCAGCCAGGAAGGAGAGGTCGAGGTCTGGATATTTGGCCAAGACTTGGGGTTGAGCCAGGCAAAAACCGTCTTGGAAGCCGACCTTGGTTGCCTGGTTAGCCTTGTCTAACTCGACATACAGGTCTTCCACCTCGCTTTGCAAGTCAGCGACCTCCTTCTCCAGCTTCTTCGTCTTCTTCTTCTTCTTTGTCTCCTTCTACAGGGCCTCAACCTCAGCTTGAAGATCGGCGTTGTCAGCAAGGGCCTTCACCAGGAGAGCGGAGTCTTCCTCTTTCTCCTTTTGATAAGCCTCATTAGCCGAGGTCAGACGAATGACCTTCCCGCCAAGGTCGGACATTTTCTGGGAGAAGTCCTTCAGGATCTCTTCTTGGCCCTTTAAAAGTTCTTCCCAAAGTTTACCAACCTCCTCCTTGGCTATTCTGCTCAACTCGACGTTCTTGACAACCGAGTTGGTGCAAAAGACCTTGGCCTTCTACAGACGATCTTCAGCCCAGGCTCGGACCGAAGACTATTTTGTTGCCCAAGCTCTGAAATATCCACTATACCCCAAGAGCTGCAAAAAGAAGGGAGGACACTTGGTAAAACTGGCACAAGGAAAGACAAACACTTAGAAAAAATTGGGAGTCAAAATAAAGGGTCTGAAGAGTACCTGGGCAGCATGCTCGGATATCTTTACGGTGAGGACCTCCTCGTTAACGCACTCTTCGGCAATCGATTTAAAGAAAGCCTCGGTGAGCACGCCCCTCACCATCTGGGGAGCCATTTGCTGGCATTCTTCGGAAAACAAATTCATGTCCTTCGTAAAAGACCAGAAAGGCTCCCTCGGGACCTTATCCTTCAGGATATGAGAGTCCCAAAGGGCCCGCCTCTGGCCGTGCTCCACCATCCACGACAAGGGCGCCAATTCCTCTTCAAAGTCAAGGCACAAGTTCCATTAAGGCATTGTCCCTTAACCACAAAATTAAAAGTGCTAAAGATGTCTAAGGAGCAAACCTAGCATAACAAGGCCGTCCCTGGCCCCTGCCCAGGATACCTGCGAGAACTTGGTCTCACGGCAAATTACAGTTGGTACTCATTGATATGTGCACAGATTAAATCCATGTCACTAGTTGATTAGCCTAGAATATGCAATATGCATGCTCTTTATGCTTTGATGAGTTATTTAAAACCATAAAATATTAATGTGGCCACAATTTTTCATATAAAACAAGTAGAGCAGTCAAAGCATACAAATCAACCTTTATATGAGTTAACTACACATAGCAACATGCGTGAGCATTCATACATATAGTAGCTAAGCCCCCGCCCAGAAAGCAATCCTCGAGTCCATGACTCTTCATTTCATAATTAAGGAGGCAACTAGAGTACTATGTACACATACAAAATCCTCTATTGAGATCTTCTCATACTAACTCCCACCTTCGATGTGAATCCCAGTGGCAAGCTTTAGAGACTCCTCTGGATCCAACTAGGTCCAGCTATGCTTGACTATGTCGAATGTGCACTAGGCTCTGTAAGCAATGAGCATTTGAGTTAGTACTGTGCAAGACCAACAAGCATCGAAACAAATAAATACTAGAATCATCAAAACTAAGGTATTCCACCTATGCACCAAAAACAACTACCAAAGTAACCCTCAACGGTCACTTCGCCCAACTCCTTCCGTATCTGCACAACAAAACAGTAAGGGTTAAAATCCAAGATTCTCAGTAATGGGTAACCTCATGTACCAACAGTAAAACTGTGGACAGATATGAAATAGCTCATGCATACTCTCTGCTAGCTCTCGTAGTGTGAGGGACCTCTCATATATGTAAATATATGGATATGGATGCTCGGATCCCGAAGGACCGCTCCTCACATAATTTTCTTACTTTCTCACGGGCGTCACTCCGTGGCGCACAAGTCTAGCTCTCAACTTGTGCCTCGTAAGCCTTAGCTTACGCTTGACTTTCTCATGGGCGTCACTCCGTGACTCACAAGTCCAACTCTTAACTTGTGCCTCGTAAGCCTTAGCTTACGCCTGACTTATTATATAACCTCTCCTTAACTTTGTTGTGCAGGGGAATTGTGTTGAGAACTATGTAACTAGGTTATTAAACCTCATAACCTCGGTGCATTTGAAGCCTCTCCTTACAACGCCATGATCTCCAACACTGCTAGGTTGCCAAGGGTTCTAAAACTTAGACCTCAAGCTCATGATACTTGGTTATATTCGCTTGCGACTTAGTTTCCTCGCGTACTGAACAAGTAACCTCAAAAATTTTCAAAACTCAAGGAAACTCCCACTCCTCAAGGGCCTTTAGGAAGTCTCAAAGTACCCCTAGCATACTTGAGGCCCAAGGTACCTAAAGGACCCCTTTGGTACTCACCTTAATCATCCTAGCAAAATGTGCAAAATTCTAACTTTAAAAATTACCCTCATTTTCATTCAAAACAACATTAAATATGGGGCATTTTAGATGTTTCTAAAACTTATAAGTGATAGTACTCCCTCTTAGCTTCGTGTGGAACTTTGAATCACCTCAATCAGACACCCGAGCGAAAAGTTATGCTAAAAACAAAATAGGGTCTCCAATGCTGTCTTGGCGACGCGTCGCCACAGTTGTTGACGTTCTGCGAACCTTTTTCCAATTGGTGACGCATTGCCAACTATGGGTACCTCTTGGCGACACATCGCCAATCTGCAAAACTGCAGAATTGGCATGCATTTTGCTGCTATGACCATTGGCTACTTAGTAAGCATATCAAACATGCATAAAATGCCACCAAACTTCACACACACATAGTTCATGTTGCAAGGAACATAACCGACTATCAAAATGCCATTAATGATGCTCTATAACATCGTCAAATCTTCCTCAAACCTCATAGTTCACCATAATTCAACCAAAACTCATACTCAATGCTATGGCTAATTTCAATCAATTTCTTGCAACAAACTCAAGCCACAAGCATTGTTCAAGCTTAGAAACACTACTCCCTTACCTCAACTCCAAGATACAAGCTAGAATCACTCCTCTTTTCAAGCAACCAAGTGCAAGAAATCCTCACCTATGTTCCAATCAAAACCAAAGCACCAAACATCACAATCTTCCTCTCTAACCAAAACCCAAGCCTCAAATCACTCAAATAACATAGAATTAACCAAGAACACCGTGCTTACCACGTATCAAAAATAGGAGAGTAGAGAAATCATGCTTCCAAGCCTCCAAACCTTGTTTTCTAGTTTGAAACAAGTTCCTCTTGGTTGGTATCCTTGGATGGCAACTCTAGGAATCAAGATCACTTGATTTCTAGCTTGAATTGAGAGAGAAATGAGTGCTTGAAAGGGGAAAACGTGGTTATGGCAGACATTAGCCACCTTTCCCTTCTTAAACCCTCACTCAACCCTTTAAGCCATCCAAGTTACAACCCTTAAACACATAAACCCCCATCTTTTAACACATGCTCACTTCTTGATTAAGTCATGTTATTGTTTCAAGTTTGTGTTAAGGTTAAAGGTTAAGTTACAAAACTTAACTTAAAACACTCAGGACCCTGCCCGATTACTCAGGATGCAAAATTACCATTTTGCCCCTGCTCCTCATCTAGTGCTTAAACCTCCTTGGAACTTAGTGAATTTTTGTAACTCTTTTATTCTAGCTTTGTAAACTTGAAATTAAAGTTCTAAACTTAATTTAGAACATTTTACCTCTCTCGGGAGTGCTGACTACTAGGAGGTTGATAACATGGCAGCACCTCGGCAACGTCGTCATCGGAGTCCCATACCTCCTCTACGTCGCCAGGGACGTGTATTCCCTTGCTCCTCTTGCGCTCCTCAAGCTCCTCAGCAGAAGGGGCTCCTGCCGAAGAACCCAAGAGGTCCGCCAAAGTAGTGGGACTACGGGGAATAGAGTTGATGGCAAGCTCCGGTTGCAGGACAGCCTGGACCTCGTGTTGATCCTCGACTTCCTCGACATCTTCTGGAGGCATGGGAAGGCGGTCCTTCTTCATTTTCTTAGTTGAAGATGGGCCGCCCCCAAATGTCTTTCACCATTTCGGGGCCCCCTTCTTCATCTGTTCCCCCTTCTCGACTTGACCGAGGAAGAGGGATTTGTAGAAAGCTGCTGACTGATCGCACAAATTTGAAAAAGCAAGAAAATATTAGTGTAAGTCCAAAAGGATACTTATACAAAAAATTGGAAAGTAACTTACTCTAAAAAAACGCTTCGTAAGAGAGCTCCCCCCGAATGAGCATCACCAGCCAGGACTTTTTCCTGTCAGTGGCAGGGCTGGCATACCGAGGTCTGTCTTATGCTCCTTGAGCACCCCCAGCTCCCGAAGAACCTCTTCGTTCATAAGGTTCCACTTAATAGGGAAGGGATACAAGGAGCACGGTGGGACCTCGGCATCCCAGTCCGCGATAGCTCGGACACGACTATCGAAGTCCTCAAACCTCGCTGCCAACTAAGGAGTTAGCAACTTTTTGGCATCAACAATGTTCGTCTCCAGCTTTCCCCAAGCCCACCTAGTCGGCATGCCCGACCATGTCTCCACCACCTTTAGGAAGAAGAACTTCCTTTGCCACCCTGGCCAACTATCTTTAGTGCCGAAGGTGAACATATATTTTTTGCTCCCAGATCCCCGAGGCAGCATGAAATAGAAGCCACATTTCGGGACTGGATAAAGCTTATAGTACTGCATGAAAATGATGACATGGGGTTCTACATTGAAAACTCCACACATGCAGAGAAAAGCATTGAAGTAACAATAGGAGTTAGGAGGAGGCTGATTCACGGCTATGCCATGGAATTGGAAAAAGTTGCAAACCATCTCCGACAGGGGAAACCAAAGTCTGGACTTCAGTTGGGCACGAAAGATAGTAACCTCGTCCCTGCTGTTCATAAAGCTGAAATCGCCAAGAAGGGGCAGCCTGGTGGTGACATAGGAAGGAAGAAAGAATTTGGTTGTCCACTTCGCTAATTTTTCCGTGGTGGCACAACAGGGGTGAGACATAGGAGGCTGCCAGCTCTCGAGGATGGGTTGGACGTGTTAGTGTTGTGCCCAAAAGCCAATCATGAGATGATTGTATTTTTGCACATTGAGTCATGATATTTTATTAAGGCATTAATCCAGCAATTATGTTTGTTGTTTTGTTCCTGCGTAACTTAACAAACATAATTGTAACCCTAGAATAATGATATTCTTAAAAGTCCCTGGTCTAGTATTATTGTGGAGCGGGTTGCAATAATACATAACGACTAGCATATGTGGAGACTAATATGAGATATGTAGTCTACATATGGGTACAAGTTGGAGAACTTGTGTACTGGACCGACCCACCATGAGAACACTACATGGATCGTTATATGAGTGTCATAAGTGATTCCCATAGTGATCAGGGTATATGTAGTCCTTCGACCTAAGATCATCAAGGTTCCCTACATGTGAGTCACATACTTTGATACTTTCCTTTGTTGCTCATAACTGAGTGAACTTGAAGGAGGTCATTGGGTATGTCACATATCATGCGGAGGGATTTGTATGATCAAGATGGGATTTGTCCCTCCTATGTAACGGGAGCGATATCTTCGGGCCCCTTGATAGAGTGAGACTTAGAAAATGCATGGCCATGCTCGGATGAGTTGATATGCGATATCAATGTCATCAGTTTAAGTTAGTCTACTCGGTAATCAAGAAACCAAAGATTGGGCTATACGAGAGTGACACATTCCATGTCTCGTGCTTAGTCTTGGTATCTTGGACAAAGGGACAATGGCATATATCAATGATGATCATAAAGGTTTAGTCGAATCATCGACAATCTTGTCACTTGGGTAGCAACGATGTGTTGCTAGACACCGCTCATTGCTTATGATCATAAATGTGATTTATGATCATTGCCAACATGGAAAGAACCTATTGGGTCGCACACATAGAGCTATTTGGATCATTAGAGTGCATGGGCTAATTATTTGGGTTATGGTTTCACTTTAATTTCGTATTAATAATGGGCCAAAAGTTGAGCCATTATTAAGCCCGAAATTAAATCCTAATTGGATTAGGGCTTTGAAACCCATTAGGCCTGGAAGTTGAGTCTCACTATAAATACAACTTTTAAGTGAGAAATTCGCAGGTCTCCTTGCCCTAGCCTCCAAAAAGGACAGCCACACTCTTCTCTTGCAATTCCTTGGAGGACGCAAACTAGCACTGCGAGCGCAAGAGAAACGCATCTGCCGGGACATGGTGGAAGCATGGTGATCCCGAGAGGCTTGTGTGGATACCATAGAGAGCTTGAACACATCAACTGATCAAGTTTTGTGATTCGACTCTACAGTTGAGTGAGAGATCTCAATCGAAAATTAGGTATGAAAATTTTTGAGCACCCGATTTACCCCGTTTCACTTAGATCCTAGAGGGTTTCGGTTAAATTCCGCTCCGCTGTTTGGCTCCGGAAACCCAACAGGACGGACATAAGAGGAACAGGGAAAGACATGTTTGGCAAGAGAAAATGACTTCAGAAAGGAGAATCAAAGGACTTCGGGAAAAAAGAAAGGAGCTTCGGGGACTAGAAAATACAGAAACCAAAACAACCGAAGGACCTCTGAAAGGAAAACCAACCAAAATGTTTGCCGAAGTCAGGATTAGAAGACGCTGTCATAAATGGTTGCCGAAAATTGCTCCGCCACTTGCACTGCCGTGAAAAGAGAAGGAAGAGGCTCAAAGATAGATGAGAGCAAAAAAAGGACAAAGGGAAACAAATGAGGGGAATGAGGGTTTATATAGACCGAACAGGGGTAGCCAAATTGTTGCCATAACTACCTTGCGAAGGCGAATCGTCACCATAATTGTCCCTTGAAGGTGAAAAGACGCGGCTGTTGTAACCGATGTGACTGCCCCCAACCATCGCGTGCCACGTGTCATCCAATGTGACAAATGAGGACACACTTTCTGACACCGTGAAAACCCAAGCACGCCTATCAAAATTGACACGCCTGGTTACAAGGCGTGACGGTCCACTGACCTACAATAGAAAAAGTGAAAATAAAGAGAGCATGCATCTTAAGAACACTAAGGGACTGGCCAAAGGGAAGGAAGTGGCACCTCGGCTAGGGAAGGCCTTCGGGTGGTGAAGTACCTTCTCCTACGGTGTCCTACCCAAAGTCCCGTAAGGTGCCCCCAAAGATTCCATAAGTTGAAGTTGCCACTTCGACTTTCCGACGGGGGGCATGTGATAGCCGAAGTGCTATCACCCTTCAAACCGATAAGCTCAGGCAAAGCATCACCCTCAGAAAGTCTAGCGTTACCCACAGGGAATGCGAGCACCAACCTCGGAAAAAGGGGGTCTAACACCCCGAATATCAGACCTCGGTGATCCATGATCACCCCTGGGAATGGTAGTACCGACCTCGGGAATACTGTGCATCGCCGCCCTTGGAAAGGTGACCGAACCGGCTTCGGAAGAGAAAGACTCACCACCCATGGCAGGAGAAAACGCCCCTGAAGGGGAGCTTCCGTGACAAGAGGGCTCCCGGGTCACTGAAACGATCTCGGAGGAAAGCCTTTCTGCTCCGAAGAGCCCTCTTCTACCGAAGGGTTCTCAAGAGTATGGTAGAAACAATTAATGAGCCTCTGACATGCCATCCTCGTACACAACACGCCACCCCCATACATGCTCTGACACACCGCCACCAAACACGCCCTGTGGCCCCTACACCGAAGGTACGGATTGCATCTGACCAAACACGTGTCATAATCTGAGCGGGTTACATCAGGTAAATTTATTCACACCCTCCTATATATATATATGGGAAATGGCCTCAACGTGAAACAGGCAAGAGGGGGAAAAAAGATACATTCTTCATATTCTTACCACTTTCACTCTCTAAAAGTATTGACTTGGGCATCGGAGGTTCCTCCCCGAAAAAATACTCCGGGGACCTCATAACCCTTATTCTTTAAGTGTTTCAGGCGATCTCTCCTCAGGAATCTCTCATTCAGGCATTCCTCCCTCACCAGAAGTCCCTCCCAGTCTCACTATGCCACACTGTGAAGATGACGATGGGAATCATACGGCCAGGAGTCTATAAGCTTGGCGATGCTGAAGGTGGAGAATTAAAGAACACATTGCATTCAAATACTCTGAAGAAATTCTATATTTAGAATTTTTTTTTCAGGAAATTGTACACTTAGAAATTTCTATTTACAAAAAAGCTTTCTAAGGAAAATTGCCCCACCTAAGAAATCTAACCGAACAAGGCATGAGTGTTTACTTACGAAAATCACAGATTCTCCCCGAAGGCGCGTCAGCTAAGCATGGCTAATAAAAATGGCCCAAGCTCTGCTAGAACCAGTGGTGCCCCGAACATGGTTAATAAGAGGTGTGAAAAGATATCTTCTCGAGGGTTCTAGACCGAAAATGGTCAAATTAACCCTTGGAACCAGAGATTATTTAAAGGAAAACTTGTCTTGAGACTTAGCAAAATTTTAGAAGGAAAAAAGAGATTCTATTAAAAGGAGCCTTGTTACAATGAGGAGATTACAAGAAAAAGGTTACAAAGAAAAAGAGAAAGCGAAGCCCTAGACACCTAAAGGACCTCGCCTTTGTGAGATGTCCCATCTCGAGCATCCTTTGTTGCAGCCTTCGACACCGAATGAGGACCAGAAGGCAGGTTGAGATGATCAATCTTTGACTAGGCCCAGTGAGGCCCCTCGGGGATGTCTAGAGCAGCTAAGAAGGATATGTCGAGGTTGGGGTCCTTTGCCAAGACTTGGTGCTGAGCAAGACAAAAGCCATCTTGATAAGCGACCTTGGTAGCTTGATCTACCTTGTCTTTTTCAATGGACAAGTCGTCCAGCTCATTCCTCAACTCAACGACCTCCTTCTCATCTTTTTCTTCAGCTTTGTCTCATTCTTCAGTGCCTCGACCTCGCCTTGAAGCTCGTCATTGTCAACAAGGGCCTTCATCGGGAGAGCAGAATCTTCCTCCTTCTCCTTTTGATAAGCCTCGTTGGCCGAAGTCAGCTCAACGACCTTTGCGCCGAGGTCAGACCTCTTCTGGGATAAATCCTTCAGGAGCTTCTTCTGACCCTTCAAGAACTCCTCCCAAAGTTTGGCAACCTCCTCCTTGGCCTATTCTGCTTAACTCGGCAATCTTGGCGACCGAGTTGGCACAAAACACCTTGGCCTTCTCCAGACAATCTTTAGCCCAAGATCAGACCGAAGATTGTTTTGCTGCCCAAGCTCTGAAATATCCGCTATATGCCAAGTGCTGTACAAAAAATGAAGGGGGGGGGGCGAAAGGACATTTGGTAAAGATGCACAAGTAAAACCAAACACTAAGAAAAATTTGGAGAAAAGATGAAGGGTCTAGAAAGTACATGGGCAGCGTGCTCGGACATCCTCGCTGCGAGGATCTCCTCATTCGGGCACTCATCTGCCACGGATTTGAAGGTGGCTTGGGTGAGCACGCCCCTCACCATTTGGGGAGCGATTTGCTGGTTGTCTTGGGAGAACAAATTCATGTCCTCCGTAAAACACCAGAAAGGCTCCCTCGAAACCTTATCCTTCGAGATATGAGAGTCCCGAAGGGCCCGCCTCCGGGCGTGCTCCACCATCCATGCTGAGGGCGCTAGTTCTTCTGCAAAGTCATGATGCAATTCCATCAGTACATTATCCCTTAGCCATATGTCTATAAGATTGAGAGTGCTAAAAATGTCTAAGTTTATAAAGAAATGGCTGAGGGGCAAACCTGGCGGTACCTTGGCGACATCATCGTCGGAGTCGTGGACATCTTCCACTTCAGCAGGGACGTGTTTGCCCTTGCTTCTTCTATGCTCCTCGAGCTCTTTAGCAGAAGGGCACCCTGCTGAAGAACCCAAGAGGTCCGCCAAAGTAGTAGGACTCCGGGGAATGGAGCTAATTGCTAGCTCCGGCGGCAAGTTAGCCTGGACCTCAAGCTGGTCCCCGACCTCCACAATGTCCTCTGGAGGTGGGGGAAGCAGGTCCTTCTTCGCCTTCTTGGTCGAAGATGGCCCACCTTTAGATGCCTTTCTCTTTGGGGCCGCCTTCTTCTTTTGTTCCCCCTTATTGGCTTGACCAAGGAAGAGGGATTTGTAAAAGATGGTTGACTGGTCGACCATCTCTGAAAAAAGGGAAAAAATATTAGTGTAAGTCCAAAGGGGTACTCATACCAAAAATTTGGAAAGTAACTTACTCTCAGAAAGGGCTTCATAAGTGAGCTCCCCCTGAAGGAGCATCACAAGCCAGGACTTCTTCCCATCGATGGCAGAAGCTGGCATGCCAAGATTGGTTTTATGCTCCTTGAGCACCCATAGCTCCTGAAGAACCTCTTCGGTCCTAAGGTTCCACCTAATGGGGAAGGGATACAAGGAGCGTGGCAGGACCTCGGCATCCCAGTCGGCAATAGCTCGGATACGGCTGTCGAAATCTTCAAACCTCACTGCCAACTCAGGAGTTAGCAGCTTCTTGGGATCAATGAGGTCCATTTCCAGCGTCCCCCAGGCTCACCTAGTCAGCACGTGTGACCATGCCTCTGCCACCTTCAAGAAGAAGAACTTTCTTTGCTACCCTTGCCAACTATCTCTAGTGTCAAAGGTGAACATGTATTTTTTGCTCCCAGATCCCGGAGGCAGCATGAAATAAAAGCCACCTTTTGGGACCGGATAGAGCTTGTAGTGCTACATGAAAATGATGATGTGGGGTTCTACCTTGAAAATCCCACACATGCAGAGAAAAGCGTTGAAGTAACAGTAGGAGTTGGGAGGAAGCTGATTCACGGCTATGCCATGCAATTGGCAAAAGTCGCAAATCATCTTCGGCGAAGGAAACTGAAGTCCGGCCTTCAGTTGGGCCTGAAAAATAGTAACCTAACCCATGTTATTCATAAAATTGTACAGGCCAGGACTGGGTAGCCTGATAATGGCATAAGAAGGAAGAAAAAATTTAGTTATCCACTTCATTAACTTCTCCAAAGTGGTACAACTCGGATAAGACATGAGAGGAAGCCAGCTCTCAGGAATGGTTTGAATGGACATGAGTAGAACAGGAGAAGACATGTTTGGCTAAAAGAAGCAACTTCGGGAAGGAATGTCAAGGGACTTTGCGAATAAGAAAATGACTTTGGAATCTAGAAAAAATGGAAACCGAAGAAACCGAGGGACCTTTGAAAGGGAAACCCACCCAAACGTTTGCTGAAGTCTGGATTAGAAGACACCGTTGTAAAAGGTCCCTGGAAATCGCTCCACTGCTTGCACCGCCGTAAAAGAGAAAGAAGAGCTTGAGAGCAAATGAAAATAGGACAGAAGCAAAGGAAAGCAAATGAAGGCTATAGGGGAAGGAACATATATATAGACCGAAAAGGGGTAACCGAATCATCGCCATAACTACCCAACGAAGGTGAATCGTCGCCATAATTACCCCTCGAAGACGAAATGACACGGCTGGTGCAACCGATGCAACAACCCCCAATCATCGCATGCCACATGCCGTCCAACGCAGGAAATGAGGGCTCGCCTTCTCACACCGTGAAAACCTAGGCAAGCATACCTGAAGTAATGCTTCTGACTACGAGACGTGATGATCCACTGACCTGTAGCATAAAAAGTAAAGAAAGGAAGCGCTCACCTTGGAGGCACCAAGGGACCAATCAGGGGGCAAGGAGTGACACCTACGGGTTATCTTGGCTGATAAGACACACCTTCGGTGTTGAAGTGTCCCCCACACAGTGTCCTACTATGGGCCCTACAAGGTGCCCCCAAAGATTCTACAAGCCGAAGTCTTCACTTTGACTTTTCGAGGGGGGGCATTGATGCCCAGCAGCATCTTCGTCGTGCGACATGGTGTGACTGAGAGGGACTTCTAGCGTGGAGGAAAGCCAGAAGTGTAAATTTCCTAGGAGAGTCTGCCTGAAATTATAAAAAAACAGGGGTTAACAGGTCTCCATAGTATTTTTTCGGGGAGGAGCCTCCACGCCCAAGTCAGTGTTCTGGAGGTGGAAAGGGAGTGCTAAGGGCCAGAGATTCTTGCCTGTTGCGTTTTCTTTTGAGGGGGAGAAGAGAGATCCCCTGCTAAGGCCATTTCCCCGATATATATAAGAGGAGGTAGCCCGTTCAGATTGTGACACGTGTTCGGTCAGATGTAATCTGTCCTTTCTAGGCGTGGGGGCCTCTAGCCGCCTGCAGGCTCCTCGGGCCACGGGCTAGGGCGAGCATAGCCCTTCAAGACAAGACGTAGACGGTGTTGGTGTGTTAGGGCACGTATTGGGGTGGCATGTAGCGTGTGTGGGCGACATGTCAGAGGCTCCTTAATTGCTTCTGCCATACCCTCGAGGTCCCTTTGGTTGAGGTCGCCCTTCAGAGTGATGGGCCTTTTCCTAGAGTCGTACCGGTAGTTCGGGGGATCCCGTAGCTCTGAAGTTACCCCTTCGGGGGGATTCTCTCCTGTCGAAGATGGCCAGTCCTTCTCCCCCGAAGACAGTTCGGTCGCCTTCCCGAGGGAGGCAATACACTAGTTTCCTGAGGTTGGTACTCTCATCCTCAGGGGTGCTGGCGGACTACCGAGATCATGTACCCAAGGCGTTAAACTCCCTCCTTTCCGAGGTCAGTGCTGGCGTTCCTCGTGGGTGATGCCGGATTTTCCCGAGCGTGGTGTTTGGCTGAAGTCCCCGGGTGGTCGGGGCGATAGCACTTCGGCTATCACATGCCCCGCCATCGAAAAGCCGGAGTGAAGACTTCGGCTAGTGGTCCTTCTGGGGACACTTTTCAGAATCGGAATGTTACGTTTGTAGAGAAGGCACTTCACCACCAGGAGACAAACCTTGTCCGGACAAGTGTCACCTGTCTGCCCTTTGGTGTTCTCAAGATACCCAATTTCTTTACTTTTTCTGCCGTAGGTCAGTGGACTGTCGTGTCTCGAAACTAGGCGTGTCAGTCTGGAGCGGCGTGCCCAGGTTATCGGGATGTCAGAGAACGCGTCCTAATTTCTCGCAACGGGTAACATGTGGCTAGTGCTAGTTGGGAACAGTCACGTCGGTTATGGCAAACGCGCCTTTTCGTGCGTGAGGAGCAATTATGGCGACCTTTCACCTTCACAGAGCAATTATGATGCTGATTTGGCTACCCTTCCTCGGTCTATATAAACCTCCTTCCGTCATAACCTTCATTTGCTTTTACTTTGCTCTCGTCTGCTTTCGTGCCTTTTCTTCCTTCTTTGCGGCGATGATAACGGCGGTGCGATTTCTGGCCACCTTTCACGACGGCATCCTCAAACCCTGATTTTGGCAAAACTTTTGGTGGGTTCTGATTGTAAAGGTCCTTCGGTTCCTTTGTTTTCTGCTTTCTCTAGCTTTTTGAAGTCATTTTTCCTCTTCCCGAACTACCTCCATTCTTTTTCCGAGGTCGCTTCTCTTTTACTGACTATGTCTTCACCTGTCCCCCTTACGCCCATTCAAGTTGTCCCCATTATGTCTGTTGAACCCATCCCCGAGAGTTGGTAGCCTCTCATGTCTCACCCATGTTGCTCCACTTCGGAGAAATTAGAAAAGTGGACAACCAAAATTTTCCTTTCCTTCTATGCCGTCACAAGGTTACCTCGTCTCGATGATTATAGTTTTATGAACCATAGTGATGTGGTTACCTTTTTCCAAGCCCAACTAAAGGCCGGACTTCAGTTTCCTCTCCCGAGGATGATTTGTGACTTTTGCCAATTTTATGGCATAGCCGTGAATCGGCTCCCTCCAAGCTCGTACTGTTATTTCAATGCCTTCCTCTGCATGTGCGGGGTCTTTGGAATAGAGCCTCATTTTATCATGTTCATGCAGTACTACAAGCTTTATCTGGTTCCAAAGGGTGGCTTTTATTTCATGCTACCTCGGGGATCTGGGAGCAAAAAGTTCATGTTCACCTTCGCTACTAAAGGTAGCTGGAGAGGGTGGCAAAGGAAGTTCCTCTTCCTAAAGGTGGCGGAGGCCTGGTCGTACGTCCCGACCAAGTGGGCTCGGGCAAAGCTGGAGACGGATGTCGTGGACCCCAAAAAGTTGCTAACTCTCGAGTTGGCGGTGAGGTTTGTGGACTTCGACAGATGTATATGTGCTGTCACCGACTAGGATGTCGAGGTCCCTCCATGCTCCCTCCACCCCTTCCTCATCATGTGGAGGCTTATGACCAAGGAGGTCCTTCGGGAGTTGGGGTTAGTTGAAGAGCACAAGATGGACCTCGCCATGCCAGCTCCTGCCATCGACGGGAAGGAGTCCTGGCTAGTGATGCTCCTTCGGAGGGAACTCACTTATGAAGCCTTCTTTGAAAGAAAGTTTTCTTCCAAAAATTTTTATTATAAGTATCCGTCTGGACTTACACTAATGTTTTCCTTCTTTTTCAGAGATGGGCGATGAGTCTGCTACCTATTACAAGTCCCTCCTTCTCGACCAAGCCAAAAAGGGGGAACAAACGAAGAAAGGCACTTCTAGAAGGCCCAAGTCCTATGGGGGTGGGCCGTCTACGGCCAAAAAGGCAAAGAAGGATGCCCTTCCCCTTCCGGTGGAAGTCTCAACTGTATGGTCCCAGTCGTCTTACTAACCGAGGTGGTCACCTGTATGGTCTCTCGGAGTCCTGCCACCTCGGCAGATATTTTGGGTTCTTCAGTGGTAGACCCTTCTGCCAAAGAATTTGAGGAGCGCCGAAGAAGCAAGGGCAAACATGTCCCTACCGAGGTGGAGGAAGTCAGAGACTCCGACGATGATGTCGCTGAGGTTGCACCAGGTTTGTCCCTTAGACACTTTTTCTCTTAACCTTGTTGATGTATGACTAAAAGACTTTATGAGACTTGTATTTTTTATTTTGCAAGAGAACTGGCGCCCTCATCTTGGGTGGTGGACCATGCCCGAAGGCGGGCTCTTCGGGACTCCCATGCCCCGAAGGACAATGTTCTAAGGGAGCCTTTCTGGTCATTTACGGAGGACATGAATTTGTTCTCCGAGGACTGCCAGCAAATGGCTCCCCCGATGGTGAGGGGCGTACTCACGCAGGCTTCCTTCAAGGCGGTTGCTGAAGAGCGCACTAATGAGGAGACCCTCGCCTCCAAAATTTTCGAGCATGCCGCTCAGGTAGTTCTTCAGGCCCTTTATTTTTTTTCCCATTTTTCTAAGTACTCAACTTTCCTTGTGCATTTTTGACTAAGTACCTTCTCCTTTTTTGTAGCTTCTGGGGTATAGCGAATACCTCCAAGCTTGGGTGGCTAAGCAAGCTTCGGTCCAATCTTGGACCGAGGACTGCTTGGAGAAGGCCAAGGTCTTCTGCGCCAACTCTGTTGTCAAAAGCGTAGAGTTGACCCGAATAGCAAAGGAGGAGGTTGCAAAACTTTGGGAGGAATTCCTGAAGGGCCAAGAAGAGGTCTTGAAGGATTTCTCCCAGAAGATGTCCGACCTTGGCTCGAAGGTGGTGAGCCTGACTTCGGCCAACGAGTCCTATCGAAAAGGGAAAGAAGAAGACTCTGCTCTCCTGGTGAAGGCGCTTGCTGACAATGCCAAGCTTCAAGACGAGGTCGAGGCTTTGAAGAAGGAACCAAAAAAGAAGAAGGTAAAGGCGCTGAAGAAGGAGGTTGCCAACCTTCAAGACGAGGTGGAGGAGCTGTCCCTTGAAAAAGATAAGGCCGTCCAGGCAACCAAGGTTGCCTTCCAGGATGGTTTCTGTTTGGCTCACCACCAAGTTTTGAAGAAGTACCTAGACCTCGACGTCTCCTTCTTAGCTGGCCTAGATATTCTCGAGGAGCCTTGGTGGACTCGGTCGAAGATTGAGCACCTTAACCTACCGTTTGCCCCTCCTCCAGCACTAAAGGCGGCGGCTAAGGACGTAGGAGCAGGAGCTTTCCAAGATGTCGGGGTCCCTTGAATGCCTTAGGAGCTTTGCCTTCTCTTTGTTCATAATTTTTCTTCTTGTAACCTTCTGCTTGTAATAAGGCCTTTCTTCAAAAAGATTTTTCCCTTTTTCCATAATGTGTCTAAGTCTTTGAGCAATAACTTTTATTTCGCAGTTATCCCAACCACTTTCGGTCAAGGGACTTTGGAAAATATTTTTCTGCTTGCTCTATTTGCCGTCTTCAGAAAAACGTTCACTCTCGAAGAATTTCCTTAATCAAAATTTTGGCCTACTCGCAATGGACTTACTTTTTTTTTTTTTGGGAAAATGGCCCAATCAACTTCGAAATGAGTAAGTAAATTTCACAAGCTTCTTGCATAAGCCTTGTTCGACGGGAGTTCTTTGGTGGAAGAAAGGTTTTTGTACTTAGAAATTTCTTCTAACTCTTACAATTTCTTACCAAGATTCTAAGTATAGAATGATTCCCTTCAACATCTCCCTCGTGTGTCATGGTGAAGGCGGCAGGAGCTTGTAGAAATAGTCGAAGGCTCGGGACGAACGTACTCTGAGAATATTGCCTGAAAATGACAGGAAGCAAGGGTTAGGAGGTCCCCGGAGAGTTTTTCCAGGGAGGAGCCTCCGACGCTAAAGTCAGTATTTTTTGAGGTAATGAGATGATTAAAGAGGAAAGATGTATCTTATCTCCCATTAATGTCCTCATTTTACCTGGAATAATTACCAAGTATTTATAGAGGGATGAATAGTAATAGTCCTTCTCGGTTGGTCGGCCCAGATCATGACACGTGTTCGGCAAGATGCGTTCCACGTCTTTTGGGCAATAGAGGACTCCTAGTCGGCATGGGCTGCCAGGCTAAGGCTCTGAGCTGACCGGAGAGTGGCGTGCTGGGGTGTCCCTACAGGCAGCGTGTCAGGACGCAGCTAGGAGGCTGATTATCAGGGATACGTCATAGGCTCCTTAAATGCTCCATAAATGCTCCTGTAGTACTCCCGAGGTCTCCTTCAGTAGAAGAGACCTTTTCTGAGAACTTGTCTTCCGAGGTCACTTTTGATATTGCAAGAATGTACCTCCCGAAGGTGGCCTTTCCCGGAAACACCCCCACTTCCAGGGATAGCTTGTCCGTCCCCCGAGATCGGCATTGTCGCTTCCCGGCACAGAGAAACGCCGAGACTGGATTTCCTGAGGTCGAACATCTTTCCTTCTGTGGTGGGCGATTTATATTCTGAGGTTGGTTTTTTGCCTGAACCCGTGCCTCCGAAGGGTGATCAGCATCTTGGCTATCACATGCCCCCTCCTGGGAAGTCGAAGCAGAGACTTCGGCTTCATGCTTTTGGGAAGGCTTCTTTACCAAACTTGTGGTTGAAGTTTTACTGAAGAAGTTGCTCTTTTTCAGAAGGCATTCCTTCATAGCCAAGGTACCTTTCCTTAGTTTTACAGTGTCAGGGTACGTGCAGCTTTGGCTTTTGCTTTCTTCTGCTGCAGGTTCGTGATGCCAGAGGGGCGTGCCCTAGTTCTTCACATTGGATGACACGTGGCCACTGGTGGATGGCGAGGTAGTTACGCCGGTCACACTTAATCCCGTTTCTTCACCTTTGAGGAGTAGTAATGAGTCTGTTGCGCTTCCGAGGGATAATAATGGTGACGTTTCATCGATCCCCCTCGGTCTATAAGAGTACCTTTTGGCTCATTTTTTGCCTCACTCTTTGCTTTTCCTCTCATCTACTCTAAAGCCTTTTCTTGCCTTTCTCCTTCTTTTTAGCGGCGGAGCGATTTCCGGCAATTTTTGCGGCGGCGTTCAGTAATTTTAGCAAGACTTTTGGTGGGTGCTCCCTTCTGTAATTCTTTTCTTTTCTTTCTTTCGAGGCCATTTTTCCTAGGTCTCTTTGTTTCCTTACCCTTCCGGAGTCGTCTTTCCTTTTGTGAGAAATGTCTGATTTGACCCTGTTGCCAATTATTCGACCTCTCCCCGAGAGTTTTCTTCCTCTCGAATCTGATCCTTGCGCTACCACTCCGGAGAAGGTAAAGAAGTGGATGGCCAAGTATTACCTTGCTTCTTACCTTGCCCCGAGGTTGCCCATCCCGGGCACCTACGGCTTTATGCCGGGTTTGCATGAGGCTATCGTTTACCGAGCTCAACTGAAAGCCGGTCTTCGGTACCCTCCTCATCGCATGATCTGTGAATTTTGTGATTTCCACGGGATCGCCGTGAACCAACTTCCCCCAAATTCTTACTCCTACATCAACTCTTTTCTCTACATGTGTGGGGTTTTTAAGATAAGGCCCCACTTTCTTTTCTTCATGCAGTACTACAAACTGCACCCGGTCCCCAAAGGCGGCTTTTACTTCCTGCTTCCCCGAGGATCTGGGAGTAAAAAGTTCACCTTCACCTTTGACAACAAGGACAGCTGGCGGGGGTGGCAGAAGAAGTTTTTCTTCCTGCCGGTCCCCGAGCTATAGCATCATGTGCCCACCAAATGGGCTTCGGGGACCCTGAAGATGGATGTCGTTGACCCCCGAAGGCTCCTGACTTGGGAGCTTGCTGGCGAGTTTGATCAATTTGATAGGCTCATCCGGGCCATGCCCGACTGGGGCCCCGAGGTCCCTCCACGTTCACCTTACCCTTTTCCCATCAAGTGGGACCTTATGACCGAGGAGGTTCTTCGGGAGATGGGAGTTGTGAACGCGCACAAGAGTGACTTCGGTTTTCCCGTGCCAGTTCTTCCGGGGAAGAAGGCCTGGATAGTCATGCTCCTTCGGGGGGAGATCACATATGAGTATTTTGCCGAGAGTAAGTCTCTTCCCTGGTTTCGATATGTTTTTTCCTTTTGGACTTACGCTGATATCTTTCCCTTTTGCAGAGATGGGCGATCAATTTGCTGAATTCTACAGCTCGCTTTTCCTCGGCCAGGCCCAGAGGGGGGAGCAGACGCGCAAGAAGGCGCCTGCTAAGAGGAAGAAGACGAGCGGCAGCGGGCCTTCTCGGGCCAAGAAGACTAGGGCTGTTACTCCTCCCTCCCCTGAAGTCGTTGTGGAGGTGCAGGACCAATCTCCTGCTCTTCCTTCAACACCGGCAGACCTTCCTTCGGACTCTGCCCTTCTTGGGGTAGCACTGAGCCCCATTCTTCCCGCCGAGCCTTCTTCCGAGCAAAGATCTTCTTAGGATATTGAAGGGAGCAGAAGAAGGAAGGGAAAAAACATTCCTGGTGAAGTCTAGGAGGACGAGTCTGAAGACGACGTCGTCGAAGCTCTACCAGGTTGGTTCTTTAGCCATTCGCCTGCAAACCTTAGTATCTTTCGTATCTACGATTTTTTGGATGAATGGCTAAGGGATGACGTACTGACGAAACTTCGGCATAAACTTGCAGAGGATATGCCTGTGGCGCCCTGGATGGACGCTCACACCCGGCGAAGGGCTCTTCGGGACAAGCGGATCCCTCACGGCAAGGTGCCGAGGGAGCCCTTCTGGACGTTCACAGAGGACATGAACCTGTTCTCTGAGGATAGCCAGTCGATGGCTTCTCAAATGGCAACGGGGATGATGGCAAGCGCTACCTCTCAGTCGCTCATTATCGAATGTCCCAACGAGGAGATCCTTGCCGCAAGGATGACCGAGCACGCTGCCCAGGTAGTTCTCTCCTCTTTATTCACTTGGAGATTTTTCTTTTAAGCTTTCAACATCCTTTTGATACTCATTTGGGGCCTTCTTTTTTGCAGCTTTTGGCATACAACGGGTATTTCCGCACTTGGGTGCTGAAGCAATCAGAGGCCTGTTCTCGGTCTGAAGATTCTTTGAGCAAAATGAAAGAGTTGTGTGCGAAACACGTCCTCAAATATGGAGAGCTCAATATTGTAAAGGAGGACGTGGTGAATCTTTGAGCCAAGCTCGCGGCGAGCAAATAGGAACTGCTACTAGATTTTACTGCCAAGGTTGATGACCTCGGCTGAAAATTCGTCGTCCTCTCTTCAGAGAACGAGGCTCTTTAGAAGGCGAGTGCTGAAGATGGAAAGAGCCTGGCGGAGGCGCTTTCTTTGAACGCCGACCTCGAGGCCCAGATTAAATCTCCGAATGATGGGACTAAGAGCAAGAAGAGGAAGAAGCTGGAGGAGAAGATTGCTAAGCTTGGAACTAAACTGGATGCCCTTAGTGCTGAGAAGGAAAAATCTGAGCAAATGGCAAAAGTGGCTTTTCAAGACGGCTTCTGCTTGGCACAGTACCAAGTCTTTGCTCGGCACTCCGAGCTCAACCTTTCCTATTTGCCCGCGTTGGATTTTCCCGATGGGCCTCAGGAGGTATGGTCAAAGCCAGATTTTCTCAATCTTCCTCCAGGTAAGCCAGTGCCTCCGTCTGAGCCTGATGATGATGAGACATCAGATGTCCCTGCTCAGTCACAGGCTTTTTCTTACCTTCTTGTACTCCTCCTTGCTCGTACATCTATTGCCTTAGAATTTTTGAATGAAGATTCTTTCTCCAATCTCCATCCATTCTTCCGAATATGATTTTTCAGAGGTAGTTCTAAGCGCGCACTTTCGGCGAATTTGGCCGTACTTACTTCTTCGGGGAGAGTAGTTTTAGACCTTTTCCGAACTCTGCCGAGTTTATACTCCATCCGGGAGTTAGTTCTGAAAGAAGAACCATTAAGGAACTAATTTTTCAATCTGACGACATCATTTGTCTTGTGCCTTTATTGATGACTGCGGGGAAGAGTAACTACAATCTTTCTGAAAAAAGTTCTAAGTATAGAATTTCTTTAGGGCATCCGAATGCCAGGTGTTTTTCAGTTCTTCCCCTTCAGTGTCGCCGAGCTTGTATACTCCCTTTCGGACCTCGTCCAGGACCAAGTATGTCCTTTCCAATTTCGCTGAAGTACCCCGTGGGACGGTTTTCGGGGCTCGAATTCGGCCTTTCGGAGGACGAGGTCTCCTTTTTTTATTCCTTTAGGCCTGGCATGCAAGTTTGCAGCTATCGCCACTCTTTGCTGAAAAGCCTTTCTTCTAAGCTCGGGCATCTCTCTGTGCTCATCCACTAGGTCGAGCTTGGTTCTCAACCCGAGGTCATTTCCTCCTTCGTCGAACACCTGTATTCTAATTGATGGCCGTACTACCTCAACAGGGATAATAGCCTCTGTGCTGAAGACGAGCGAAAAAGGTGTTTCACCGGTAGCTCTTCGAGGGGTTGTCCGATAACTCCATAGCACACTAGGAAGTTCTCCTGGCCATTTTCCCTTTGCCTCCCCTAATCTCTTTTTCATATCATCTTTTATGGTCCTATTAGACACCTCTACTTGTCCGTTGCTCTGGGGATGAGCTACGGGGGCAAAGTGCATCTTTATTCCGAGGCTAGTGATGAATTCCTGGAACCCTTTGTCAATAAACTGGGAACCATTATCAGCGACTATCACCCTCGATATGCCAAACCTGCATATAATTCCTTTCAAGACAAATTTTTGTATATCCTTTGCTGTAATAGTTACTAGGGGTTCCGCCTCTACCCACTTTGTGAAGTAGTCTACCGCGACCACGCAAAATTTTACTCCTCCAGGTGCTGTCGGGAGTGGGCTGATCAGGTCAATGCCCCATACTGCAAAGGGACAAGGGCAGTCAGTCGAGTTTATTAGTTCCGAGGGCAATCTTTGAACTTTTGCGTGTCTCTGGCAACTGTCACATTTTTGGACGAACTGTCTTGCGTCCTTTCTTAATGTGGGCCAAAAATACCTTTGGCGAAGTATCACTCCTACCAAAGCGTCAGTCCCGATGTGGGCACCGCAGATTCCCTCATGGACTTCCTCGAGAATTGCCCAACTGTCCTTTTCGCCAATACATCTTTGCAATGGACTTGCAAATCCCTGTCGGTATAATTCTTCTCTTATTAAGAAGTATCGTCCAGAACGTCTTCGCACTTTTGCCGCTTCACGAGGGTCTTCGGGAAGCTCCAAGGTTATAAGATACCTTTTTATAGGATTCTCCCATCCTTCCTCCGAGGTTGTTGTGCTCATTACCGCGATGTTGGCGGGACTCAATATCTCGGTGAAGTTTTTTGACTTCACCAGACTATCAGCCTCGGTGTTGCTTCGTCGAGGCACATTTTCAATATGCACCACGTCGAATTCCCGGATGAGCTTTGACACAAGCTCATGGTATTTAGCCAAAGTTGGATCTTTTGCACTATAGTCCCCTGCCATCTGTCGGACCACCAGCTAAGAATCACTGTGGACTTTCAGGTTTCTCACACCAATCTTCCATTACTTCCATGCCTTTGGGGCCACGTATCACTACCCCAGCTCCCCAGTGCTCAGAGCCGGAGGCCCCATCCACGAACAGGGTCCATTTTGGTTCACTTTTGTGAAGGTCAAACTGATCACTTTCGGTGAAAAGGTACTTCGGCAATGAAGTCGGCCAGGGCTTGGGCTTTTATTGCTTTCCTTGGTTCGTAAGTGATATCATACTCTCCGAGCTCTATGCACCATTTGAAAAGCCTTCCCGAGTGATCTACCCTCTTCATGACATCCCGAAGCTGTAGATTACTTCGGACAATGATGGGATGAGCCTGAAAATATGGACGTAGTCTCCTACTTGCTAGTACTAAGGCATAAATAGCTTTTTGAAGTAAGGGGTACATGATTTCGGCTCCATGCAGAGATTTGCTCACATAATAGAATGGCCATTGAACCGCTCCTTCTTCCTTTATGAGAACCGAGCTCAGTGCTTTTTCAGCAACAGCAAGGTATAGCACAAGGGATTCTCCCTCTCGAGGTTGCCGAAGAGTGGGTAGTCGGGCCAGATAAACATTGAGCTCTTCCCAGGCCTTTTGGCAATCCTCGTTCCAAGGATGATCGTTGTTTTTAAGGTTGCCACTATTTTTTCCTGCCTTAGTGAGTACCTTAAAGAATGCTCGGCAGCGATCTCCATACCTGGAGATGAACCTGCTAAGGGAGGTTATTCTGCCCGTAAGCCATTGCACATCTTTTGTTGTGACAGGAGTTCAGAATTCAAGTAGAGCTTTGACTTTTTCTGGGTTGGCATCTATACCCCTTTTCGATACCATAAATCCGAGGAACCTGCCCGAACTTACGCCGAAGACGCACTTTTCGGGATTGAGATGAAATCCAAATGCTCTAAGTTGGTGGAAAGTTTCCTCCAAGTCAGCAATGTGGCTGCCAGGCAATCTGCTTTTGACTATCATGTCATCCACATAGACTTCCATGTTTCTCCCTACTTGATTGCTGAAGGCCTTGTTCATTAGCCTCTGGTAGGTAGCTCCTGCATTTTTAAGCCCGAAGGGCATTCTGACGTAACAATACGTACCGACTTTGGTGATGAAGGCAGTTTTTCCTAGTCCTCGGGTTCAACCTAACTTGGTGATACCCGCTAAAAGCATCTAGGAAGCTCAGGAGTCCATATTCGGCAGTCGAGTCCACCAGTTGATCTATCGGCGGGAGAGGATATGAATCTTTAGGACAGGCATCATTTACATTTCAGAAGTTGATGCACATTCGGAGCTTGTTGCTCCCTTCTTTCGTGGCGATGACTACATTGCTTACCCATTCGGGGTACTTGATGTTAGTATTGTGCCCAAAAAGCCAATCATGAGATGATTGTATTTTTGCACATTGAGTCATGATATTTTATTGAGGCATTAATCCAGCAATTATGTTTGTTGTTTTGTTTCTGCGTAACGTAATAAGCATAATTGTAACCCTAGAATAATGATATTCTTAAACGTCCCTAGTCTAGTATTATTGTGGAGCGGGTTGCAATAATACATAATGACTAGCATATGTGGAGACTAATATGAGATATCTAGTCTACATATGGGTACAAGTTGGAGAACTTGTGTACTGGACTGACCCACCATGAGAACACTTTCGGGATCGTTATATGAGTGTCATAAGTGATTCTCATAGTGATCATGGTATATGTAGTCCTTCGACCTAAGATCAACAAGGTTCCCTACATGTGAGTCACATACTTTGATACTTCCCTTTGTTGCTCGTAACTGAGTGAACTTGAAGGAGGTCATTGGGTATGTCACATATCATGCGGAGGGATTTGTATGATCAAAATGGGATTTGTCCCTCCTATGTAACGGGAGTGATATCTTTGGGGCCCCTTGATAGAGTGAGACTTAGAAAATGCATGGCCATGCTTCGATGAGTTGATATATGATATCAATGTCGTCAGTTTAAGTTGGTCTACTCGGTAATCAAGAAACCAAAGATTGGGCTATACGAGAGTGACACATTCCATGTCTCGTGCTTAGTCTTGATATCTTGGACAAAGGGACAATGGCATATATCGGTGATGATCATAAAGGTTTAGTCGATTCACCGACAATCTTGTCACTTGGGTAGCAATGATGTGTTGCTAGACACCGCTCATTGCTTATGATCATAAATGTGATTTATGATCATTGCCAACATGGCAAGAAGCCTATTGGGTCGCACACATAGAGCTATTTGGATCATTAGAGTGCATGGGCTAATTATTTGGGTTATGGTTTCACTTTAATTTCGTATTAATAATGGGCCAAGGAGTTGAGCCATTATTAAGCCCGAAATTAAATCCTAATTGGATTAGGGCTTTGAAACCCATTAGGCCTGGAAGTTGAGTCTCACTATAAATACCTTTTAAGTGAGAAATTCGCAGGTCTCCTTGCCCTAGCCTCCAAAAAGGACAGTCGCACTCTTCTCTTGCAATTCCTTGGAGGACGCAAGCTAGCACTGCGTGCGCAAGAGAAACGCATCTGCCGGGACGTGGTGGAAGCGTGGTGATCCCGAGAGGCTCGTGTGGATACCATAGAGAGCCTGAACACGTCAACTGTTCAGGTTTTGTGATTCGACTCTACAGTTGAGTGAGAGATCTCAACCGAAAATTAGGTATGAAATTTTCGAACACCCGGTTTACCCCGTTTCACTTGGATCCTGGAGGGTTTCGGTTAAATTCCGCTGCGCTGTTTGGCTCCCGAAACCCAACACTTGACTTCCCTGATTACACCTGCATCTAACAGGTGTTGGACCTCGATTTTGATGAAGTTATTTTTGTGCGCCGAGAGGCTTCGCTTCTTTTGCCGGAACGGCTTTGCCTCTGGGTTTACTTTGAGGCTATGCTGTATTATGCGAGGGTCTACCCCAGGCATGTCTTTCGGCGAGTAGGCGAACAGATCTTTATTCATTAGTAGGAAAGATACAAGCTTTTCCTTTTCTCCTTTGGCCAATTTTTTCCCTATTCGGGTGTTTCGGCCTGGGACGAGCTCTATCTCTTCCATTTCTACTTTCTCGGGATCCTCTGTTCCTTGTTCTTCTGACTCTTGTGCGGGCAGAGCCTTTGTTTCTGTAGTCTGCGCATAATTCGTCGCTGGGGCTTTTCTCGCCTTTACAAACACCTTTCGCACCTCCCCCTGGTCGATGAAGATCTCGGCATCTTCATCCTTGGTGGCGAAGGTAACTGTTAGGTACTTCACATCCGGGCGAATGTGGAGGTTTCCTTGCGTTTGCCTTCCAAGGATGGCGTTGTATGACGAAGGGACATCGATGACGATGAACCTTGTCATTACGGAGGCGAACAGCTCCTTTCTGTTGTTTGCTGAAGTTCCCTTCAGCATCAGAGGAAGATCTACCCATCCAAGGACGGGAAGTTCGGACGGCCCTACTCCAAAAGTAGGAGAAGTGACGGATTTGAGGTCGCTTCTCGATATCCCCAAGCTTGGTAGCAGGTGTGAGAATAGGACGTCTGCGTTTGAGCCATCGTCAAGTAGTACTCTCTTGACGTCCCAGCTTCCTATCCTTGCCATAATTAGCAAAGGATCGTCATGGGGAAAAATGACGGTGGATCCGTCCTTTCGGGTGAGCTTTTTTGATGGATTCCCGTACTCCATTACCGAAATCTCTCTGGCTTTTCTTTTTCTTTCCGCCGACGGCAGCCCTGTGGTGATCATTTGTATTACTCCTGCCGGGGGCGGGGGACGCCTTTTCAGACTTCGGTTTCGACGCCTGTCGGAGTCATATTCTTCGTCCTCTACCTTTCCTTCTTCTTCCCTCCTTCCCTTGGGGGAGGGTATGCACAGGTAACGCCGAAGTTGTCCTTGCTTTATCAGTGTCTCTATGTACTTCCTCAGTTGGAAGCAATCTTCGGTATCATGCCCGTGGTCTCGATGGAATTGGCAGAATTTTTTCATATTCTTCTTGTTGTCCGCGGTCATGGCCTTCGGACGTTGAATCTGAGTCCCTTGCCTTTCCATCGCCATCAGGATGTTCGTCCTCGTGGTGTTCAGGGGAGTAAAGGCGATGGGCTTCCTTCCCTTAAACTTCCAAGGGCGCCCACTTGTTTCAGCTGGGTAGCGAGTTTGCTGACTTGGTCCCTCGGTGCGGACATGATCGGACCTCGGGCCTCCCATTCTTAGTTCTTCGGCGGTCATGTGCTGCTCCGCCCTTCGGTAGAATTCACCGAGCGTGTCAGGGGGATCTTTGGAGAACTCGTAGAACAGCTGGGAGTCTCTCCGAAGTCCTCGTGTCATGGCCAAGATACGTATCTCCGGCCTGAAATCTGGGACACTCAAGGCTTCTCTGTTGAACCTTTCGACGTAGTCGCGTATGGTTTCACCATTTTTCTGCGCTAAATCGAACATTTGGACGGGCATTTTCGCCGTTGGGCGGCTCCCGATGAACTGCTGCGTGAAGGCAGCAGACAGTTCTTGGAACTCCATGATGCCTCCGGGAGCCAGCGAGTTGTACCACGCCGTGGCCGGCCCAGCAAGGGTGACCTCAAAGCATTTGCACAAGGTAGCATCATCAGCTCCGTGCAGTATCATACTGTGCTTATACTTGGTCAGATGAGCCTGGGGGTCAGTTCGGCCATCGTACGTTTCCAGCTGAGGTACCCAAAAATCACTTGGCATAGGTGCCTTGACTACTGTTTGGGTGAATGGCGACTCGTCTCCATTAAAGGTTTCCAACAATCTAGCCCAGACAAGCTTTTGAGCTACTTGTCTCTCCACTTTTTCTATTCTCTTTAGGATTTTATCCATGAGGAGCGTGGCACTAGGTTCTTCTTCTTGCTGCCGATAGGCCTCTGGGAATAGAGACTGACGTCTTCTTTTTGGGGAATGGCTTCAGCGCCGGGGAGACGGTGACTTTGCCTCGGGGGTGGAACTCTTTCGGCGAGGGGCCTTGGGTTGCTTTGTCCCCGTTTCTCCCACAAGTCGCGCCCTGAGGGGTATGTTTTCCGTCGAGGATTCATCGCGTTGATCCCCACTTCCCGAGCTCCGATGAGTTGATCGGGGGCTCTTCTCACGCCGAGGCGCTGGTGATGAGGGCCTTTGTCCTGGGGTTGGCTGTGGCCACCTTTGATCTAACTGCTGCGTCATTTTGGCCACAACCGAGCGCTGAAATTCGCGCAGGAAGGCCATAGTAATAGTCAGTGGACGTTCGTCCTCGAGCGAGGAAGTCCCTGCCGCAATTTGTTCGGTTGCCGGTTGAGCTTCTGGCGCGGACGGGGACCTCGGGAGTCCCTTGTCCTTAGAACGCCGAGTTTCAACGACGACGACCTGGGTGTGGTTTCCCACAGACGGCGCCAGCTGATGCCCTTCAGCATCTCCTTCGTGTGTCATGGTGAAGGCGGTAGGAGCTTGTAGAAATGGTGGAAGGCCCGGGACGAACGTACTCTGAGAATATCGCCTGAAAATGACAGGAAGCAAGGGTTAGGAGGTCTCCGGAGTGTTTTTTCAGGGAAGAGCCTCCAATGCCCAAATGAGTATTTTTTAGATAATGGGACGATTAAAGAGCAGAGATGTATCTTATCTCAAATTAATGTCCTCCTTTTACCTGGAATAATTACCAAGTATTTATAGAGGGATGAATAGTAATAGTCCTTCTCGGTTGGTCGGCCCAGATCATGACACGTGTTCGGCAAGATGAGTTCAACGTCTTTTGGGCAATAGAGGACTCCTAGTCGGCATGGGCTGCCAGGCTAAGGCTCTGAGATGACCCGAGAGTGGCGTGCTGGGGTGTCCCTACAGGCGGCGTGTCAGGACGCGGCTGGGGGGCGGATTATCGGGGATACGTCAGAGGCTCCTTAAATGCTCCATAAATGCTCCATAAATGCTCCTGTCGTACTCCTGAGGTCTCCTTTGGTAGAAGAGACCTTTTCGGAGAACTTGTTTCCCGAGGTCACTTTTGATATTGCAGGAATGTACCTCCTGAAGGTGACTTTTCCTGGGCACACCCCCACTTCCGGGGATAGCCTGTCCATCCCCCGAGGCCCGCATTGTCGCTTCCCGGCATGGAGAAATGCCAGGACTGGATTTCAAGAGGTCGAACATCCTTCCTTCTGTGGTAGGTGATCTCTATTCTGAGGTTGGTGCTTTGCTTGAACCCGTGCCTCCGAAGGGTGATCAGCACTTTGGCTATCACTCTCAAATAGGTGAAAACTTATGTACTTAGAAAAAATTTCTAACTTGTAGAATTTTTCACCTAAAATTCTGAGTAAAGAATTTCTTTTAAGGCATCCGAGTGCCATGTATTTTTCAGTTCTCCCCCTTCGGTGTCGCCAAGCTTGTATACTCCCTTTCAGACTTCGTTTAGGACCAAGTAAGGCCCTTTCCAGTTTGGCTGAAGTACCCTATGGGATGGTTTTCGGGTTTCAAACTCGGTCTTTCGGAAGACAAGGTCTCCTTTCCTAATTCCTTTTGGCCTAACACGCAGGTTTGCGCTCATGGCCACCCTCAGCTGAAAGGCCTTTCTTCCGAGCTTGGCCACTTTTCTGTGTTCATCAACTAGGTCAAGCTTAGTTCTCAACCTGAGGTCGTTTCCTTTTTCGTCGAACACTTGTATTCTAACTGATGGCCATACTTACTTCAATAGGGGTAATGGCCTCTGTACTGGAGATAAGTGAGAAAGGTGTCTCCCCTGTGGCCCCTCGGGGTGTTTGTCTAATAACTCCACAGTACATTAGGAGGTTCTCCTGGCCATTCACCCTTTGCTTCCCCCAACCTCTTTTCCAGTCCCTCTTTTGTAGTTCTGCTGGCTACCTCTACTTGTCCGTTGTTCTGGGGCTGAGCTAGCGGGGTGAAGTGCGTTTTAATTCTGAAGTTGGTGACGAATTCTTGGAATCCCTTATCCATAAACTGGGAACCATTATCGGCCACTGTCACCGTTGGTATGCCAAATCTGCATATCATGTTCTTCCAAATGAACTTTTGTATATCCTTTGCTGAAATAGTTGCCAGGGGCTCTGCCTCCACCTACTTAGTGAAGTAGTCTGCTGCTATTACGCAGAACTTCACTCCTTCGGGTGCTGTCGGGAGCAGCCCGATGAGATCTATGCCCTACACTGCAAAGGGATAAGGGTAGTCTGCCGAGGTTATTAACTCCGAGGGCAGTCTTTGGATGCTGGCGTATCTTTGGAAATTGTCACACTTCTGGACGAACTGCCTTGCGTCCTTTCTTAAGGTGGGCTAGAAGTACCCTTGGCAAAGTATTACTCCCGCTAAGGCATCAGTTCTGATATGGAAACCACAAGCCCCCTCGTGGACATCTTCGAGAACCATCTTAGCGTCCTCTTCACTGACACATCTTTGCAACGAACTCGCGTACCCTTGCCAGTATAATTCTTCCCCAATTAGGAAATATCGTCTGAAACATCTTTGCACTTTTTCCGCCTCGTGAGGATCTTCGGGGAGCTCTTCGGTTGTAAGATACCTCTTTATAGGATATTTCCACCCTTCGTCTGAGGTTGTTACGCTTAGTGTCGCTATGCTCGGGTGGCTCAACACTTCAGTGAACCTTTTTTATTTGGCCAAGCTGTCCACTTTGGCATTGTCTCGGTGAGGAACAATTTCAATATGTACTGCGTCGAACTCCTAGTTGAGCTTTGATACGCACTCATGATATTTTGCCAAAGTTGGGTCCTTTGTGCTATAGTCCCCTGCCATCTGCTGCACCACTAGCTGGGAGTCACTGTGGGCTTTTAGATTTCTCACACCAATCTTTCTAGCTACGCGTAACCCTGCTATGAGAGCTTCATATTCTGCCATATTGTTGTGGTGTTAAAGCCAAATTTGATGGATTTCATGACTTCCAAGCCTTCGGGACCACGAATGATCACCCCAGCTCCCTGGTGCTCAGAACTGGAGGCCCCATATACAAACAGAGTCCATTCTGGCTCATTTTTGTCAAGGTCCAATTGTTCACCTTTGGCAACAAGCACTTCAGCAATGAAGTCTGCTAGAGCTTGGGCTTTTATTGCTTTCTTTGGCTCATAAGTAATATCATACTCACCAAGCTCTATGCACCACTTGGAAAGTTTTCCCGAATGATCTACTCTCTTCATGACATCCCGAAGAGGTAGGTTACTTTAGATAATAATGGGGTGAGCCTGAAAGTACAGATGTAGTCTCCTGCTTGCTAACACCAGGGCATAAATACCTTTTTGTAGCAAGGGATACCTAACCTCGGCGCCATGTAAGGACTTGCTGACGTAGTATACTGGCCACTGCTCCGCCCCCTTTCCCTTCCGAGAACCGAACTCAGTCTCTTTTCGATAATGGTCAGGTATAATACAAGTGGTTCTCCCTCTCGTGGTTGCCGAAGAGTGGGTAGGCGAGCTAGATAGACTTTGAGTTCTTCCCAGGCCTTTTCGCACTCCTCGTTCCAAGGATGGTCATTCTCTCTGAGGTTGCCACCATTTTTTGCTGCCTTGGTAAGAACCTTAAAGAATGCTCCGGAGCGATCCCCATACCTGGAAATGAATTTGTTGAAGGACGTTATTCTCCCCGTTAGCCTTTGCATATCCTTTGTTGTAACAGGAGTTTGGAATTCGAGCAGCGCTTTGACTTTTTCGGGGTTGGCATCGATACCTCTTTCTGATACCATGAACCCGAGGAACTTGCCTGAGCTTACACCGAAGATGCATTTTTCTGGATTAAGGCGAATTCCAAATGCTCTAAGTTGGTGGAAAGTTTCCTCCAAATCTGTGACATTACCGCCAGGCAGCTTGCTCTTGACTATCATGGCATCAACATAGACTTCCATGTTTCTCCCTATTTGCTTTTTGAAGACCTTGTTCATCACCTTTGGTAGGTAGCTCCTCCATTTTTAAGCCCGAAGGGCATTCTAACATAGCAGTATGTACCGACTTCGGTGATGAAGGCGATTTTCTCCTCATCTTCGAGATCCATTCTGATTTCATGATACCCATTGAAGGCGTCGAGGAAGATCAGGAGTCCATACTCAGCAATTAAGTCTACCAACTGGTCTATTGGCGGGAGAGGATACAAACCTTTAGGGCAAGCATCTTTTAAGGTTCGGAAGTTTATGCATATTCGGAGCTTGTTGCTTCCTTCCTTTGTGGCGATAACCACATTGCTTAACCACTCGGGGTACTTGACCTCCCTGATTATGCCCGCATCTATCAAGTGCCGGAAGTTATTTTTGTGTGCCGAGAGGCTTCACTTTTTCTGGCGAACAGGCCTTGCCTCTGGGCTCACTTTAAGGCTATGCTGTATTGTGCGAGGGTCTACCCCAGGCATGCCTATTGGCGAGTAGGCAAACAGATCTTTATTCATTAGTAGGAAAGATACAAGCTTTTCCTTGTCACCTTCGGCCAATTTTTTCCCTCTTTGGGTATTTCGGCCTAGGACAAGCTCTATTTCTTCCGTTTCTATTTTCTCAGGATCTTCTGTTCCTTCTCCTTTCGACTCTTCTGCGGGCAAGTGCTTTCGACTCTTCTGCAGGCAAGTTCATCGTTGGGGATTTCCTTGCCTTAACAAACACTTTCTTCACCTCCCCCTGGTCGATGAAGATCTCGACATCTCCATCCTTGGTAGCAAAGGTGAAAGTCAGGTACTTTACATTCGGGCGGATGTGGACGTTCCCTTGCATTTGCCTTCCGAAAATGGCATTGTATGAGGAACAAACATCTATGACGATGAACCTTGTCATAATGAAGGTAAACAGCTCATCTTAGCTGTTCATTGAAGTTCCCCTTAGCATTAAGGGGAGATCAATCCAGCCGAGGACGGGGAGTTCAGATCGTCCTACTCCAAAGGTAGGAGAAGTGACGGATTTGAGGTCACTCCTCGAGATACCCAGACTCGGTAGCAAGTGTGAGAATAGGACGTCCGCGTTTGAACCATCATCAAGCAATACTCTCTTAACGTCCCAGCTGCCTATCCTTGCCATAACTAGCAGTGGATCATCATGGGGAAATATAACGGTGGACCCATCTCTCCGGACCAGCTTTTTTGATGGGTTCCCATGTTCCATTACCGAAATCTCTCTAGCCTTTCTCTTCCTTTCGGCCAATGGCAGTCCTGTTGTAATCATTTGTATAACTCTTGTCGAGGGTGGCGAACGCCTTTTTGGACTTCGGTTCTGATGTCTGTCAAAGTTATATTCCTCGTCATCTCCTTTCCTCTCATCTTTTCTTCTCCCCCTTAGGGAGGGAATCCACAGGTAACGCCGAAGTTGACCTTTCTTTATCAGGGATTCAATGTACTTCCTCAGCTGGAAGTAGTTCTTTGTATCATGGTCGTGGTCCCGATGGAACTGGCAGAACTTCTTCATATTCTTTTTGTTGTTCGAGGTCATGGCCTTCGATCATTGGATTTGAGCTCCTTGCATTTCCATTGCCATGAGGATGTTCATCCTTGAGGTGTTCAGAGGGTTGAAAGCCAGTGGCTTTCTTCCCCTAAACTTCCGAGGTCGTCCCCCTGACTCGATTGGGTAGCGAGGTTGCTGGCTCGGCCCCTCGGTGCGAATGTGGTTGGGTTTTGGGCCTCTCATTCTTTGTTCTTTAGCAGTCATGTGCTGCTCGGCTCTTCGGTAAAATTCACCAAGTGTGTCAGGGGGATCCTTAGAAAACTCATAGTACAATTGGGAGTCTCTCCGAAGTCCCCATGTCATGGCCAAGATACGTATTTCTGGCCTGAAGTCTGGAACACTCAAGGCTTCCCTATTGAACCTTTCGACATAGTTGCGAATGGCTTCCCCATTTTTCTGTGCTATATCAAACATTTGGACTAGCATTTTCACCGTTGGCCGGCTCCCAATGAACTGCTGTGTGAAGGCAGTAAACAACTCTTGGAACTCCATGATTGTTCTAGGAGCCAATGAGTTGTACCACACCGTTGCTGATCCGGCGAGGGTGACCTCAAAACACTTGCACAAGGTGGCATCATCAGCGCAGTGCAGCACTATGCTGTGCTTGCATTTGGTCAGATGAGCCTGGGGGTCAGTTTGGCCATCGTAGGTCTCCAACCGAGGTACCCGAAAGTCACTCAGCATGCGTGCTTCGACCACCGCTTGGGTGAATGGTGATTCATCTCCGTTGAAGGTTTCTAACAACCTGGCCCAGGCAAGCTTTCAAGCTACCTGCCTCTCCACTCTTTCTAGCCTTTTTAAGATTTTCTCCATAAAGAGTGTGGCACTGGGCTCTCCCTCTTGCTGTCTACAGGTTTCCAAGAATGGAGACTGATGCCTCTTTTTCGGGGAGTGACTTCGGCAATGAGGAGATGGCGACTTTTCTTCAGGTGAGGAACTCCTTTGACGGGCAGTTCAGGGTCATTTTGACCCTATTTCTCCCGCAGGTCATGTCCCGAGGGGTATGCTTTCTGTCAAGGACTCATCTCGTTGGTCTTCGCTTCCCAAACATCGGTGAGTTGGCTGTGGGCATCTTCGGTCTAACTGCTGTGTCATTTCGGCCATGACAGAGCATTGGAACTCATGCAGGAAGCCCATGGTGATAGTCAGATGACGTTCATTCTCAGGCCAGGAAGTCCCTGCTGCAGCTTGTTCGGTTGCCGTTTGAACCTCTGGCACAGACGGGGACTTCGGAAGTCCATTGTCCTTAGAACGCCGAGTCTCAACAACGGTGACCTGGGAGTGGTTTCCCACAGACGGTGCCAAATGATGCCCAACAGCATCTTTGTCATGTGACATGGTGTGACTGAGAGGGACTTCTGGCATGGAGGAACGCCTGAAGTGTAAATTTCCCAGGAGAGTCTACCTGAAATGCTAAAACAACACGGGTTAAGAGGTCCCCAGAGTCTTTTTCCAGAGAGGAGCCTCCGACACCCAAGTCAATGTTTTGGAGGTGGAGAAGGAGTGCTAAGCGCCAGAGATTCTTGCCTGTTGCATTTTCTTTTGAGGGGGAGAAGAGAAATCCCTTGCTGAGGCCATTTCCCCGATATATATAAGAGGAGGTGGCCTGTTCAGATTGTGACACGTGTTCGGTCAGATGTAATCTGTCCTTTCTGGGCGTGGGGGCCCTAGCTGCCTACAGGCTCCTCAGGCCACGGGCTAGGGCGAGCATAGCTCTTCATGACAAGACGTAGACGGCGTCGACGTGCCAGAGCACGTACTAGGGCGGCATGTAGCGTGTGTAGCCGACATGTCAGAGGCTCCTTAATTGCTTCTGCCGTACCCCCGCGGTCCCTTTGGTTGAGGTCGCCCTTCAAAGTAAAGGGCCTTTTCCCGGAGTCGTACTGGTAGTTCGGGGGATCCCCTAGCTCTAAAGTTACCCCTTCGGGGGGATTCTCTCCTGCCGAAGGTGGCCGGTCCTTCTCCCCCCAAGCTAGTTCTGTGACGGCTTTCCTAGTTGATTAATCAAGTAAGTGTTTATTTTACTTTGATTAAGTGTTTATTAATTTAAGTACCTCAAGTTATGACACGGCCGTCCCTGGCTCCTGCCCAGGACACCTGTGAGAACTTGGTCTCACGGCGGATTACAGTTGGACTCATTGATATGTGCGCGGATTAAATCCATGTCACTAGTTGATTATCCTAGAATATGCAATATGCATGCTCTTTATGCTTTGACTGGTTATTTAAAACCATAAAATGTTAATGTGGCCACAATTTTTCATATAAAACAGGTAGAGCAGTCAAAGCATACAAATCAACCTTTATATGAGTTAACTACACATAGCAACATGCGTGAGCATTCATACATATAGTAGCTAATGCCCCCGCCCAGAAAGCAATCCTCGAGTCCATGACTCTTCATTTCATAACTAAGGAGGCAACTAGAGTACTATGTACACATACAAAATCCTCTACTGAGATCTTCTCATACTAACTCCCACCTTGGATGTGAATCCCAGTGGTGAGCTTTAGAGACTCCTCTGGATCCCAACTAGGTCTAGCTATGCCTGACTATGTCCAATGTGCACTAGGCTCTGTAACCAATGAGCAATTTAGTTAGTACTGTGCAAGACCAACAAGCATCCAAACAAATAAGTACTAGAATCATCAAAACTCAGGTATTCTACCTGTGCACCAAAAACTACTACCAGAGTAACCCTCAACGGTCACTCGGCCCAACTCCTTCTGTATCTGCACAACAAAACAGTAAGGGTGAGAATCCAAGATTCTCAGTAAGGGGTAACCTCATGTACCAACAGTAAAACTGTGGACAGATATGAAATAACTCATGCATACTCTCTGCTGGCTCTCGCAGTGTGAGGGACCTCTCATATATGTAAATATATGGATATGCATGCTCGGATCCCGAAGGACCACTCCTCACATAATTTTCTTACTTTCTCACGGGCGTCACTCCGTGGCTCACAAGTCTAGCCCTCAACTTGTGCCTCGTAAGCCTTAGCTTACGCCTGACTTATTATATAACCTCTCCTTAACTTTGTTGTGCAGGGGAATTGTGGTGAGAACTATGTAACTAGGTTATTAAACCTCATAACCTCGGTGCATTTGAAGCCTCTCCTTACAACCCCATGATTTCCAACACTGCCAGGTTGCCAAGGGTTCTAAAACTTACACCTCAAGCTCATGACACTTGGTTATATTCGCTTGCAACTTAGTTTCCTTGCTTACTCAACAAGTAACCTCAAAACTTTTCAAAACTCAAGGAAACTCCCACTTCTCGAGGGACTTCAAGAAGTCTCGAAGTACCCCCGGCATACTTGAGGCCCAAGGTACCTAAAGGACCCCCTTGGGACTCACCTCAATCATCCTAGCAAAATGTGCAAAATTCTGCCTTTAAAAATTACCCTCACTTTGATTCAAAACAACATTAAATATGGGGAATTTTAGATGTTTCTAAAACTTGGAAGTGATAGTACTCCCTCTTAGCTTCGCGTGGAACTTTGAATCACCTCAATCGGACACCCGAGTGAAAAGTTATGCTAAAAACAAAATCGGGTCTCCAATGCTGTCTTGGCGACGCGTCGGCAACCGTGGCGATGCGTCGCCACAGTTGTCGACGTTCTGTGATCCTTTTTCCAATTGGTGACGCGTCACCAATTATGGGTACCTCTTGGCGACGCGTCGCCAATCTGTGAAACTGCAGAATTGGCACGCATTTTGCTGCTATGACCTTTGGCTACTTAGTACACATATCAAACATGCATAAAAAGCCACCAAACTTCACACACACATAGTTCATGTTGCAAGGAACATAACCAACTATCACAATGCCATTAATGATGCTCTATAACATCATCAAATCTTCCTCAAACCTCATAGTTCACCACAATTCAACCAAAACTCATACTCAATGCTATGGCTAATTTCAATCAATTTCTTACAACAAACTCAAGCCACAAGCATTGTTCAAGCTTAAAAACACTACTCCCTTACCTCAACTCCAAGATACAAGCTAGAATCACTCCTCTTTTCAAGCAACCAAGTGCAAGAAATCCTCACCTAAGTTCCAATCAAAACCAAAGCACCAAACATCACAATCTTCCTCTCTAACCAAAACCCAAGCCTCAATTCACTCAAATAACATAGAATTAACCAAGAACACAATGCTTACCTCGTATCAAAAACAGGGGAGTAGAGAAATCATGCTTCCAAGCCTCCAAACCTTGTTTTCTAGCTTGAAACAAGTTCCTCTTGGTTGGTATCCTTGGATGGCAACTCTAGGAATCAAGATCACTTGATTTCTAGCTTGAATTGAGAGAGAAATGAGTGCTTGAGAGGGGAAAACGTGGTTATGGCAGCCATTAGCCACCTTTCCCTTCTTAAACCCTCACTCAACCCCTTAAGCCATCCAAGTTACAACCCTTAAACACATAAACCCCCATCTTTTAACACATGCTCATTTCTTGATTAATTCTTGTTATTGTTTCAAGTTTGAGTTAAGGTTAAAGGTTAAGTTACAAAACTTAACTTAAAACACTCGGGACCCCACCCGGTTACTCAGGGTGCAAAAGTACCATTTTGCCCCTGCTCCTCATCTCGTGCTTAAACCTCCTTGGAACTTAGTGAATTTTTGTAACTCTTTTATTCTAGCTTTGTAACCTTGAAATTAAAGTTCTAAACTTAATTTAGAACATTTTACCTCTCTCGAGAGTGCTAATTACTAGGAGGTCCATAACATTCTCCCCTCCTTCTGGAATTTGGTCCCCCAAATTCCGTTTCAACTCCGGAAAGACATCAGGATATCTTTTCAGCATATCCTGTTCTGTCTCCCATGTAGCCTCTCCCTCACTATGGTTAGACCATAAGATCTTAACCATAGGAATCCACTTAGTCCTTAACTTCTTGACTTGCCTATCAAGTACCTGAACTGGTTTCTCCTCGTAGGTCAAGTCTCCCTGAATAGGTATCACTGAAGGACTAATTATTTGTCCCGGTTCCACTGTGCATTTTCTAAGTAGACTCACGTAGAACACATTATGCACTTGGGACAAATTAGGTGGCAATGCCAACCGATAAGCAACTTTGCCTATCTTCTCCAATATCTCATATGGTCCAATATACCTAGGAGCCAACTTGCCCCTTTGCCAAAAATGGCTAACTCCTCTCAATGGAGACACTTTCAAAAGTACTTTGTCCCCAACTTCAAAACTCAAATCTCTTCTCCTCAACTTTGCATACTTGGTTTGCCGATCATTGGCTGCCTTAATCCTTTGCTGGATTAACTTGATCTTACCTGTGGTATCAGCTATGACCTCTGGACCAATGACTATCTTATCTGTAAAATCTTCCCAACAATGGGGGGTCATACATCTCCTTCCATACAGAGCCTCATATGGTGCCTTACCAAAAATGTGTCTTCAAATCGTGATACATCTTACTAACACCAGGGTGAATACTCAAAGTACTACTATGTGCCTCCTGTAGGACTTGTTGCCTAAGTCCCTCAACATTCGGTCCATAGAGTCGATCACCATAGTGTAGTATTCCATCCTTGTATCTAAACTCCTTCTTCACAGTACTAGACTTAGCTTCACCTGCAATCTTCTTCAGTAATGGATCCTTCATCTGAGCTTCTCTGACTCTGACTAACCAAGCTATCTAGACTTCTAGAGTGTAGACTAGGGACTTCTCTCGGTCTTGCCATAACTCATGCAAAACTGAGAAACAATCCCCTGTTGTTCCTTCAGAGGAACTCGTAGCTTGATCCTTAGATAGGATCACTCCCGTGTACTTCCTGCTCAATACATCTACTACTACATTCCCTTTTCCAGTACAATACTTGATTGAGCAATCATAATCCTTGATATACTCGATCCATCGTCATTGCCTCATGTTCAGATCTTTCTGAGCAAACAAGTATTGGTGCATTAGTCAACTTTTCCTTCAACTTCATGTAAGCCTCCTCACATTTCTGTGTCCACTCAAATTTCTGAGTCTTCTTGGTCAAGGCTATCAAAGATGTAGCTATTACAGAGAATTTCCCTATGAATCGCCTATAGTAGCCTGCCAAGCCCAAGAAACGCCGAACTTCTGTTACTGTAGTTGGCCTCTTCCACTCAACTACTGCCTGAACTTTCTCAGGGTCAACTGACAACCCTTGAGCACTAATAATATGGCCTAGAAATTGAATCCTTTCGAACCAAAACTCACACTTAAACAATTTTGCATAGTACTGATCATCCTTCAGCACTTGCAAAACTTCCCTAAGGTGCTCCTCATGCTCTGCCGCAGACTATGAATATATCAGAATGTCGTCAATGAAAACCTTAACAAACTGATCTAAAAACGGCTTAAAGATCCGATTCATTGCTTCCATGAACACCGCTGGAGCGTTCGTTACACCAAAAGGCATAACTGTATACTCATAGTGTCCATACCTCGTCTTGAAGGCAGTTTTTAGGATATCTTCCCCCTTAACTCTAATCTGAAAATATCCAGAATGGAGGTCAATCCTAGAAAACATCCTCGCTCCTCTGAGTCTGTCAAACAGATCATCGATCCTAGGAAGCGGGTACTTATTCTTGATTGTCACTGGATTCAACTTTCTATAGTCGATGCACAATCTAAAAGTTCCATCCTTTTTCTTTACAAACAACACCGGGGCTCCCCACGGTGACACACTAGGCCTTATAAAGCCTTTCTCTCGCAGTTCTTCCACCTGCTTCTTTAACTCATCCATCTCAGGAGCTGACATCCTATAAGGTGGAACCAAAATAGGTTCAACCCCTGTCTGGAGACGAATGGTAAACTCAGTCTCTCTCTTGGGTGGTAACCCAGGTAACTCTACTGGAAACACCTCAGGAAACTGATTGGCTACAGAAATCTTTTTAAGTTCCTCCTCTATGGCCACCCCATTCAATGAGTAATACTCCTCCTCCATAACTACGGGGATGGTATCCATAAGTCTAAGGTGCAAACTCTTAGCACTAGATGCTAAACCTCCTGTGCAAGTCACTCTAGCTCCCAGAGCATTGGTTATGTCAACTGAGTGATTCACATAGTTAATTTGTGCCTTATGTTTACTTAGCCAATCCATTCCCAACACTAGGTCATAAGACCTCAGTTCTATTACCCACAACTCACAGAAAAATCATGGTCCCCTAACTGCAAGGAATACCTAGTAACCATTTCGTTGGTTACAATAAAACCTTTCCCTACAGTCCTGATGAGTCTCAACTCATCTGAGATTTCTCACTGCAATTTACACTTATCTACCAAGGTAGAAGATATCACTGAAAGAGTAGCTCTTGTATCAAAAAGCACTATAACACTACCATTCTGAAAAGTAAACATACCTTGAACAGCAGCTGGCTCTCTAGTGATCTGACTCGCCAGGGTGAATACCCTCGGCGGAACTATTGCTGCGGCTACACCAGGTCAGTTTCCTATGGAAAGTGGTACAGGGGGTAAGTTCCTGGGTGGACCCTGCATCGGTTGAGCCCTAGGGCATTCTCTCGCCCTGGGGTATTCTCTCGCCCTATGTCCTCTCTGGCCACAGATATTACAGATATCTGTCCCCGCAGTGCACGGTTTCCCAACATGAAACCGTTTGCACCTAGGACACATCCTGGACTTAATCCTCTTGGATGGACCTTGGTTCTCAACCATTGGTCTCTTTCCACCACTCTTTCCTTGGTTAGATGACCCAACCTCCATCTTTTTGGTCGATGCTCTAGAGTCATCAAACTCCCTCTCTAAGGTCAATGCCTTCTGAACAACCTGGCGATAGTTTTTAACATCCACTGTCGCCATGTACCTTCTGAGCATTGGTTTCAACCCTTGACAAAACTTCTTAGCCTTCAACTCATCATTACCCACCATGTAAGGAGCATAGCGAATAAGTAAGTTAAAGCGCTGCTCATATTCTCTTACAGACATTTCTCCCTGCACTAAGTTCTCAAATTGAACCCTTCTCTGATCCTGTGCAGCTTCACTGACATACTCCAATCTGAACTTCTTCTCAAAGTCAGACCACTTAAGCACCTTCTGTTTATGCTCTGGTCTGGTACCATTACTTTCCCTAAGCATTTCCATAACATCATCCCACCATAAGCTAGCCCTTCCTCTTAGAAAGAAAGGCACCAAAATCATCCTCTGCTCAGACTCATAGCCTCCACAGGAGAATAACCTGTTCACCCTAGATAACCAGTCCTCTGCTCTATCAGGATCACCTATCCCATCAAAGCTAGGTGGATCAACAGCCTTAAACTTCTCCAATAGCTTCATCTGATGTGGAGTATCTCCCCTCCTTGGGGCCTCCATCACCTCTGGTTCCACTACCTCTTCATGAACTTGATTTCTTTGTTCATGAGCTCTAGGCATCTGTTGTGGTTCAGCATGCCTCTCCTGACCCTGATATGGATCATTTCCTTCCTGGACTTCATCTCTGTCCTCATAATTTCTAAACAACTCAGTCATGATCGTAGTCATGTTCTGTGCCATGAAAGTCATGGTCTCAGTTAACCCCTGTAATACTCTGGACATCTCATCCAACCTTGCCATTACTGGGTCACTAGAACCTTCTCCAGGTTCTCTAGTTCCCCCTTACACCTCCAGACCTAGTGTCAACCATAGCAACCTGCAACCAAAGCCAGACAACATTCCCCAGATGTTGGTCAGTACTAACTTTCCTAGCATATGGACTTTCAACCTAGATCTCAGTCTTAGCCTCCAAAACTTATGAAATGAAAACCTTAGGCTCTGATACCAAAAACTGACATGGCCGTCCCTGGCCCCTGCCCAGGACACCTGTGAGAACTTGGTCTCACGGCGGATTGCAGTTGGACTCATTGATATGTGCGCAGATTAAATCCATGTCACTAGTTGATTATCCTAGAATATGCAATATGCATGCTCTTTATGCTTTGATGGGTTATTTAAAACCATAAAATGTTAATGTGGCCACAATTTTTCATATAAAATAGGTAGAGCAGTCAAAGCATACAAATCAACCTTTCTATGAGTTAACTACACATAGCAACATGCGTGAGCATTCATACATATAGTAGCTAATGCCCCCGCCCAGAAAGAAATCCTCGAGTCCGTGACTCTTCATTTCATAACTAAGGAGGCAACTAGAGTACTATGTACACAAACAAAATCCTTTACTGAGATCTTCTCATACTAACTCCCACCTTGGATGTCAATCCCAGTGGCGAGCTTTAGAGACTCCTCTAGACCCAACTAGGTCTAGCTATGCCTGACTATGTCCAATGTGCACTAGGCTCTATAACCAATAAGCAAATTAGTTAGTACTGTGCAAGACCAACAAGCATCCAAACAAATAAATGCTAGAATCAACAAAACTCAGGTATTCTACCTATTCACCAAAAACTACTACCAGAGTAACCCTCAACAGTCACTCGGCCCAACTCATTCTGTATTTGCACAACAAAACAGTAAGGGTGAGAATCCAAGATTCTCAGTAAGGGGTAACCTCATGTACCGACAGTAAAACTGTGGACAGATATGAAATAACTCATGCATACTCTCTGCTGGCTCTCGCAGTGTGAGGGACCTCTCATATATGTAAATATATGGATATGCATGCTCGGATCCCGAAGGACCACTCCTCACATAATTTTCTTACTTTCTCACGGGCATCACTCCGTGGCTCACAAGTCTAGCCCTCAACTTGTGCCTCGTAAGCCTTAGCTTACGCCTGACTTATTATATAACCTCTCCTTAACTTTGTTGTGCAGGGGAATTGTGGTGAGAACTATGTAACTAGGTTATTAAACCTCATAACCTTGGTGCATTTGAAGCCTCTCCTTACAACCCTGTGATTTCCAACACTGCCAGGTTGCCAAGGGTTCTAAAACTTACACCTCAAGCTCATGACACTTGGTTATATTCGCTTGCAACTTAGTTTCCTTGCTTACTCAACAAGTAACCTCAAAACTTTTCAAAACTCAAGGAAACTCCCACTTCTCGAGGGACTTCAGGAAGTCTTGAAGTACCCCCAGCATACTTGAGGGCCAAGGTACCCAAAGGACCTCCTTGGGACTCACCTCAATCATCCTAGCAAAATGTGCAAAATTCTGCCTTTAAAAATTATCCTCACTTTGATTCAAAACAACATTTAAATCTGGGGCATTTTAGATGTTTCTAAAACTTTTAAAGTGATAGTACTCCCTCTTAGCTTCGTGTGGAACTTTGAATCACCTCAATCGGACACCCGAGCGAAAAGTTATGCTAAAAACAAAATCGGGTCTCCAATGCTGTCTTGGCGACGCGTCGGCAACCGTGGCGACGCGTCGCCAGTTGTCGACGTTCTGTGATTCTTTTTCCAATTGGCGACGCGTCGCCAATTATGGGTACCTCTTGGCGACGCGTCACCAATCTGCGAAACTGCAGAATTGGCACGCATTTTGCTGCTATGACCTTTGGCTACTTAGTACACATATCAAACATGCATAAAAAGCCACCAAACTTCACACACACATAGTTCAAGTTGCAAGGAACATAACCAACTATCACAATGCCATTAATGATGCTCTATAACATCATCAAATCTTCCTCAAACCTCATAGTTCACCACAATTCAACCAAAACTCATACTCAATGCTATGGCTAATTTCAATCAATTTCTTACAACAAACTCAAGCCACAAGCATTGTTCAAGCTTAAAAACACTACTCCCTTACCTCAACTCCAAGATACAAGCTAGAATCACTCCTCTTTTCAAGCAACCAAGTGCAAGAAATCCTCACCTAAGTTCCAATCAAAACCAAAGCACCAAACATCACAATCTTCCTCTCTAACCAAAACCCAAGCCTCAATTCACTCAAATAACATAGAATTAACCAAGAACACAATGCTTACCTCGTATCAAAAATAGGGGAGTAGAGAAATCATGCTTCCAAGCCTCCAAACCTTGTTTTCTAGCTTGAAACAAGTTCCTCTTGGTTGGTATCCTTGGATGGAAACTCTAGGAATCAAGATCACTTGATTTCTAGCTTGAATTGAGAGAAAAATGAGTGCTTGAGAGGGGAAAACGTGGTTATGGCAGCCATTAGCCACCTTTCCCTTCTTAAACCCTCACTCAACCCCTTAAGCCATCCAAGTTACAACCCTTAAACACATAAACCCCCGTCTTTTAACACATGCTCATTTCTTGATTAATTCTTGTTATTGTTTCAAGTTTGAGTTAAGGTTAAAGGTTAAGTTACAAAACTTAACTTAAAACACTCGAGACCCCACCCGGTTACTCAGGGTGCAAAAGTACCATTTTGCCCCTGCTCCTCATCTCGTGCTTAAACCTCCTTGGAACTTAGTGAATTTTTGTAACTCTTTTATTCTAGCTTTGTAACCTTGAAATTAAAGTTCTAAACTTAATTTAGAACATTTTACCTCTCTCGAGAGTGCTAATTACTAGGAGGTCCATAACAAGTTAGAACTTTGATAAGCAAGTAAGGTAAGCTTAATTAAGTAAGTGAGTTCCTAAGTGTGATTTGGCATAGTTAAACCAAGACCATTAGTTATTCTAGCTTTTAGAACCATCCTTGTGAGTTTTGAGAACTTGTGGCACTAAGTGTGTTTTTGGGCCATTTAAATCTTAAGTGGCTAAAGTGTCCAAGGAATCAAGTTTGAGAAGCTTTTAGCATCCTTTAGAGCAAAGAAATGTAGTTTTGGGTGAGAGTTTAGTGACTCATTTGAAGCTTTTGAGAGTATGAGGACTTAAGTGCAAGGGAGGGAAAAGTTGCTTTATAAGCTTATAAGCTAAGTTCCTTCATCCTTAGCCATTTGTTTTTAAACTTCAAAATTCGTAGCTCCATCTTCTGTCTCAAAATCACAGCCCAAACTTCCATTTCCTTGCAAGTTTCCATCAATTTAAGGAAGCCCAAGGTGTTGGTAGGAATCCTCAAGCTCATTTGTTGTTGTTCTAGCTCAAGTTTGCTCTTTGGTGCTAGTTTGGATTCAAATTCATGGGTAAGCTTCTTGGGATCATTTGGATTGATTCTAGGTTGTTTCTAGAGCTAGAAATGGTCTTAGTTTGATTGGGTTGGATGCCAAATTGCATTGGTTTTAGGTGTGGAACTCAAAGAAGCTTGATTGAGCTAAGGATGATTGTGTATCAATGCTTGCTTTTGTGGCTGAATTGAGGTAAGGGTTCAAGTAATTAAGCTCAAATAATGCATGGTTTGGTAGTTTTGTGTGTGGGAAAGAGTTAGGAACAAGACCCATTCAGTTTGGACTAGAAATGAGAGAGTTTGAGCAGTTGGTGTGCAAGAACGCAGCTGTCGCGCAACGCAGAAAACGGCGTTGGCACCGCAGCGCCAGAAATAAGTGTACTGGCACCGCAGCACCCCGCAGAAAATGGCATTGGCGCCGCAGCGCCGGAAGTAAGTGACTGGCACCATGGCGCCAGGGGGCGATTTTTCACTCAGGAGGTTTTGTTCGCCGGCGCTGTGCTTTTGCTCTATGGCGCCGCAGCGCCAGAGGTGACCTTAAGGAATTTTGGGCCATTTTTCCGGCCATCTTAAGAGCAACTTAGACTCTCGGTTTCGATTCCTAGGCTATTCTAAGACGTTCCATAGCCTCGGTTGGGTCTAGAATTCATTCCTAGAGCGGGAATTGTGCATTATTTAAGAGGTAGTCAAGTTGTGTGGTTAAGAACAAAAGTGTGACTTGGTGGCTAAGTTAATCATAGTGCTTAAGCTTTTAGATGAGCATTAAGGGGATTTAAGTGGGTTTTTAGACTCTTTATTGGCCGTATAGAGCGTCATTTACATATGGTCAATGAAGAGAAAAACCTAAGTCGATCCCAACCGAACCATTTGGTTTGGTAAGCAAGCCACTAGTAGTGTTCTGAGTTAAACCTTGAGGGTTTGGCTAGTTAAACCACATAGGAAGACTACCCTGTACAATAAGTTAAGGGTAAAGGCGGGTAAGTTTGAGATAGGTGACGACCTACTCTAGAACCCGTAAGTGGGACTTAAGTGAGGTAAAGTATCCGGGATACGAGGGCCAGTATCTCAAGTACCTCCGCCGTTTGAGCTCACGGCAAAGTTTTAAGGCACCTAGAGTGCAGAAAGTCCCAAGTGCATATATTGTGTGCATTTCATACCATACATCCATACATTGCATATCTTATATTTTGTTGATTGTTTGAGTTGTTTGTTGATTGAATTGCTTGTTTGGTTGCTTGGTTGCCATATTGCATAGTTTGCTGCATTTTTCCTTGCAGGTATTCAAGGGATCCTTACTGAGTACTTTCAAGTACTCATTCCCTTAAGTTTTATTGTGCAGGTTCTAACTCCGGGCCTAATCACTAAGTGATAGTCGAGGCCTAAGTTTTCTGTTTTGCAGGTATTTCTCTTGAGAATCCTAGTGATTCTAAGTTACTTGTGATATAAGTTATGTGCTAACCAAGTTGTGCCTTTACAGTGTAGAGGCTAAGAGTACACAAGAACAAGATCTAGCGAAGGGTTTACACTTGGAGCTTGGTATAGCTCAAGGTGGGACTCAAGTAGTTGATCTTAGTTAGTAGTTTTTGTCTCTTGTACATAGTACTTTGTGTACTAAGTAAGTTGCCTCTAATAGGTTACATTGTGATGTAAATCCATCTTGTTACTTTTGGGTGCATGCTAGAGGTATAATGTATGCACAAACTGTTACTTGTAGTTAAAGCAACCAGTATTTTCAAGGTCTTTGCACGTTTTATATATGTTTTAGTGAAATGCTCGAGCAATGTTTTTAATCTACGACTTATAAAATTCGTTGCATTGCCAGGACAGAAGCATGCATAACTTAAACTGAGTAGGCTAAGAAACTAGTTGCATATAAATTGTTTAATTTATATTGACAAGTAATAGTTAGTGAATAGTAACTAGTGGGATTCATAAATCCCTAAGGCCTACAAGGTTATGGGGCACTGGGGCCCCGTTCCGCGACAAGTTCGGTCGCCTTCCCGAGGGAGGCAATACGCTAGTTTCCTGAGGTTGGTACTGTCATCCTTGGGGGCGCTGGCGGACTACCGAGATCATGTACCAAAGGCGCCAGACTCCCTCATTTCTGAGGTCGGTGCTGGCGTTCCTCGTGGGTGATGTCAGATTTTCCCGAGCGTGGTGTTTGGCTGAAGTCCCCGGGTGGTCAAGGCGATAACACTTCGGCTATCAGGCATGTGATAGCTGAAGCACTGTAGCGGTTCAAACCCACAAGCTCGGACAAAGTGCCACCTCGGTAAAGGTGGACGTAACTCCCGAGAGATAGAGCACCAACCTCGGGAAGGTAGACACCTCGGCTATTCAACCTCGGTAGTCCATCATCACCCCCGGGGAGTGATAGTACCGACCTAAGGAATATGCTGCACCACCATCGTCGGTAAGATGACCTAACCGGCTTCAGAAGAGGAAGACTCACCATCTCCGGCAAGGGAAGACACCCCTGAAGGGGATCATCTGCGTCAAGAGGACTAGCGGATGGTCGAAGCAACCTTGGTGAAAAACCCTCCTGTTTTTAAAAGGTTTCTTTTACTGAAGGGATCTCGAGAATACGAAAAAAATGGTTAAGGAGCCCCTAACACGCCGCCCTCGTACACGCCGCCCTCGTACACGTCCTAACACGCCGCCCTTGGACACGCCCTGACACGCAGACCTACTATGGCCCCGGCCTTTGGACAAGACGGCCTATGGCCGGCTGGAGGTCCCTATTCCTGAAAGTACGGACTACATCTGACCAAACACGTTTCATGATCTAAGCAGGCTATGTCAGGCATATTTCTCCTTACATCCTTCTATAAATATATGGGAAATGGCCTCAATAAGTGGGTGGACTCTTAAGGAAAAACATACCTCTTATTCTTACCATTCTTCATCTCACTAAATACTGACTTGGGCGTTGGAGGCTCCTCCCCCAGAAAAACACTTCGGGGACCTCTTAACCCTTATTTTTTGAGTATTTCAGGAAATCTCACCCAGCAAGTCCCTTCTTTGGACGTTCCTCCCTTGCCGGAAGTCCCTTCAAGGCTCACCATGTCATACAGCGAAGATGCCGATGGGCATTAAGGCGGCAAAGCAATAGCCAGTATTTTGTATGAGCAAGTCTCTGCATGGTGCTGAAGTCAGGTACCCCTTGCTACAAAAGGCTATTTATGCCCTAGTACTTGCAAGCAGAAGACTACGACCTTATTTCCAAGGGCACCCCATTATCGTCCGACGTAACCTGCCTTTTCATGATATCATGAAGAAGGTGGACCACTCAGGAAGGCTATTGAAGTGGTGCATCGAGCTCGGTGAGTATGATATCACCTATCAGCCATGGAAGGCAATAAAAGCACAGGCATTGGCAGATTTCATTGCCGAGGTACCCATTGCCGAAGACAGTCCGCCTAACCTAGGAACGGATGAACCTAAGTAAACTCTGTTTGTTGACGGGGCCTCTGGTTCCGAACATCACAAAGCTAGAGTAATTCTCAGTGGTCTCGAAGGTATGGAAGCCATGAAAGCCATGAAATTCGAGTTTAATGTCACCAACAATATGGAAAAATATAAAGCCCTCATAGTAGGTTTGCGCCTTGCCAGAAGAGTTGGTGTGAGAAACCTAAAGGCCCATAGCGATTCTCAGCTAGTGGTCCGACAGATGGCAGGGGACTACAGCGCGAATGACCCAACCTTGGCAAAGTATCATGAGCTTGTATCAAAGCTCATCCAAGAGTTCGATGCGGTACACATCAAGAATGTGCCTCTTCGAGACAATACTGAAGCAGATACTTTGGCCAAGTCAAAAAAGTCCACCGAAGTGCTAAGTCACCTAAGTATAGCAATAAAGTGTTGGGTTTCGGGAGCCAAACAGCGCAGCAGAATTTAACCGAAACCCTCCAGGATCCAAGTGAAACGGGGTAAACGGGTGTTCGAAAATTTTCATACCTAATTTTTGGTTGAGATCTCTCACTCAACTATAGAGTCGAATCACAAAACCTGAACAGTTGACGTGTTCAAGCTCTCTATGGTATCCACACGAGCCTCTCGAGATCACCACGCTGGCCGGTCCCCCCGGCGCAAAAAATTGTCTTACAATTGCTTAGGCCAAAATCTTCTATTTCGACCAAGTAGGCACCCGAGACTCCTCCATTCGAGCCACCAAAAATACCTTACTTTCGGTGCCCGAACAGGCTGAATCCAAACAAACCTGGGGTTTTTGCAACTATTGCAAGAATCCTAATCCATATAGGTATCTCATACCTATCAATTTCGGGTTAATCTCATTAACCAATTTGTGTCGTTTCTTCATATATCTCATATGTTCATTACGAATTCCGATTTCATGCATCATGAATCAATCTAATTAATCATGGCCGAAAACCAATCGAACACATAGCGTCATGCGATTCAACACTCAATCCCGATTTAGGGTTTCACCAGTAGCTCTGATACCACTGTTGGGTTTCGGGAGCCAAACAGCGCAGTGGAATTTAACCGAAACCCTTCAGGATCTAAGTGAAACAAGGTAAACGGGTGTTCAAAAATTTTCATACCTAATTTTCGGTTGAGATCTCTCACTCAACTATAGAGTCGAATCACAAAACCTGAACAGTTGACGTGTTCAAGCTCTCTATGGTATCCACACGAGCCTCTCGGGATCACCACGCTTCCACCACGTCCCGGCAGATGCGTTTCTCTTGCACTCACAGTGCTAGCTTGCGTCCTCCAAGGAATTGCAAGAGAAGAGTGTAGCTGTCCTTTTTGGAGGCTAGGGCAAGGAGACCTGCGAATTTCTCACTTAAAATTTGTATTTATAGTGAGACTCAACTTCCAGGCCTAATGGGTTTCAAAGCCCTAATCCAATTAGGATTTAATTTCGGGCTTAATAATGGCTCAACTCTTGGGCCCATTATTAATACGAAATTAAAGTGAAACCATAACCCAAATAATTAGGCCATGCACTCTAATGACCCAAATAGCTCTATGTGTGCGACCCAATAGGCTCTTATCACGTTGGCAATGATCATAAATCACATTTATGATCATAAGCAATGAGCGGTGTCTAGCAACACATCATTGCTACCCAAGTGACAAGATTGTCGATGATTCGACTATACCTTTATGATCATCACCGATATATGCCATTGTCCCTTTGTCCAAGATATCAAGACTAAGCACGAGACATGGAATGTGTCACTCTCGTATAGCCCAATCTTTGGTTTCTTGATTACCGAGTAGACTAACTTAAACTGATGACATTGATATCGCATATCAACTCATCGGAGCATGGCCATGCATTTTCTAAGTCTCACTCTATCAAGGGGCCCGAAGATATCACTCCCGTTACATAGGAGGGACAAATCCCATCTTGATCATACAAATCCCTCCGCATGATATGTGACATACCCAATGACCTCCTTCAAGTTCACTCAGTTACGAGCAACAAAGGAATGTATCAAAGTATGTGACTCACATGTAGGGAACCTTGATGATCTTAGGTCGAAGGACTACATATACCCTGATCACTATGAGAATCACTTATGACACTCATATAACGATCCATGTAGTGTTCTCATGGTGGGTCGGTCCAGTACATAAGTTCTCCAACTTGTACCCATATGTAGACTACATATCTCATATTAGTCTGCACATATGCTAATCGTTATGTATTATTGCAACTCGCTCCACAATAATACTAGACCAGGGACTTTTAAGAATATCATTATTCTAGGGTTACAATTATGTTTGTTAAGTTACGCAAGAACAAAACAACAAACATAATTACTGGATTAATGCCTTAATAAAATATCATGACTTAATGTGCAAAAATACAATCATCTCATGATTGGCTTTTGGGCACAACACTAACATAATGAGCATAGCAACCTTGGAAAAAGGATGGAAAAATCCAATAAAAAGGTATCATACGACTTTGGAGCTTCCTGAAAACCCTCTTGAGGCAGCAAAAGTGCGAAGATGTTTTGGACGATATTTCCTGATCGGGGAGGAGTTATACCGACAAGGTTATGCGAATCCACTACAAAGGTATGTCAGCGACAAGGACATAGAGGCAGTCCTCAAAGAAGTCCATGAGGGGCCCTGTGGTTCCCACATAGGAACTGACGCTCTAGCAGGAGTACTACTCCACTAGGGATACTTCTGGTCGACCTTAAGGAAGGACACAAGGCAACTTGTCCAAAAATGTGCCAATTGCCAAAGACACACTAGCATCCAGAGGCTACCCTAAAAAATGGTAACCCTGCCTAACTACCCATGCTCCTTCGCGATATGAGGTATTGACCTCATCGGGCCTCTCCCAACGGCACCCGGAGGAGTGATGTTTTGCGTTGTCGTTGTGGATTACTTCAGTAAATGGATTGAGGCAGAGCATCTGGCAACCATATCGGCGAAGGTCATACAGAAATTCATCCAGAAGAACATCATATGCAGATTCAGCATACCGAGGGTGATAGTGGCCGATAATGGTTCCCAATTCATTGACAAGGGGTTCCAAGAATTCACTACCGACCTCGGGATAAAAATGCACTTCGCCCCGGTAGCTCATCATCAGAGTAACTGATAGGTAGAGGTGTCCAATAGAACCATAAAGGATGGTTTAAAAAATAGATTGAGTCAGGGAAAGGGAAAATGGCCAGGAGAACTTACCAGCGTGCTATCGAGCTATCGGACAACACCCCGAAAGGCCACAAGTGAAGCACTTTTCTCACTCGTCTTTGGCATGGAGGCCATTATTCCTATCAAAGTGGTTCAGCCATAGATCAGGGTACAAGTGTTCGACAAAGAAGGGAACAACCTTGGGTTGAGAACCAAGCTGGACCTAATTGATGAACACAAAGAAGTAGCTGAGCTTATGTTACGGCCCTTCTTGTGGGAAGCAAAATTGAAGAAGGTAAAGTGATCTAAATTAAGTTTAGAACCTTAATTTAAGTTCACATAGCAAGAATAGGGAATTTTAGCAAAGTTCATTAAGTTCCGAGAAGAATAAAGCACTGAACGAAGTTCAGGGGCAAAATGATAATTTTTGCATCCTGAATAGCCAGGACGAGTCTCGAGTGTTTTAAAATGAATTTTTATAACTTAACTTTCAACCTTAACTCAAACTTAAAGAATAAACAAGAATTTAATAAAGAATGACTAAGTTACAAAGATAGGGGCTTAATTGTATTAAGCTTAACACTTTGATGGCTTATGTGTTAAGGGAGGGTTTAAGAAGGTGAAAGTGAGAGTGGCTGCCATATTTTCGTGTTCATCCTCTCCACTCTCATTTCTCCCTCCAATTCTCCTTGGAATCAAGAAATTCTTGGTGGAACAAGAGGTTATCAAAGTATAGAAGCTAGGAGAAGGCAATTTCAAGCTTAAAAACATGATTTCGAAGCTTGGAGGGGCATTTTTCTACTTCCCCTATTTTTGAATGAGCTAAGAAACATGTTCTTGATTGAATTCATATTTTTTAGTTAGTTTGAAGCTTGGGTTTTGGTTAGAGAGTGAAGTTTTGATGTTTGGTGCCATTGTTTTTTATTGGAACTTGTGTAGAACTTTGGTGAGCTTGGTTGAACGAAAAGGGGATTGATTCTTGCTTGTTACTTTGAGTTGAGGTAAGAGAGATATGTTTTCAAGTTCATTTAATGTGAATAGTGTTAGGTTCATTACCTAAGTGCTTGGCTTAGGCCAAGGATATACAGAGAAACACTATAAAAGATGGTGAATGCAAAGCGCAGTGGTATATGTGCTAAGTTGGGGACTTTCACATCCTATTTGCACAAAGAAAGTGGCCATGGAAAAATTGCAAAAAAATAAAGCAGGAGGACTAAAATATACACTTAAACTAGTGGTGCTAATGAAACTACAACTTTAGAGTGGGAGTTTTCAGCCATGCAAAATTATATGGTGACTAGTGCAATACTAGGCCAACTTTAGTGGATTTTAATGATGGCTAGTCAAATCATGTCCCCCACTACGGTATTAAGGCACCATTACCTTAGTTTGCCTAACTAGTACATGTACAAGCACTTGGCCAGTTACTACATGGGTTTAATGGACATATTGGACACTTTTAATGTGTGCTTGGCAATGTGAGCCATGAAGTGACATAAGTGCTGAAAGGTGCATGTGTTTTAGTGATGAAAATGCAGCCATGAGGAAGTGAGGGATCAAATGAGCCATGCAAGATTTGCGAGGCCTAAAGCTAGCGTTATTGCCACTTTTAAACACATGTGGGTTGTATCCGGACATGCATGCTTCCATTAACTCATTTTGCCTTCATTTCGGGTTTACCTCTCCTTGGGCGAGACATGCTTTGCTTGTGTTCTTGACCTTTCCACTAAATTTGGTCTCAGGTTAGAACACCAAGGAGGCAATTGATGCTTGAAAGAAAGGAATCAAGCTTGGGATTCTTATTTTTGGCACTAGGCAACTCAAGTTTAGCTTTTGATTTGAAGAAACAATGGAGGCCGAGACGTTTCAAGCTTGGGATTAAGGTAATCCTTTGTGTTTTCCTTGAATACATGGTATATATTCCATGAACAAGGAGTGTTACTGCCTAATTAGTGATATGTTAGGCCAGTTGTGGAAGAAAATGTTTCGAGCTCAAGCTAAACCAAGGCTATTCAAGCTTAATTTGAGGTAAGGTTCACTAAACTACTTGATTGCTTGGTAGTATACCATGATTCAAGTGTTTAAAGTAGCTAAGTGATGGTTAAATTTGCTAAATGACCTTAGTTACTTGATGGGCTATTGAGATTGATTCGGTTGTGTTTGTTGATTAGCTAATTGACTATGGACATGTGCTAGAAATCCTAGTGAATGTGGCCATTTTGCTAGGCATTTCGGAGCTTTAGTGGAAGTGGAGTTTATGGTGAAGTTTTGTGTGCAAAAGTGCACAATGGCACATGTTATGGTACTAGGCCGAATGGTCATTGTGGTGTGTGTGTGTGTTCATTGTGTGCTTGACTGATTCTTTGTGCTTGCTAACCAATTACTTGTTATTGTGGCTTATATGTCTCGGGTATACTTGTATGTGCATATATATGTTGTGGTTTTCTTGTCTTTGTGTCTTATTTTGCAGGGTATATTGAGCTTGAGGAGGTTAAGCCTTGAGTTATACACTCGGCTTAACTAAAAAATCTCTTATTAAGTTGGTATTAATGGTGAACTCTACTGAGTATTGTACTCATTGCCCATTATATTTTTTTTCAGGAAAGGATATTCGGCCTGAGTTATAGTAGCTTGAGTTTTGCTTTTGTGCTGTGCTAGTTTGCTTGTGTACTAAGGTATGTGCCAATGTGTGCTTGGCTTGGTTAATCATGTGCATTACAAGTCTTGTTTTTTAAGTTGGCCGAGACTTATGTCTTAAGTTGTGCAGGCTTATAGAGTGGGACTTGTCTAGGTGGGCAGCATGGATATGTGAACACTTACTCTGATAATAGTTTTTACCTTTATGGACATGAACATGGCCATAGGACTTGTACTGCAGTGTGTGCTGCTTTATGGCATACTTAAGGTTCTGTTTGAGCACTAGATGCTTTGGGTTGTAACATAACTTGGTATTGAAAACTCTGGAACCATGGCTTGTAGCCATGTATGTGTACTAGGTAGACTGCTTTTGTTTGTACATATTTCTATAGTCTTGGTTGCCTGGTTATTTTGTGGTACATGGAGTACCTTGGTAGGCCAAGCTATGTTTGCACTTATAGTATGGTTTTGGACTTGTAAATTGAATGCTTATGGGTTTGTGTATGTTCTGGCATCAATGTGAAGTATGTTCATCTTGTGAACCTCCCTTGTACTTTTATGGATGAGATGTACATGTGCACATAAACTTGAGTTTTCAAACTAGATGACTACCTTGGGCTGCTTGGTTGCCATTCTAAAATAGCTCACTTGATTGCACACATCTTAGACACTTAAATTTCATTAAGTGTTTGCCTTGCTTGTTATGCAAGTTACCTATTATAGCCTTGTTTGTTTTGCAAGTTAGTGGTATTGGGCCTTACTTCTGCTGCAAGTAACTATTTGGGTTTACTCATAAGCCTCCTGGGCCACCTCCCAGGTTAATTACCTTAAGAAAATAAGCCTTAAGGATTAGTTACATTGTTTGGCCGAATTTAAAGTTCTAAAAACACTCCAAAATAACCTTAGTTGGGTGAGTGTACTACTGAGTGTTTGGGCCATGGCCTGTGTGAGGTGTGACAAATAGCTTGAGTTTGCTTGAATAATTTGAGCGGTTTTGGCTATGGCATTAGTTAAAGTTTTGGTTGAATTGTGGTGGACTAGAGGAATTGGGAGGATTGGATTGATGTTACAAGACATCATAGCTTCGCTTGTGATAGTTGGTTATGTTCTATGCAACATGTTCTAAGTGTGTATGAAATTTGGAGGCATTCCGTGCATGTCTGATATGTGTAGGAATCGTCCAAAGTTCATAGCAGCAAAATGCGCCAGTTTCTACATTGCTGTAGATTGGCGACGCGTCGCCAATTAGTGGTCGACCCGAACGATGCGTCGCCAATCGAGAAAAGTGTCTCAGAATGTTAAAAAACTGTGGCGAAACGTCGCCACAGACAGAAATGCTAAATTTTTCACATTTTTCTCAAGTGATCCAAGTGAGACCTAGGAGGGTTCTTAGTGTGCCTAGGGGTCTAACGATTCCAGGGGTGCTCCGAGACTTCCGAAAGTCCCACAAAATATAAGAGTTTCCTTGAGTTTTGTAGAGTTTTAAGGTTGCTTGTGCAACAGGCAAGGAAACTATGTTGCAAAAAAATATCATTTGCTACCACTAGCTCAAGTGAGAGGTTTAAAACCCTTGTTGACCTAGCCATGCCGTAGCCACGAGGTCACAGGGCGAAACCTTGTTCATCAAGTCTACAACAACGAGGCCCTATGGCCTAGTCTACAAAGTTCCACCATAATTCCTCTACATAACGACTATGGGAAGGCTATGTGATTGCATCGAGTAAGCTTCGGCTTGTTAGGAGTGGGTTAGTGATCAGAACTCACTAGGCACGGAGTGATGCACAATGAGGAGGACTAGTTTGAGGAGAGGTCTTTATGGCCTAGTTATATGTGCATATATCAGACCCTCATGCTGTGTGAGCTCATAGCAAGGTTACATATGTTCATCATATGTCCAGTCCTAGTAATTTTCTTGCAGGTACATTGAAGACCCCTTACTGAGAATTGTCAAATTCTCACTCCCTAGTTTTGTTATGCAGAGACTGAAGTTGCTAGACCGGGTAATCGTTAAGGTTATCGCGGTAGTGTTCTTTTGTGTGTACAGGTATGGCATTTGAGAATCTTGGTGATTCTAGTTTACATGGTGTATTTAGTTGGCTTGTTGGTCAAGTAACAGTACTCACTAGTATCTTCATTTCGCTGCAAAGCCTAGTAGCACTTGGCAAAGGAATTTTGAGACTCACCACTGGGACATGTATACAAGGTTGGAGTTAAGTCAAAGAGATCTCAGTAGAGGCTTGTATTTATACAGTACTTTTAGTTGCCTCCATAGTCTATGTTATAAGGAGTCCTCGACTCAAGGATTGCTCTTGGGTGAGGACAGTAGTCTACTTTATGTATGAATGTTCTCACGACTTGTTATGTGTAGTAAACTCACACAAATGTTGATTTTATATGCTTTGGCTATTTGTATTTATTTTGTGTAGAAAATTGCTCGGCCAAGTTAATGTTTTATGGTTTTAATAAACCAAGTCAAAGCATGAAGAACATGCATATTGCATATTCTAGGATAATCAACTAGTATCATGGGATTTAATCCGCACACAAACACAACTAGCCAATTGCAATCCACCGTGAGACCAGCTCTCACAGGGCTTCCTGGGCAAGGGCATGGGAGGTCGTGTCAGCTTAGAAGAAAAGCTTTTCAAGAAAGGGTAGCTATTGCTGCGAACTTACATGTCAGGCTAAAAGGAATCAGGAAGGGGGACCTTGTCCTCCGAAAGGCAGAGTTTGAGCCCCGAAGACCATCTCACGGAGTACTTCGGGCAAACTAGGAAGGGCCTTGTGTGGTCATTGATGAAGTTCGGCCAGGAGTATACAAGCTCGATGATACCGAAGGTGGAGAACTAAGGAATACATGGCATTCAGATGACTTGAAAAAATTTTATACTTGGAAATTTTTCTGAAGAAAATAGTCCCACCAAAGAAGTCCAGCCGAACAAGGTGCGAAGTTTTACCGAAGGATGTTAGCTGAAACTGGTCCCATATTCGCCAAAGGCGGTTATCTGAATAACAAGCGCGTTATTTTCTCGAGGGACTTAGGCCGAAAATAGTCGAGCTAACCCTCAGTACCAGAGATAGTATAAAAGAAAATTGTCCTGAGACTTAGCCAAATTTTTGAGGAAAGAAGGAATTTTATTAATTTGTGCCTTGGTACAACAAAAAAGAGCTGACATGAAGAAGATTACAAAGAAAAAGAAAAAGTGAAGTCTTGGACACCTAAGGGACCTCCTCATCATGAGCTACTCCATCGCCAACCACCTTTGTCACAGCCTTCGGTGCCAAAGGATGAGCCAAAGGAAGATTGAGATGTTCTATCATTGACGAGGCCCAGCGAGGCCCCTCAAGAATGTCCAAAGCAGCAAGAAAAGAGAGGTCAAGGTTGGGGTACTTCGCCAGCACTTGGTGTCAAGCCAGACAAAAGCCATCTTGGAATGCAACCTTGGTTGCTTGATCGGCGTTGTCTTTCTCGACAGACAAGTTGTCCAACTCATTCCTCAACTCGGCGACCTTCCCTTCCAACTTCTTCGTCTTCTTCTTCTTCTTTGCCTCCTTCTTCAATGCGTTGACCTCGGCTTAAAGTTCAACGTTTTCTACAAGGGCCTTTGTCAAGAGAGCGGAGTCCACCTGTTTCTCCTTCTGGTAGACCTTATTCGCCAAAGATAGCGCGATGACCTTCGTGCCGAGGTCAGACACCTTCTAGGAGAATTCTTGAGAGAGCTCCTTTTGACTCTTTAAGAACTCCTCCCAAACTTTTGCCACCTCCTCCTTGGCTATCTTGTTCAGCTCAGCGTACTTGACAACTGAGCCGGCACAAAATACCTTGGCTCTCTCCAAGCGTTCTTCAGTCCGAGATCGGATCGAATACTGTTTTGCTGCCCATGCTCTGAAGTATCCACTATACGCCAAAAGGTGCAAAAAGGAAATATTTCGTGTAAGGGTTAGATGGCTATAAAAGCTTAGAAAAATCCTCTAAGTCCCAAAAAAACTAAGAATTTACCTGGGTAGCATGCTCGGATATCCTCGCAGTAAGGACCTCCTCGTTTGGGTACTCCTCAATCAGGGACTTGAAGGTGGCGTTGGTTAGGATGCCCTTCACCATTTGAGGAGCCATTTTCTGGCTGTCCTCGGAGAATATGTTCATGTCCCCCGTGAAGGTCTAGAAAGGCTCCTTCGGTACCTTGGCACTCGTGATGTAGGAGTCCCGAAGTGCCCGCTTCTAGGCATGCTCCACCATCCACGCCGCAGGCACTTGCTCCTCTACAAAATCTTACTGAAGTTCCATCAGCACATTATCCCTTAGCCACACGTCTATAAGATCTCAGATGCTGAAAAATCCTAAATTGATAGGAAAATGGCTAAGGTACAAACTTGGATGAGCCTCGGTGACATCCTCCTCGAAGTCGTCGACCTCCTGAACATCGTCAGGGACTTTCTTGCCCATCGCTCTTCGGCGGGCCTCGAGCTCTTCAGCAAAAAGGCCTTCTGCCAAAGTACCCAAGACTTCCTCCACCGAAGTCAAGCTGATGGCCGACCGCGAGGGAGGGTCGGCGTGAACCGAGGAATCGTCTTACACCTCCACAACGTCTTTGGGAGAGGGAGGAAGAATGTCCTCCTTGGCCTTCTTCCTGGTCGAAGATGGCACCCCACCTGTCATCTTCTTCCTCTTCGGGGTAGCTTTCTTCCATTGCTACCCCCTCTTTTCAGCCTGCCCGAGGAAGATGGACTTGTAGAAGGCAGTGGATTGGTCACCCATCTCTGAAAAAGGGAAGACATTAGTGTATGTCCGTGGGAGTATGTATAACAAAATCTGGAAGATTACTTACTCTCCACAAGCCCTTCGTAGGTGAGCTCGCACCGAAGGAGCATCACTAGCCATGCCTTTTTTCCGTCAAAGGTACGTGTCAGCATGGCCAGGTTGGTTTTATGCTCCTTGACTACCCCTAACTCCTGAACAACCTCTTCGGCCATGAAGTTCCACTTTATGGGAAAAGGGTACAGGGAACGAGGAGGGACCTCAGGGTCCCAATTCGCGACTGCGCGGATACGGCTGTTGAAGTCGTCAAACTTCACCTCCAACTCCGGGGCTAGTAGCCATCTGGGATCCACTACATCTATGGGCAAGGTCCCCCATGACCATTCCATCATAATGTCCTTCTAAGCCTCAACTACCTTCAGGAAGAGGAACTTCCTCTGCCAACCCTGCCAGCTGTCCCTCGTGTCGAAAATAAAGGTGTATTTTTTGGACCCAAAACCCCAAGGAAGCAAAAAATAAAAACCACCTTTTGGGATGGGATGGAGTTTGTAGTATTGCATAAAAAATAGAAAGTGAGGTTCTATATTGAAGGCCCCACACATGCAAAGAAAGACGGTAACCTCACCCGAGTTATTCATATAACTGAACAGGCCAAGTTTGGGCATCCTAGTAACCGAGTAAGAAGGAAGAAAAAATTTTGTTGTCCACTTCGCTAACTTCTCTGAAGTGTACAACTCAGATGAGAATTGAAAGGAAGCTAGCTCTCGTGGATAGTTTGGACCGACATGAGTGGAATGGGGGAAGAAATTTGGAAAAGGGAAACCTAACTTCGGAAGGAAGAAAAGAGAAGAAGGAAATAATGCCAAAGAACGACTTCGGAGATGAGAAACCACCAAAGCTTTTGCTGAAGTCTGAATTTGTGAATGTTGTCGCTAAGACTCATCGTAAATCGCTCGGCTACTGGCACCGCCATAGAAAAGGGAGAAAAGCTTGAGTGCAAATGAGAGCAAAAACATAAGCAGAAGCAAAAAAAAGCAAGTGGGAACTCTAAGGAAGAGAAGGGCTTATATAGGCCAAATGGGGTAGGCAAATTGTCGCCATAATTACCCCTCGAAGGTGAATCGCAACCACAATTACCCATTGAAGGTGAAGAGACGCGGTTGATGTAACTGATGCAACTATCCCCCAATTACAGCGTGACACGTGTTGCCCAGCACAGGAAACAAGGGCACGCCTCCGACAGCATGGAGGCCTAGGCAAGCTTATCCAAAGTGACGCGTGTTAATGTTGTGCCCAAAATGCCAATCATGAGATGATCGTATTTTTTGCACATTGAGTCATGATATTTTATTAAGGCATTAATATCATGACTCAATGTGAAAAAATACAATCATCTCATGATTGGCCTTTTGGGCACAACACTAACACAATTATGTTTGTTGTTTTGTTTCTACGTAACTGAACAAACATAATTGTAACCCTAGAATAATGATATTCTCAAACATCCCTAGTCTAGTATTATTGTGGAGTGGGTTGCAATAATACATAATGACTAGCATATGTGGAGACTAATATGAGATATGTAGTCTGCGTATGGGTACAAGTTGGAGAACTTGTGTACTGGACTACCCACCATGAGAACACTACATGGATCATTATATGAGTGTCATAAGTGATTCTCATAGTGACCATGGTATATGTAGTCCTTCGACCTAAGATCATCAAGGTTCCCTACATGTGAGTCACATAGTTTGATACTTTCCTTTGTTGTTCGTAACTGAGTGAACTTGAAGGAGGTCATTGGGTATGTCACATATCATGCGGAGGGATTTGTATGATCAAGATGGGATTTGTCCCTCCTATTTCACGGGAGTGATATCTTTGGGCCCCTTGATAGAGTGAGACTTAGAAAAATGCATGGCCATGCTCGGATGAGTTGATATACGATATCAATGTCATCAGTTTAAGTTGGTCTACTCGGTAATCAAGAAACCAAAGATTGGGCTATACGAGAGTGACACATTCCATGTCTCATGCTTAGTCTTGATATCTTGCACAAAGGATATCGGTGATGATCATAATGGTTTAGTCGAATCATCGACAATCTTGTCACTAGGGTAGTAATGATGTGTTGCTAGGCACCGCTCATTGCTGATGATCATAAATGTAATTTATGATCATTGCCAACATGGTAAGAGCCTATTGGATCACACACATAGAGCAATTTGGATCATTAGAGTGCATGGGCTAACAATTTGGGTTTTGGTTTCACAATAATTTCGTATTAATAATGGGCCCAATAGTTGAGCCATTATTAAGCCCAAAATTAAAGCCTAATTAGATTAGGGCTCTGAAACACATTAGGCCTGGAAGTTGAGTGTCACTATAAATACAACTTCTAGTGAGAAATTCGCAAGCAATTCCTTGAAGGACGCAAGCTAGCACTGCGAGCGCAAGAGAAACATATTTGTGGGGATACGGTGGAAGCGTGGTGATCCCGAGAGGCTCATGTGGATACTGTTGGGTTTCAAGAGCCAAACAGTGCAGCGGAATTTAACCGAAACCCTCCAGGATCCAAGTGAAACGGGGTAAACCGAGTGTTCAAAAATTTTCATACCTAATTTTCGGTTGAGATCTCTCACTCAACTGTAGAGTCGAATCACAAAACCTGAACAGTTGACGTGTTCAGACTCTCTATGGTATCCACACCAGCCTCTCGGGATCACCACGCTTCCACCACGTCCCGGCAGATGCATTTGTCCTGCGCTCGCAGTGCTAGCTTGCGTCCTCCAAGGAATTGCAAGAGAAGAGTGTGGCTGTCCTTTTTGGAGGCTAGGGCAAGGAGACCTGCGAATTTCTCACTTAAAAGTTGTATTTATAGTGAGACTCAACTTCCAGGCCTAATGGGTTTCAAAACCCTAATCCAATTAGGATTTAATTTCGGGCTTAATAATGGCTCAACTCCTTGGCCCATTATTAATACGAAATTAAAGTGAAACCATAACCCAAATAATTAGCCCATGCACTCTAATGATCCAAATAGCTCTATGTGTGTGACCCAATAGGCTCTTGCCATGTTGGCAATGATCATAAATCACATTTATGATCATCAGCAATGAGCGGTGTCTAGCAACACATCATTGCTACCCAAGTGACAAGATTGTCAATGAATCGACTAAACCTTTATGATCATCACCGATATATGCCATTGTCCCTTTGTCCAAGATATCAAGACTAAGCACGAGACATGGAATCTGTCACTCTCGTATAGCCCAATCTTTGGTTTCTTGATTACTGAGTAGACCAACTTAAACTGATGACTTGGATTCGTATATCAACTCATCGGAGCATGGCCATGCATTTTCTAAGTCTCACTCTATCAAGGGGCCCAAAGATATCACTCCCGTTACATAGGAGGGACAAATCCCATCTTGATCATACAAATCCCTCCGCATGATATGTGACATACCCAATGACCTCCTTCAAGTTCACTCAGTTACGAGCAACAAAGGAAAGTATCAAAGTATGTGACTCACATGTAGGGAACCTTGATCTTAGGTCGAAGGACTACATATACCATGATCACTATGAGAATCACTTATGACACTTTTATAACGATCCATGAAGTGTTCTCATGGTGGGTCGGTCCAGTACACAAGTTCTCCAACTTGTAGCCATATGTAGACTACATATCTCATATTAGTCTCCACATATGCTAGTCATTATGTATTATTGCAACCCGCTCCACAATAATACTAGACGAGGGACATTTAAGAATATCATTATTCTAGGGTTACAATTATGTTTATTACGTTACGCAGAAACAAAACAACAAACAAAATTGCTGGATTAATGCCTAAATAAAATAACATGACTCAATGTGCAAAAATACAGTCATCTCATGATTGGCTTTTTGGGCATAACACTAACAGATACCATAGAGAGCTTGAACACGTCAACTTTTCAAGTTTTGTGATTCGACTGTACAGTTGAGTGAGAGATCCCAACTGAAAATTAGGTATGAAAATTTTTGAACACCCGGTTTACCCCGTTTCACTTGGATCCCAGAGGGTTTCCGTTAAATTCCGCTATGCTGTTTGGCTCTCGAACCCAACAATGCGTCTGTCTGATCAGAAGATGTAACGACTCACTGACAAACGACATAGGCCCAAAGAAAGGGGATATCCACCTCTGCCTGACGGAATAACTTTGGGAGCATCGAAAATTCGGCCAAAAACTGGGAAAGCCACTTGAGTACCAAAGCAATTACCTTGCTTAGGAAGAGGCATCTTATATTGCTGAAACTCCCTCCGAAAAAGATAACTTCGGCTAAAAATTCAATCATGACAACTGACCTAACCACCACCTTCCACGAAGACTCCCATAATTTTCTCAAATAGCCGAAGATATAACTTCGGCCTTCCGAGGGGGGCATGTGATAGCCAAAGGGCTATTACCCTCCAAACTCTCAAGCTCTGACGAAGCACCGCCCTCGGAAAAGATGAGCATCACCCTCAAAGAATGTGAGCACTAACCTTGGGAAAAAAGGTCCAAAGTCCTAGACCCCCGGACCTCAGTAATCCACCAATACCCTCGGGAATAACAGCACTGACCTCGGGAAAATGGTACACTACCACCATCGGTAAAATGACCTGACCAACTTTGGGAAGAGTAGACTCACCATCCTCGACAAGGGAAAACATCCTCCGAAGGGAATCCTCTGTGCCGAGGGGCATTCTGAGTAATTGGGGTGACCTCAGCTAGAAGCTCTCATATCCCGAAAAGGTCTCTTTCATCAAAGGGGTCTTGTGAACACAAAAAAAACGGTTAAAGAGCCTCTAACACAGAGACCTCGCACACACCCCTCACACACAGGCCTCCCGCGGCCCTGACTCCTGGCTAGAACGGCCTATGGCCAGCTAGAGATCCCCATACCTAAAGGTACAGACCGTATCTGGCTGAACACATGTCATGATCTAAGCGAGCTGTGTCAAACAAACTTCTCCTAATCTCCTTTGATAAATACTTAGGGGAACGACCTTGGTAAGGACAAGACTAAACTCTTAAGAGAACTCTACTCTTTACTATCCATTCACTACTCTTTACTTGCCAAACACTGACTTGGGCGTCGGAGGCTCTTCCCCCGGAAACACACCCTGGGGACCTCTTAACGCTTGTTCTTTTGAGCGTTTCAAGCACTCCCATGTTGGAAGTCTATCCTTACTAGGTACAGGTATTTGGGACCTGGCATTTGGCTCTTCGGCCACATTATGCTCAAGATCATCTACCTGTCTCCCAAGCATAAATACCTGGCCTTCAGGCACCTCAGTATTCACTTCACCCTTAGGACGGGCTGCTGTATCCTTTTCATGCCTCAGGGATTCTTTTTCCCTGCCTCTCGTTCTCATCCTGCACTTTAAATGCAGATATTCATATATGCCTAATATCACAAGTCTTATATAATCCTAGGTGGGATACTTGTCTAGGCTAAACCCTTCATAATTCAGAAGCTACACATAATTAGGCTCTATTACACAAACAGGCTCTGATACCAAACAAAGCCTATCACACCCCACACAGGCCCCAGCCCATGCACACTCCCCAATATCTACCCAGGGGTTAACAATAAGTTGTGTTTTAGGTGTTGACAACCTTAACTCAATTCGGCCAACTTGGTGTACATGGACATTAAGTCTTATTTTCTTAAGTTATGGGCCTAGGAGGTGGCCTAGGACGCTTTGATGAAGTTCTGTTCAATTTCTATTAAATTTCTTGCAGCTCAAGGCAAGGCCCAAACCATTATCTTGTAATACAAGCAAGGCTGTAATCCATATCTGGCATGTTCAACTATGCAACCATAGATAACTTGGAATACAAGCAAGACACACACTTGTGTAATTAGGTGCTCTGATGTGTGTAACTTCAATTGTGCTACAATGCATGGCAACAAAGAAGCCCATAATCAAGTAAAGTTTGAAAAACCAAGGTTTCCATGCACATATGCTTTCGGCAAAGCACAAAACATAAACTCATCATCCTTCATAACATTCCATAACTTGGCTTAAAAAGTCTTCAACACATATATAACCAAACAACATAATCCAAGCATAACTTGGTGATCAAGGTTACATGAAACACATCCAAAACCTTAGTGAACCTGAGACTACATATATGTACACAAGGTAGTCTAAAAAGTACACTTAACTTGGCCATGTACCAAGATTCATCTCACCAAATTATAGCTTACAACCCAAGAAAGCTTAATCTCCAAAGGGTAGCCTAAGTGTGCCATACATCCATCTTGCCCACCTAGAAGTAATCCCACCACTAACCAAGACTGCAAAACTTGGAACATAAGTATGGCCAAAACCATCATCATAAGACTTTTCCACATATATGCCATTCTAAGCCAAGAATGAGTTGGCAACATACCTCAACAACAATGTGCACTTCCTAGCACAAACACAAGCAAACACAAGCACACAATAAACCATCATCATAAGACTTTTCCACATATATGCCATTCTAAGCCAAGAATGAGTTGGCAACATACCTCAACAACAATGTGCACTTCCTAGCACAAACACAAGCAAACACAAGCACACAATCAAGCTCTATAGCGTTGCCTGAAACACAATAATATGGGCAGTATGTAATGATACTCAGTAGGGGCATGTGTATACATCTCATTAAGAGACAATATGGTTAAGCCCGAAACTTAACCTCCATATGCTCCTTGAATTCCCTGCAAGAAAAACACTAAAACACCAAGAAACATGATGGCCGAATTAACATATGACTCTAAACTTAATATAAAGTGGGTTAGCACACACAAACAAACAAACAAGCAAGCAACACACACACACAACCACAAGTTCTTCTCGGCCAAAAACTAGCAAGTGTTCCAAGGCTTTAAATTCCACTTCTCCTCCTCATTTGTATCACCCATTCCCCAAGAGCTCCGAGTTATATAGTAAGTTGGCCATTCTCACTATAAACTCTAACACTTGCCTTTATATTGATTAGCTAATCAAACCATGTATGTCCAAATTTCCACTATATGCCCATCAAGCTTCCTAAGATCATCTAGCATTATGTAACCATCGCTTAGCAGCTCTAGCTACTTGTTCATGGAAATATTACCAATGATTCAAGTAGAACATGAACCCTACCTCAATATTTGAGCATGAATGGTCTTGGTTTAGCTTGAACTCTTCAAGACCGAGGGTGAACTTTAATCCTTCTTTCACTTCCTTTGAATCCAAGCTTGATTACACCTTCAAGCTTTCATTCTCTCTTTAAACTAGCAAGAACACGGCAGCAACCTTCCAAGAACAACAAGAAATGTCTTGGTTGCTGATGAAAATTCAAGACTAAGCTTGAAAAATGAAAGAATGAAGTCACCTTATGCCTAGAACAAGGAAGCCAAGCTTGATTAAACCTTCAAGCTTGCAATTCTTCTTCAATTTGCATGAAACCGGCAGCAACTCTTCATGAACTCCTCAGAACAAGGCAAAACTCCAAGTTTCGGCGAAGGACACAAGTGAAATGCTTTGACTGAAACTAGTTTTTAATTTACTAAGTGGGAGCATGCTAAATCCGGTTATGGCCACATGGATTCAATAATGGCTTAATGCCATTCTTGGCCTTAAACTAATTTGCAAGGCTCATTTAGCCCTTCAATAATCCATGACTTCATTTTAGTCACTAAAACTCATGTTCATTTCGACACCAATCTTATTTCTTGGCCTATATTGCCAAGTATTATTTAAAATGGTTGAAAATGGCCATTATCCCATGCATATTTCAGTTTTACCTCCAAGAAAATGGAGCATTACGGAAACAATGAAGTATGGGCATGATCCTTGGTGGGAGACAAGGTTGGCCGGCCATGACACATGGCAAGAAAAAGTGGGCTAATGCTCCACTAGCCCTTATTCTTATTTGCATGGCTAATTTTGCTTGTGTAAGCTTCATAGTTTCACTTGTATCCCTCATTTAAGCATACAATTTAGTCCTCAAACTTTATTTCATGCCAAAGACATCATAGGATAGTTTTCCATGTGCATTTTGAACACAAATTTTACTAGTTTTGTACATACACCCTCATTCACATTTTCAATCAAATCCCTCATTTTTAATTGGTGTTTTCTCTATATTCTTGGCCTAAGCCAAGTACTAAAGGATGGTCCTAGCAGAGGGTATTCCTGTGGTAATGGTTTGGATCACTCCGGCCAAAGGGGTGGGTGCTTTTAAGGACTTTGGTTCTGACGTCGGTCGGAATCATAGTCCTCATCCTCCCTTCTTCTTTCTTCCTCTATTCTTTCTCAGCCTTTGGGCAACCGTATCCATAAGTAGCGTTGAAGTCGCCCTTGTTTGATTAGAGACTCAATATACGTCCTCAGCTAGAAGCAATCTTCGGTATCGTGAATGTGGTATCAATGAAACTGACTGAACTTCTTTATGTTCTTTTTGTTTTCTGAGGTCATGGCCTTTGGACGCTGGATAATGCTTCCTTGTCTTTGCATGGCCATCAATATGTTCGTCCTTGTAGTGTTTAAGGGAGTGAATGACACTGGCCTCTTCCCCATTTGTTTCTGAGGTCTACCCCTACCCTTGGTGGGATATCGAGATTGGTGACTCCAACCCTCAGGATGATTATGATCAGACTTCAACCCTCCCATCCTCAGCTCTTCGGCTGTCATGTGCTGTTCTACGCCTCGGTAGAATTCACCAGAGGTGTCGGGGGGATCCTTGAAGAACTTGTAGAAGAGTTGTGAGTCTCTCCTAAGTCCCTTAATCATGGCGAAGATGTGGATATTGGGGCGGAAGTCGGGCACACTAAGGGTTTCTCTGTTGAACCTTTTGACATAGTCCCAACTGGTCTCCCTATTCTTTTGGGCTATGTCAAACATTTGGATGGGCATCTTTTCTGTCGGCTTGCTCCTAATGAACTGCTGGGTGAATGCGGTGGATAACTCCTGGAAAGCCATTATGGTTTTGGGAGCCAGGGAGTTACACCACACAGTTGCTGGCCCTAACAAGGTGACCTCGAAGCATTTGCAGAGAGGGGCATCGTTAGCACCATGTAACACCATGCTGTGCCTATATTTTGTCAAGTGGGCTTGGGGGTCGATGCGCATCATACGTCTCCAAGCGTGGCACCTGGAAGTCACTTGGCATTAGTGCCTATACTATTGCACGAATGAAAGGTGACTCTTCTCCGGTGAAGGTCTTCGACAACCTTGACCAAACAGGCTTTCGAGAGACCTACTTTTCTACCTTTTCCAACCTCTTTAGGATCTTTTCTGTCAGGATGGTGGTGCCCTCATCTCCTCATTGCTTGGAAGTCACCGTCAATGGAGAGTGACGTCTTCTTTTCGGCGAGTAACTTTTTTGGTAGAGGGATTGGGACTTTGCATCAGGGGATGGACTTCTTCGGTAGGAGGTTCTGGCCCCTTTTGACACTGTTCCACTAATGCGGTGTCCTCTAGATGGTATGTTCTCTGTTGAGGACTCATCATGAGAACCCCCATTTCTAGAGCTCCACTAAGGTTACCAAGGGCTCTTCTCTTGAAGGGTATTAGGAGAAGGTTCCTTTCCCCTTGGAGGTGGTTGTGACCACCTTTGGTCGAGCTGTTGGGTCATTTCAGCTATAATAGAGTGTTAAAAGTCAAGTAGAAAGCCCATCATGATTGTGAGAGGATGCTCATCCTTAGGCAGGGAAGTCTCCGCTACAGGCTGTTTAGTTGCTGCTTGAGTTTCTAGTGCAGACTGGGACCTTGGGAGCCCCTTGTTCATTGAACGTCGAGTCTAAACAATAGCAACCCTAGAATGGGTTCTCATAGTCGGTACCAAATGATGCCCGGTGGCATCCTCATTGTATGACACGCTAGCCTGAAGGGAGGACTTCTAGTGAAAAGATATCTGCAAGACTTTTAAGAATGAAGGTTAGGAGCTCCTCAGAGTGTGTTTCCGGGGAAAGATCCTCCGACACCCAAGTCAGTATTTGTAGGAGTAGTAGTAGAAAGCAGAGAGTAGGGAAAAGAGAGAGTCTCATGTCCGTGCCAAGGCCCCTCCTAAGTATTTATAGGAGGGTGGAGGAAGAAGGACGTTTGACAGAGCATGTTTAGATCATGACATGTGTTTGGTCAGATTTGATCTGTACCTTCAAAGGCAGGTATCTCTAGCTGGCTGTAGGCTGTTCTGGCCAGAGGGCAGGGGCATGCACGAGGTCTCTTTGTAAGAGGGTAGGCGGCATCTTTGTTGTACGACATGGTAGGCCTGAGAGGGACTTCCGGTAGGGAGATACTGGCAAAAGAGACTTCCGTCATGAGATTGCCTGAAATGCTCAAAAGAATAGGAGTTAGGAGGTCCCTGGAGTGTGTTTCCGGTGAAGGAGCCTCCGACGCCCAAGTCAGTATTTGGCAAGTAAAGAGTAGTTAATGGAGAGTAAAGAGCAGAATCCTCTTAAGAGTTTAGTCCAGCCTTACCAGGGTCGTTTCCCAAGTATTTATAGGAGGGCGTTGGGAGAAGTCCGTTTGACATAGCCGGCTCAGATCATGACATGTGTTCGATCGGATGCGGTCCGTACCTTCGGGGATGGGGACCTCCAGCTGGCCATAGGCTATTTTGGCCAGAAGTCAGGGCTGTGGGAGGTCTATGTGTTAGGGGCGTGTGCGAGGTCTCTGTGTTAGAGGCTTTTTAACCATTTTTATCGCATCCAAAAAACCCCTTCGGTGAAAAAGACCTCTTCGGGATATGAGAGCTTCTTGCCGAGGTTGCTCTAGTCATTCGGAAGGCCCCTCGGCTCAGAGGATCCTCTTCGAAAGATGTTTTTCCCTGCCGTGGATGGTGAGTCTACTTTTCTCGAAGTTGGTCAGGTCATCTTATCGAGGGTGGTCATGTACTATCTTCCCGAGGTCATTCCTGTTATTCCCCGAGGGTGATGGTGGATTACGAAGGCTAGGGGGTCAAGGATGGCGGACCCTCTTTTCTTGAGCTTGTTGCTCGCATTCTTCAAGGGTGATGCTTGTATTTTTCAAGGGTGGTGCTCGTCAGGGCTTGGGAGTTTGAAGGGTAATAGTCTTTTGGCTATCACATGCCCCACTCGGAAAGTCGAAGTTATAACTTTCGTTAGTTGAGTCTCAGAGTATTTCACAGAGCTCGTTATGGAAGCTAGCAGTTACCATAGGTAGGGGACACTTCATTCTCCGAGGGTATGTCTTCCCAATTGAGGTAGCTTGTAAGTGTCACTCTTCATTTCTTGGCTAGGCCCTTGGTATTTCCGAAGTGTGTGTTCCCCCTTTCAATTTTCAGCCACAAGTCAGTGAATCATCACGTCTCGCAATCAGACAGGTGCATCACTTCGGATGAGCTTGCCTAAGCCTCTGTGCTGTTAGGAGGCGTGCCCTCGTTTCCCGCATCGGGTGACACGTTCACGTGGCAATTGGTGGACATTCGCATTGGTTACACCAACCACGTCTCTTCGCCTTTGAGGGGCAATTATGGTGACAATTCACCTTCGAGGGGTAATTATGGCGACGATTCACCTAGCCCCTTCAGCCTATATAAACCTTCCTTTCCTCAAAGTTCTCCCTCGTTGCTTTCTTTTGCCTCCATTTTTCTCTCATTTGCTCTCAAGCTTTCTCTCTTTTTCCTGCGGCGTCGTAAGCGGAGGTGTGATTTCTGGCAAGTTTTCACAACGGCGTTCACAAATCCTGACTTCGGCAAGAGTTTTGGTGGGTTTTCCTTCCCGAAGTCCTTTGATTTTCTGTGTTTCTAGTCTTTTCTACTTCTCCGAAGTCGTCCGATTCTTTCGAAGTCATTTCCTTCTCCCAAATATGTCTTCTCCAGTCCCACTTATGACTGTTCGACCTATCCCCGAGAGCTGGACTCCCCTTAACTCCCATCCAAGCTGTACCACCCTGGAGAAGTTAGCAAAAAGGACAACTAAGTTCTTTCATCCTTCTTACACCGTTACCAGACTACCCAGACCTAGCCTTTTTAGTTATATGAATAGCTCAAATGAGGTTACCGTCTTTTGGGCTCAACTGAAGGCCGAACTTCAGTTTCCTCCACCGAAGATAATTTGCGACTTCTGCCAATTTCATGGCATAGCCGTGAATCAGCTTCCTCCCAACTCTTACTCCTACTTCAACATTTTCTTTTGCATGTGTGGGGTTTTCAAGATAGAGCCTCACTTTATTTTTTTCATGCAATACTACAAACTCCACCCTGTCCCGAAAGGTGGCTTCTATTTTTTGCTTCCTTGGGGTTTTGGGAATAAAATGTGAAGGTGGCTGACCAGTGGGAGCACGTTCCAACAAAATAGGTGTGGGGGACCCTACCCATAGATGTAGTCAACCCCAAGAGATTACTAACCTTAAAGTTAGACGCCTAGTTCGAGGAGTTCGATAGCCGTATTCGGGCTATCACGGACTGGGATTCTGAGGTCCCCCCATGCTACTTGTACCCTTTTCCCATTAGGTGGAATCCCATGATCGAAGAGGTCTTTTAGGAGTTGAGGGTAGTCAAGGAGCACGAAACTAACCTTAACATGCCACAGTTTACTTTTGATGGGAAGAAGTCATGGCCGATTATACTACTTCGGAAGGAGCTTTCATACGAAGCCCTTGTTGAGAATAAGTCATCTTCCAGATTTTGTTATATGTACTCCTTTCGACTTACACTGATGTCTTCCCTTTTTCAGAGATGGGCAATGAATCTGCTACATTTTACAAGCCCCTCTTCCTCGATGAAGCCGAGAGGGGGGAGCAGCAAAGGAAGAAGGCTGCCCCGAAGAGGAAGAAGATGACGGGTTGAGGGCCATCTTCGGTAAGGAAAAAGGCCAAGGAGGACATTCTTCCTCCCTCTCTCGAAGATGATGTGGAGGTGTAGGACCATTCCTCGGTTCACACCAACCCACCCTCGGAGCCGACCATCAGCTTGACTTCAGTGGAGAAGGCCTTGGGTACTTCGGCAAGGGGCCTTTTTGATGAAGAGCTAGAGGCGTGCCGAAAAGGGAAGGGCAAGCAAGTCCCTGACGATGTTCAGGAGGTCGATGACTCTGAGGAGGACGTCACTGAGGTTCCGCTAGGTTTGTCCCTCAGCCATTTTTCTATGAGTTTGGGATTTTTTGGCATTTTAGATCTTATAGACATATGGCTAAGGGATAATGTGCTGATGGAACTTTGGCGTGATTTTGCAGAGGAGCAGGCACCCACCGCATGGTTGGTGGAGCATGCCTGTAAGCAGGCCCTTCAGGACTCCCACATCCTGAGGGACAAATTGCCAAAGGAGCCTTTCTGGACCTTCACGAAGGACATAAACTTGTTCTCCGAGGATAGCCAGGAAATGGCTCCTTCGATGGTGAAGGGCATCCTCACCAACGCCGCCTTCAAGTCTCTCAGTGAGGAGTGCCTGAATGAGGAGGTCTTCACCGTGAAGATGTCTGAACACGCTGCCCAGGTCTCCTTTAAACCCTTATCCTTTTACCAAATTTTTCTAAGTGTTTCCTTTGCTTTGCAAAACTTCACCGAGTGTCCTTCCCTTTACAGCTCTTGGCGTATAGTGGATACTTTAGAGCTTGGGCAGTAAAGCAGTTTTTAGTCCGATCTCTGATGGAAAAGTGCTTGGAGAGAGCCAAGGTATTTTGTGCCAGCTCAGTCATTAAGTACGCCAAGCTAAAGAAGATAGCCAAGGCGGAGATGGCCAAACTTCAGGAGGAGTTCTTGAAGAGTTAGGAGGAGCTTTTTCAAGATTTATCCAAGAAGGTGTCTGACCTTAGCGCGAAGGTCATCGAGCTAACTTTGGCTAGCGAGGCCCACCGAAAGGAGAATGAGGAGGACTTTGCACTCCTCATGAAGCTCCTCACAGACAACACCGAACTTCAAGCCGATGTCAACGCGCTGAAGAATGAGAAGAAAAAGAAGAAGAAGATGAAGAAGCTGGAGAAGGAGGTCACTGAGCTAAAAGATTAGCTGAATGACTTGGCTTTCAAGAAGGACAAAGCTGATCAGGCAGCCAAGGTTACGTTCCAAGACGGCTTTTATTTGGCTTGACACCAAGTTCTGGCCAAGTACCCAGACCTCAACGTCTCCTTTTTGGCGGTTTTGGACATCCCCGATGGGCCTTACTGGACATGGTCAAAGATAGAGCACCTCAATCTTCCCTTTGCCCTTCCTCTGGCACCGAAGGTTGTCATAGAGGAGGTTCGTGGTGAAGTACCTTAGGATGGCGAGGTCCCCTAGGCGTCTAGAACCCTGAGTAGGCTTTCTTTTTTCTTCTTCTTTTTCTTTGTAAACTTATCCTCGTTCCACAAATGTATTAATGAAATTTCCTTTTTACTCCTCCAAAATTTGGCTAAGTCTCAAAACATATTTCTCCTATATTGTCTTTGGTACCGAGGGTCAGTTCAACCATTTTTGCTCCAGCTCCCCTGTGAAGATAGTAAGTATCCTTCACGCTTGTTATCCGGATAGCCGCCTTCACCACATATAGCTCCAGTTTCGGCCAATATCTTTCAGCAAAGCTTTGTCGGTATTTATCAGTCATATTCAGTTGTTGCTCCTTGGGAGAAGATGTATTGCTTTTGTACATAGGTACTTACACCTTGTTCGGCTAGACTCCTTTGGTGATACTATTTTCCTTAGAAAAAATTAGTAAGTGTAGAATTTTTTCAGGGCATCTGAATGCCATGTGTTCTTAAGTTCTCCACCTTCGGCGTCGCTGAGCTTGTAGACTCCTGGCCAAACTTCATCAAGAACCAAATAGGGCTCTTCCCAGCTCGAGGATGAATCCTTCTAAGGAGGGGCGACTTGATATGATCAAGGAAGGCACAACCAAGGATGGCAAGGATCCATTGAAGATAACTAGTGGACCATTGATAAGAAAGAAGGATAAGGAGCTCACTAGTTGATATGATCAAAGAAGGCACAACCAAGGATGGCAAGGATCCATGGAAGATAACTAGTGAACCATTGACAAGGAAGAAGGCTAAGGAGCTCACTAGTGCACTTCAAGCTTTTGTCTCAAGCTTGGATGTTGACAGATTGGTGATGTTCTGGTAGAAAATTCATATCTTGACCTAAACAGATCAGAACTGAGTGATTCTTGATTCATCAGAAAGCTAATATCTTGAACTACAAATCATATGAAGATCATAAAACCCAGTTTTCACGTTAAGGAGGTCGAATATAGCTTCAAAGTCACTATTTGCGACTCATCGCTGGTTCAGAAGCAGTTGCAGTATTTTGGGCATATCTTTGGTTTTGTTTCAATTTTTTCCAGTAATTTCATGTCTTAATCCTCTGTTTTAATCCTTTTTCTTCTTGTTTCAGGTCTGTCCTTTTTATTCCATCCTTGTTCAAGTCCGAAAATCACAAAAACAACAAAAAGAAGTCAATTCGTGTTGTCTAGTTTTCTCGGTTTCAAATTGTTTGTTTCTGATTATTTCTTATCTTTCTGTTTCATGTCCAGCCATATTAATCTCTCTTGTTTTCATTGTTTCTAGCATCCTAGAGTCAACAAAACACCAAAAAAAGAAGGATCCAAGTTCAGGAAGTTTCGGTAACAGAAAGTTGTTTCAAAATTGTGCAAGTTTCAATAGTTTCTTGTCTTGGCCGAAAAGAAATCTGACTTTTTGTCTTTGGCAGCAAGGAATTTCAAGGAGAACGTTTGTTTAGCATCAAAACAGCAAGCAAAAAAAGAGAAAAAAAAAAGGGAAGAAAAAGAAAAAGAAAAGAACAAAGGAAAGAGCTTGCAAAAAAAGAAGTTTTCTCAAAGTGTTGAAAGCTTTTGTGCCCGAAACCTATCCCATTGTTTTAAGCCAAAAAAGCTTTCCTTGTGGTTCTTGTGATCATCAATTGCAAGGGCTTCCTAGAGTCTTTTAAAGCTTGTTTAGCCCACCTCTTTTGGAGTCAAAATAGTTCTTCAAAAATTCAAGTTTTCTTGTGTGTTTTGAGGATAGCCTTCTTAGAACTTTTGAGAACTCTTTGAATAGCAATATCCCACTAACAAATTGAGTGCTTGAGTGTTCATCTTTTGAGTGAAACACGTGAGGTGAGTGTTTGTGAGGATCTTTGTTATTTTCAGGAGTATGGAGGGCCAAGAGGATAGGAGGATGGAAGTGAGGAACAATGATGAGCCTACCATGAGAGAATTTCAAGAAACTCTAAATAGACTTGTGGGGAGGATTGAGGACATAGATTTGAGGTTGCCAAGAAGGCCTAATCCCATCTTGCAAACAAGGAGAGGTCCAAGAAGAGAGGAACCTAAGGAGGAAGAAAGAGTTTGGCATGACCATGGGTTTCCAAGGAGGTGTGAGCCAAGGGAGGACAACAATCTCAACTCCATCAGGTTTACCATTCCATCCTTCCAAGGGAGGAATGATCCCGATGCATATTGGGAGTGGGAGCAAAAGATTGAGATGGTGTTTGATTGCCATCATTACTACGAGGAAAAGAAGGTTAAATTGGCTACCATAAAGTTCACTAATTATGCTCTTGTATGGTGGAATCAGGATGTTATTTCTAGGAGAAGGAATGAGGAGGAGCCCATACACACATGGAGAGCCCTTAAAGCCTTGATGAGGAAGAGATTTGTGCCTAGCTACTACACTAGAGATCAACGCCTCAAGCTTCAAAGGCTAGTGCAAGGCCAAAGGAGTGTGGAGGACTACCATAAAGACTTGGAGATGACCTTGACCCGAGCCAACATCATGGAGGATGAGGAGACCACCATTGCTAGATTCATTAATGGTCTCAATCCTGAGATTGCCAACAAAGTGGAAATGGTGCCTTATTTCAATATGGAGGACTTGCTTCACCATGCCACCGAGGCTGAGAGGAGCATCAAGAGAGCAAAGGCATCCAAGATGTGTCAAGGAGGAATTTCCACATGGAGAGGAGCATGGAGTAAGGATGTAAGAGAAGTACCCAAGCCAAAAGTGGAGGCCACAAAAGGAGACTTGTCTCGGCCTCAACAAGAAAAGTCAATCATGCTTGTACCACTTTCACCACAACAAGTCTTGGAGGATCAAAGAAAACTTCAAAGTGAGGTTGAGAGAAAAGAAAAAGAGGGGAAAGTTGAGGGCATGAGTGATGAGGGGAAAGTCAAGAGAACAACCGAGAGTTTAAGTGAGAAGAGTGAACTTGAGGGGAAGAAGAGTGGAGAGTTCCTGAGAGAAGAAATTGAGTGCGAAGTTGAGAGAAGACAAGAGTGTAATGAACCCAAGCTGAGTGAAGAGAGAAAGACCTACAGAGAAGCCATACTTTCATCTAACATAACAAAGTCTTTTTCTAGTGTTGTGTTGTCTTCTTTTCAGGACTTAAGTGGAGATGAGTTACAAGGATCAAGTGAGTTGCTGCCCATTAAAGAAGTTGGTGTTCCCAATATTCCAAGTCATGTCCCATGCATCAAACCAATGAAGGAGGTTGAGAAGGAACAATTTGAGGTATGTCCAAGTGATTTCATATGTAAAAGTTTGCCTAACATTGTTTCTTATCCTATGTTTCAAGGGGATGAAATTAATGCAACTCCAACCAAAGTCATTGAGTGCAAAGGTGAAAATTTTGTGGTTCCAAAGGAAGATACTTGGAGACTATGTCCAACCACTGTAATGTATTTCTTCCTTACACCTAGATTTGATGTAGTTTTGCATGAAAATCTCAAACAATGTGTGTTTGCTTGCAATGTTATTTTGAAGAATGGTTTTCATGAAACTAGATTAAGAGAAGGAAGTAAGCATGAAACTTTGACAAAATATGATCTTAAAGCTTCTAATTCTTTGGTTTTGTCAAATGCTCTTTGGAATTGCTTGAGTTTCTCTAAAGAAAAATCTGTTTTGGTGTCTTTTGTTTTTGAATTTGTTTGTTTTGCATCCATTTCACATTATTTTGTTTTGCCTCAAGTTAAATCTACTTCTTTCGAATTTTTCATGCATAAATTAGCTCATACACATACATTACATACTTCTTTGATTGCCATTCATGTTCAGCCCATTTTTGTGAGTCAATCTTTAATTTCCAGCAAGCATTTCTTTATCTTGACACATGCATTACACAAACTTTTGTGCCTTGATATTTTTGCTTTATGTCCAAACCTGAAAGTTTTTATTTTGAGTGAAAATTCTGGTTTTAAATTCAGCCTTTTAAGGAGATACGTTGAGTCCTTTGTTTTGTGTCACATTTCATTCACAAATTTCATGCATTGTGGTGCATATACATGCAAAAATAAGTTTGCTACTGAATTGGTTTCACTAAATCCTATCTACTCCAATCTTGTTTCATTTAAAATGCTTAGGATTTTTGTGAAATTCGTGCATCCTAGTTTTGTTATTAGTTTAGGCCACATTGTGTTCAATTCTTGTTTGTTTGAATGGCCTATGCAAACTATTGTCTTGACATGCATAACTTGTGCTTTTTATGACCTTGACACTTGTGTGAGTTTAGGTCCATTTGTTTTGAGTGCATACAGCATCCCTAAGGTAAATTATTCCAACACTTTTTCTAGTTGTGAGAATAATGTTTTTGAGATGGCAAAGGCAATGAAAGTGATGCCTAGAGTTAAGATGAAAATTGTGCAAAATTTCAGATTTTTTGTGCTAATTGCTTCTAACTTTGTTTTTGACCCTGGAGGTATCAAAATTATCATTGCATTTGGATATTGGTTCAGGTTTTTCACAAGATTAAAGCTCCATACACAAGCATTCCATGCTATTGGTGCTTATGTGAAAGGTAAGTGCTTATGTGTTGATTATTTCATTGTTATTGATTCAATTCCCTTTTCTAATGTAGGTTTTGATTCGAGGACGAATCCTTCTAAGGAGGGGGGAGCTGATACGATCAAAGAAGGCACAACCAAGGATGGCAAGGATCCATGGAAGATAACTAGTGAACCATTGACAAGGAAGAAGGCTAAGGAGCTCACTAGTGCACTTCAAGCTTTTGTTTCAAGCTTTGGACATGGAATTTCTCATGCAAGGAATCATATGGATGATGGCCAAGCTTGGATGTTGACAGATTGGTGATGTTCTGGTAGAAAAATCATATCTTGAGCTAAACAGATCAGAATTGAGTGATTCTTGATTCATTGGAAAGCTAACATCTGGAGCTACAAATCATATGAAGATCATGAAACCCAGTTTGCACGTTAAGGAGGTCCAATATAGCTTCAAAGGCACGATTTACGAGTTATCGCTGGTTCAGAAGCAGTTGCAGTATTTTGGGTATATCTTTGGTTTTAGATGTCCATTTTGTGTGGTTTAGGTGTCATTTCAAACATAAGAAAGAGATCTACAACTTTCATGCTTTGCATTTTGAGAAATCATGGCTGCATCAAGTTCAAATTTCAGCTTGAAGTTGAAGACACAAGCAGGAACCACCTGAGAAGACTATTTTGGGGTTTTTATGGCCAATCTTGTTTTGTAACGTATTTTATTTTATTTTCCTGTTTATTTACATTATTTAGGATGTTATTTAGGCCATGGAAGTGATTTAGGTCACTTAGGATAAATGGAATTCGCTGCACACCTTAAACATGTGTTAAAAGGGTGTAGGAATCCTAGTTTGACTAGGTTTTCTTGAGTCCTTTGTAACTAGGTTTCCTAGGTAACTTGGGCTGCGAATTTTGCCCAGATTTTTACCCTAGTTTAGGCCTATATAAAGGCACATATTCTGGATGTAAACACACAGAAAAATTTCGAAATAATATTGCTCTTTGGAGAGGTTTTCTCTTTGGTTCTTTGTGGACTGCCTTGGTGCACAAGTGTGCTTGTGTTCTTGGAGTTCTATACTTCTCGTTTCTAATCACAGGTTGATTAGGGGTGGGGGTCTTCAAACCCAGTCTCTTTGATGTCTTGTGGAGCTTGAAAAACATCTTGGGCGCGTTTCATGGTCTTTATACCATCGGGGTTCGCATCACTAGTGCACTTCAAGCTTTTGTCTCAAGCTTTTTCATGGAGAATGGACTTGGAATTTCACAAGGAGTTGCTGGAACATGCAAGGAATCATATGGAGATGATGGCCGAGCTTGGATTTTGACAGATTGGCGATGTTTCTGTAGAAAAATCATATCTTGAGATAAATAGATCAGAATCATGTGATTCTTGATTCATTGGAAAGAAAACATCTGGATTTAGAAATCATATGAAGACCATGAAACCCAGTTTGCACGTTAAAGGGGTGCAATTTAGCTTCTTAGTTATGATTTGCGAGTCATCGCTGGTTCAGAAGCAATTGCAGTATTTTGAGCATACCTTTGGCTTTAGATGTTCATTTTGTGTGGTTAAGGTGTCATTTCAAATATAAGAAAGAGATCTACAACTTTCATGCTTTGCATTTTGAGAAATCATGGCTCTATCAAGGTCGAATTTCAGCTTGAAGTTGAAGACACAAGCAAGAACCACCCAAGAAGACTATTTTGGGTTTTTAGGGCCAATCTTGTGTTGTAACATATTTTATTTTATTCTCCTATTTATTTAAATTATTTAGGATGTTATTTAGGCTACGGAATTGATTCAGGTCACTTAGGATAAAGGGAATTCGCTACACACATTAACCATGTGTTAAAAGGGTGTTAGAGTCCTAGTTTGACTAGGTTTTTGTAAGTCTTTTGTACCTAGGTTTCCTATGTGACTTGGGCTGCGAATTTTGCTAAGTCTTTTACCCTAGTTTAGGCCTATAAATAGGCACATATTCTGGTTCTAAAAAAATAGCCATTACATGAAATAATATTACTACTTTGGAGAGAATCCTCTTTGGTTCTTTGTGGACTACCTTGGTGCACAAGTGTGCTTGTGTTCTTGGAGTTCTATACTTCTTGTTTCTAATCACAGGTTGATTAGGGGTGGGGGTTTAAAATCCAGTGTTTTTGATGTCTTGTGGGGCTTGAAAAACACCTTGGGCCCATTTCATTCTTTATACCATCGGGGTTCGCATCAAAATTACTCCAGATCCTTGATGTTCGGAGTCGGAGGCCCCGTCAACAAACAAAGTCCACTTAGGTTCATCCTTTTGAGGTTTGGTGGACTATCTTCGGCAACGGGTACCTCAGCAATGAAATCTGCCGGCACCTGTGCTTTTATTGCCTTCCTTGGCTCATAGGTGATATCATACTCACCGAGCTCAATGCACCACTTCGATAGTCTTCCCGAGTGGTCCACCTTCTTCATGATATCCCAAAGAGGTAGGTTACTTCGGACGATAATGGGGTGCCCTTGGAAATAAGGTCGTAACCTTATGCTTGCAAGTACTAGGGCATAAATAGCCTTTTGTAGCAAGGGGTACCTGACTTTGGCACCATGTAGAGACTTGCTCACATAATATACTGGCCATTGCTTTGCCCCCTTTTCGTTTACAAGGATAAAACTTATTGCCTTTTCAGTGACGGCGAGGTAGAGTATGAGCGGTTCTCCTTCCCGTGGCTGCCGGAGTGTTAGCATACGAGTTAGGTAGACTTTAACCTCTTTCCAGGCCTTTTGGCAGTCTTCGTTCCAAGGGTGCACCTTGGTTCCGAGGTCACCTCCATTTTTTTCTACTTTAGTGAGGACTTTGAAGAATGGTCGGCAACGATCCCCATATCTGGAGATGAATCTGCTGAGTGAAGTGATTCTCCCCGTGAGTCTTTGCACATCCTTGGTCGTTGTAGGAGTTTAGAATCCCAGCAGGGCCTTGACCTTTTCTAGATTGGTGTCAATACCTCTTTTCGATACCATGAATCCAAGGAAATTACCCGCATTCACCCCGAACACGCATTTTTTGGAGTTGAGACAAATTCCAAATGTCCTCAGTTAGTGGAATGTTCCTCTAAGTCTATGATATGACTACTAGGCAGTTTGCTCTTAATTATCATATCATTGACGTAGACTTCCATGTTTCTCCCAATTTGGGAGTCGAAGACCCTATTCATCAACCTTTGGTACATGGCCCTTGCATTCTTAAGCCCGAAGGGCGTTCTAATATAGCAATATGTACTAACATTGGTGATGAAGGCGGTTTTTTCCTCATCTTCGGGGTCCATCCTGATTTGATGATACCCACTGAAGGTGTCGAGGAAGCTAAGGAGGCCATACTCTGCGGTTGAGTCCACCAACTAGTCTATTGGCAGCAGAGGATATGAATCCTTAGGGCAAGCATCGTTCACATTTCGGAAGTCGATGCACATTCGGAGTTTGTCACTCTCTTCTTTTGTGGCGATAACCACGTTACTAAGCCATTCGGGATATTTGACTTCCCTTATTACATCCGCCTCCATTAACCATTGGGCTTCGATTTTAACGAAGTTATTCTTGTGTGCCATAAGGCTTCTCTTTTTTTGGCGAACAGGTTTCGCGTCAGGGCGTATCTTAAGACTATGCTAAATTATGTGAGGGTCTACCCTAGGCATGTCCTTCGGTGAGTAGGCAAATAGATCTTTGTTCATTAAAAGGAAAGATACAAGCTTTTGCTTGTCATCTTCGGCCAGCTGTTTCCCTACATGGGTACTTCAGCCCGGGACAAGCTCTACATTCTCAGTTTCAATTTTCTCTAAGTCGTTTCTTTCTCCTTTTGTAGCCTCTTTGGTCGGTATGCCCTTCTCTTCCGAGGTCTGCATGTGCACTTTCATTGGGCTTTGTCTCACCCTTACGAAGATGTTCCAAACCTTACCTTGATCAATAAATATTTCTGCATCCCCATTCTTCGTGCCGAAGGTGACCGTCAGGTACTTCACATCTGGTCGGATGTGAAGGTTCCCTTGAGTTTGCCTTTCAAGGATGGCATTATATGAAGAGGGGACGTCGATGATAATGAACCTGGTCATGGTGGAGGCAAAGAGCTCTCGATTGTTCTGAATAGAAGTTCCCCTTAACATCAAAGGTAAGTCAATCCACCTGAGGACAGGGAGTTCGGAAGGACCTACCACGAAGGTAGGGGATGTGACAAGTTTGAGGTCAGTTTTCACAATGCCCAAGCTTGGCAACAGGTGGGAGAATTGGACATCAGCATTGGACCGTCATCCAGGAGCACCCTTTTTACGTCCTAACTCCCAATCCTTGCCATAATAAGGAGTGGGTCATCATGTGGGAACACTATGCTAGACCCATCTTTTTGAGCGAGCTTGTTGGAAGGGTTGCCGAATTCCATCACTGAGATCTCCATGGCTTTCCTCTTCCTCTCTGCCAAAGGCAATCTTGTGGTGATCATCTGGATTACTCCGGCTGGAGGTGGAGGATTCTTCTTAGGACTTCAGTTCCGAAATCGATCAAAATCGTAGTCTTCATCTTCCTTTCTTTCCTCTTCCCTCCTTTCCCTGGGAAAGGGCATCCGTAGGTACCGGTGAAGCTGGCCCTGCTTGATTAGGGACTCAATGTACTTCCTGAGTTGGAAGCAATCCTCAGTGTCATGACCGTGATCCCTATGGAATTGGCAGAATTTCTTCATATTCTTCTTGTTTTCCGAAGTCATGACCTTCGGACGCTGAATTTGGCTCCCTTGCCTCTCCATAAGCAATTAGGATGCTCGTTCTCGTGGTGTTCAAGGGAGTGAAGGTCAGAGGCTTTTTCCCTCTCTACTTCTGAGGTTTCCCTCCACCTTCGGTTGGAAACTGAGGTTGGCTGCTTTGTCCTTCGGGGTGCATGTGGTCAAACTTTGCCCCCTATCCTAAGCTCCTCAGCCGTCATGTGTTGTTCCGCCCTTTGGTAGAATTCTTCAAGGGCGTCGGGGGGGTCTTTAGAAAACTCGTAGAAGAGTTATGAGTCTCTCTGAAGTCCCCTTGTCATGGCGAGAATGCGTATTTTGGGTTGAACGTACGGCACACTCAGAGCTTAGTGACTGAACCTTTCGACATTGTCGTGAATGGTCTCCCCATTCCTTTACGCTAAGTTGAACATCTGAACGGGCATCTTCACCATCAGCCTGCTGCCGATGAACTGCTATGTGAATGCTATGGATAGCTCTTGGAAACTAATTATAGTTCCAGGGGCAAGGGAGTTGTACCACGCGGTTACCAGGCCGAAGAGGGTGACCTCAAAGCACTTGCAAAGGGTAGCGTCATCGGCACCGTGTAGCACCATGCTACACCTGTACTTGGTTAGGTGGGCTTAAGGGTCACTACGCCCATCATAAGTTTCCAAGCGAGGCACCCAAAAATCGCTCGGCATTGGTGCTTCCACTACCATCCGGATGAAGGGTGACTCTTCTCCAGTGAAGGTCTCACATAACCTTGACTAGATAGGCTTTCTAGCGATCTGCCTCTCTACTTTTTCCAACCTCTCTAGGATCTTTTCCATGAGGATGGTGGCGTTACGCCCTTTTCGCTACTTGGAGGCCTCCGGCAATGAAGAACGATGCCTCCTTTTTGGGGAATAACTTCGGTGACGGAGGGATTGTGATCTCTCTTCCAGTGACGAGCTCCATCGATGGGAAGCTTTTGGTACTTTTGACCCCGTACCTCCAGCACGACGACCTCTGGGGGGAACGTCCTCTGTTGAGGACTTGCCGTAGAAGCCATCACTCCTGAACTCCGGTGAGTAGACTCCGGACTTCTCTCCCGGCGTGTAGCTGGTGAAGAGGACCTTCAGCCTAAAGGTGGTTGGGACCACCTTTGGCCCAACTGTTGCATCATTTTAGCCTCAACAGGGCGCTCAAAATCACGTAAGAAGCTCATCGTGTTCGTTAGAGGACGTTCATCCTCAGGCGAAGAAGTCCCTATGGCGGGTTGTTCGGACGCCAGTTGATTCTCTGGTGTGGATGGGGACTTCGGCAGTCCCTTATCCTTAGACTGCTAATTCTCAATGACGGCTACCTAAGGGTGGGTTCCCACAGACGACAGCATCTTCGTTGTACGACATGGTAGGCCTGAGAAGGACTTCCGGTAAGGAGATGTTGGCAGAAGAGACTTCCATCGTGAGATTGCCTGAAACGCTCAAAAGAACAGGGGTTAGGAGGTCCCCGAAGTGTGTTTCCTGGTAAGGAGCCTCCGACGCCCAAGTCAGTATTTGGCAAGTAAAGAGTAGTGAATAGAGAGTAAAGAGTAGAATTCTCTTAAGAGTTCAGTCCTGCTTTACCAAGGTCATTTCACAAGTATTTATAGGAGCGCGTGTTAGTGTTGTGCCCAAAATCCAATCATGAGATGATTGTATTTTTTTCACATTGAGTCATGATATTTTATTAAGGCATTAATCCAACAATTATGTTTGTTGTTTTGTTTCTGCGTAAAGTAATAAACATAATTGTAACCATAGAATAATGATATTCTCAAATGTCCCTAGTCTAGTATTATTGTGGAGCGGGTTGCAATAATACATAATGACTAGCATATGTGGAGACTAATATGAGATATGTAGTCTACATATGGGTACAAGTTGGAGAACTTGTGTACTAGACCAACCCACCATGAGAACACTACATGGATCGTTATATGAGTGTCATAAGTGATTCTCATAGTGATCATGGTATATGATATGATCAAGGAAGGCACACATGGAGAAGGCAAGGACCCATTGAAGGTTTCTAGTGGACCTATGACAAGGAAGAATGCACTACAAGGCTTTGTTTCAAGTTTCTTCATGGAGAATGGACATGGAACTTCACAAGGAGCTACTAGAATTCTCAAAACACCATATGGAGATGATGCACATGCTTGGTACTCAGTTATGGAGTGCTTAGACAAGTCACAAAACAAGGACACCAAGGACACCACTCAAAGTGCACCATTTGAGCCACCTTAAGTGTTCTTGTTGCATTTTGTGTCCACAAGCTAGATTTTTAAGCTCTAACTTTGTAGACCTTCTTTACCACATCTAATTGGAAGATTTACGACATTGAAACTCAAAGATTCAAGCTTGGAGCTGAAGAAACAAGTGAAAACCCTAAAGTGCCCAAAAATGCACCCGAAAAGGCTATTTGGGGGTTTTTGGGTTTAATCTTGTATTTACATTCTATTTTCATTCAATTCTTATTTAAATACATTACTTAGGATGTTATTTAGGCTATGGAATTAATTCAGGTCACTTAGGACAAGTGGCATACGCTGCATACACTAAACAAGGTTAGAAAGGTTAAGGAGTCCTAGTTTGACTAGGTTTTCTTGAGTCCTTTCTAACTAGGTTTCCTAGGTGACCTGGGCTGCGAATTTTGCTCATATTTTTACCCTATTTAGGCGTATATAAAGGCACATATTCTGGATGTAAACACACAGATTATTGCCGAAATAATATTGCTCTTTGGAGAGGTTTTTTCTTTGGTACTTTGTGGACTGCCTTGGTGCACAAGTGTGCTTGTGTTCTTGGAGTTTTATACTTCTTGTTTCTAATCACAAGTTGATTCAAGGTTGGGGTTTTGAACCTAGTCTTTTTTATGTCTTGTGGAGCTTGAATCACATCTTGAGCACGTTTCATGGTCATTATACCATAGGGGTTCGCATCAGTATATGTAGTCCTTCGACCTAAGATCATCAAGGTTCCCTACATGTGAGTCACATACTTTGACACTTTCCTTTGTTGCTCGTAACTAAGTGAACTTGAATAAGGTCATTGGGTATGTCACATATCATATGGAGGGATTTGTATGATCAAGATGGGATTTGTCCCTCTTATGTAACGGGAGTGATATCTTCGGGCCCCTTGATAGAGTGAGACTTAGAAAAATGCATGGCCATGCTTGGATGAGTTGATATACGATATCAATGTCATCAGTTTAAGTTGGTCTACTCGGTAATCAAGAAACCAAAGATTGGGCTATACGAGAGTGACACATTCCATATCTCGTGCTTAGTCTTGATATCTTGGACAAAGGGACAATGGCATATATTGGTAATGATCATAAAGGTTTAGTCAAATCACCAACAATCTTGTCACTTGGGTAGCAATGATGTGTTGCTAAACACCGCTCATTGCTTATGATCATAAATGTGATTTATTATCATTGCCAACCTGGTAAGAGCCTATTGGGTCACACAAATAGAGATATTTGGATCATTAGAGTGCATGGGCTAATTATTTGGGTTATGGTTTCATAATAATTTTGTATTAATAATGGGCCCAAGAGTTGTGCCATTATTAAGCCCAAAATTAAAGCCTAATTAGATTAGGGCTTTGAAACCCATTAGGCCTGGAGGTTGAGTCTCACTATAAATACAACTTTTAGTGAGAAATTCGAAGCTTCTTGCCCTAGCCCCCCAAAAGGACAACCGCACTCTTCTTTTGCAATTCCTTGAAGGACGTAAGCTAGCACTGCGAGCACAAGAGAAACGCATTTGCTAGGACGTGGTGGAAGCGTGGTGATCCTGAGAGGCTCGTGTGGATACCATAGAGAGCTTGAACATGTCAACTGTTCAGGTTTCATGATTCGACTCCACAGTTGAGTGAGAGATCTCAACCAGAAATTAGGTTTGAAAATTTTTCAACACCCAGTTTACCCCGTTTCACTTGGATCCTAGAGGGTTTCGGTTAAATTTCACTGCGCTATTTGGCTCCCGAATCCCAACAGAGCATTGGGAGAAGTCCGTTTGATACAGCCCGCTTATATCATGACACGTGTTCGGTCGGATGTAGCCCATACATTTAGGGATGGGGACCTCCAGCTGGCCATAGGCCGTTCTGGCCAGAAGTCAGGGCCGTAGCAGGTTTGTGTGTTAGGGGCGTGTGCGAGGTCTCTGTGTTACAGGCTCCTTAACCTTTTTTGTTGCATCCACAAGACCCCTTCGGTGAAAGAGACCTATTCGGGATATGAGAGCTTTTTGCTGAGCTTGCTCTAGTCATTCGGAAGGCCCCTCAGCTTAGAGGATCCCCTTTGGAGGATGTTTTCCCCTGCCGTGGATGGTGAGTCTACTCCTCCCAAAGTTGGTCAGGTCATCTTACCGAGGGTGGTAGCGTACCATGTTCACGGGTTCATTCCTGTTATTCCTCGAGGGTGATGGTAGATTACCAAGGCCAGGGGGTCAAGGATGGGGGACCCTCTTTTGCTGACGTTGGTGCTCACATTCTTCGAGGGTGATGCTCACATTTTTTGAGGGTGGTGCTCGCCAGGGTGTGGGAGTTTGAAGGATAATAGCCCTTTGGCTATGACTTCGGAAGAGTAGGTCACCTTCGGGAGACTTTTCCCTCTATCGAGGATGGTGTATCTACTTTTCTGAGGTCGGTAGCTTCACAAATCTGAGGGTGGTGAAGACACGCGTTCCCAAAGTTGGTCATGTTACTTGCCGAGGGTGGTGTGGAAAATGCCTCGAAGTTAGGGCTAGGCTTCCACCGAGGGTGGCGCCAAGTTAGTCGATCAGGAAATCTCGGGAGCGATAATGTTATGTTCCTTCTAGTGGGAGGCAAAATTGAGGAAGATAAAGTGTTTAAAATTAAGTTTAAAACCTTAATTTAAGTTTACATAGCAAGAATTGAGAAGTTTAGCAAAGTTTATTAAGTTTTGAGAAGAATAAAGCACTGAATGAAGTTCAGTGGCAAAATGGTAATTTTGTATCCTGAATAGCCCAGACGAGTCCCGAGTGTTTTAAAATGAATTTTAATAACCTAACTTTCAACCTTAACACAAACTTGAAAGAATAAACAAGAATTTAATCAAGAATCACTATGTTATGAAGATGAAGGGCTTAATTGCATTAAACTTGAAACCTTGATGACTTTGATGCTAAGTAAGGTTTAAGAAGGGAAATAGAAGAGGGACGCTGCCATAACCAAGTTTTCATCCTTCCCTCACTCATTTCTCTCTCAAATTAAGCTTCGAATCAAGTGATCTTGGTGTCAAGAGGTGCAATTCAAAGCATATAAGCTTGGAGGAGTGCATTTCAAGCTTAAAAACATTATTTTGAAGCTTGGAAGGCCGTTTTTCCACTTCCCCTATTTTTGAACGGGGTAAGGAATGTGTTCTTGATTGAATTCATGTTTGTTAGTTAGTTTGAAGCTTCGGTTTTTGTTAGAGAGTGAAGTTTTGATGATTAGTTCTTTGTTTTTGGATTGGAACTTGTGTAGAACTTTGGTGAGCTTGGTTGAACGAAAAGGGGATTGATTCTTGCTTGTTACTTTGAGTTGAGGTAAGGGAGATATGTTTTCAAGTTCAGTTGATGTAATTATCTTGAGTTTGCTTGAAGAATTTGAGTCGTTTTAGCTCTGGCATTAGTTAAAGGTTTTAGTTGAATTCTGGTGGACTAGAGGAATTGGGAGGATTGGATTGATGTTACAAGACATCATAGCTTAGCTTGTGATAGAACGGTTATGTTCTATGCAACATGTTCTAGGTGTGTATGAAATTTGGAGGCATTCCATACATGTTTGATACGTGTAGGAATTAGCCAAAGTTCATAGCAGCAAAATGCGCCAATTTCTGCGTTTCTGCAAATTGGCGACGCATTGGCAATTACAGGTCGACCCCAACGACGCGTCGCCAACTCAGCAAAATGGCACTGAACGTTACCAACTATGGCGACGCGTCACCATAGACAAAAGTGCCAAAATTTTCACATTTTTCTAGCTTGATCCAAGTGAGACCTAAGGAGGTTCTTAGCGTGCTTAGGGTTCTAAGGATTTCAGGGGTACTTTGAGACTTCTGAAAGTCCTACAAAATATAAGAGTTTCCATGAGTTTTGTAAATTTTTGTGGTTGCTTATGCAACAAGCAAGGAAACTATGTTGCAAATGAGCACAATTAGCTACCACTAGCTCAGGTGAAAGGTTTAGAACCCTTGTGGGCCTAGCCGTGCCGTAGCCACAAGGTCGCAAGGCAAAACCTTGTTCATCTAGTCTACATCAAAGAGGTCCCGTGACCTAGTCTACAAAGTTCCACGATAATTCCCTTATATAACAACTATGGGAAGGCTACATGATTGCATCCAGTAAGCTTTGGCTTGCTAGGAGCGGGTTAGTGATAAAAACTCATCAGGCACGGAGTAATTCACCGTGAGGAAGACTATTGAGGAGAGGTCTTTATGGCCTAGTTATATGTGCATATAATAGACCCTCATGCTGTGTGAGCTCGCAGCAAGTTTACATATGTTCATCATATGTCTAGTCCTAGTAATTTTCTTGCAGGTACACTGAAGACCCCTTACCGAATTCTCACTACCTAGTTTTGTTATGCAGATACTGAGGTTGCTGGGCCGGGTAACCGCTGAGGGTTATCATAGTAGTAGCTCTTGTACAGGTATTGCACTCATGAGAATCTTGATGATTCTAGTATACTTAGTTGGCTTGTTGGTCAAGTAACAGTACTAACTAGTATCTTCCTTTGGCTGCGGAGCCTTGTAGCACTTGGCAATGGACTTTTGAGACTCACCACTGGGACGTGTATCCAATGTGGGAGTCAAGTCAAAGAGATCTCAGTAGAGGCTTGTATTTATATAGTACTTTTAGTTGCCTCCATAGTCTATGTTATGAGGAGTCCTCAACTCTAGGATTGCTCTTGGGTGAGGGCATTAGTCTACTTTATATATGAATGTTCTCACGAGTTGTTATGTGTAGTAAACTCACACAAATGTTGATTTTATATGCTTTTGGCTATTTGTATTTATTTTGTGGAGAAATTACTTGGCCAAGTTAACGTTTTATGGTTTTAGTAAACCAAGTCAAAGAATGAAGAGCATGCATGTTGCATTTTCTAGGATAATCAACTAGTATCATAGGATTTAATCCGCACACATACACAATTAGCCAATTACAATCCACCGTGAGACCAGCTCTCATAGGGCTTCCTGGGCAGAGGCACGGGCGGCAATGTCAGTTTTTGGTATCAGAGCTTAGGACTCATTTGATAGATATTGGAGGCTAAGACTGAGATCTAGATTGGAAAGTCCAAGTTCTAGGAAGTTAGTACTGGCCAACATCTGGGAAATGTTGTCTAGTTGTGGTTGCTGGTTGCTATGGTTGACACTAGGTCAAGAGCTTCAAGGGGAACTAGGGAACCTGGTGAGGGTTCTAGTGACCCCATTGTGGCAAGGCTGGATGAGATATCCAGGGTATTACAAGGGTTGACACAGACTGTGGCCCAAGTGGCACAGGGCATGAACACCCTTGTGACTGAGATGTTCAGAGATTATAAGGATAGAGGTGTTATCAAGGAAGAGAATGACCCACAACAGGATCAAGAAAGGCATGCTGAGCGGCAGCAAGCGCCTAGGGCTCATGAACGTAAAAATCATGTTCATGAGGAGGAAGAAGAACCAAAGGTGATGGAGGCTCCAAGGAGGGGAGACACTCCACATCATATAAGATTCTTGGAGAAGTTTAAAACTGTTGATCCACTGAGCTTTGATGGGACAGGTGATCCCGATAGAGTAGAGGACTGGTTGTCCAGAATTAATAGACTTTTTACTTATGGTGCTTATGAGTCAGAGCAGAAGATGACTCTAGTGCCTTTGTTTCTGAGAATGAGAGCTAGTTTACAGTGGGATGATGTGATGGTGTTGCTGAGGGAAAGTAATAGTACCCACCTAGAGAACAAGAAAAAGGTGCTCAAGTGGTCAGACTTCAAGAAGAAGTTCAGACATGAGTACATCAATGAAACTGCACAGGATCAGAGGAGGATTCAGTTTGAGAATCTGACACTGGGAGAGATGTCTGTGCGGGAATATGAGCAGCGTTACATTTCTCTTAGAAAAGTATTATCCATACATGATGGGCAATGATGAGTTGAAGGCTAAGAAGTTCTTCCAAGGTTTGAAACTTGTACTCAGGAGGTATATGGCGACAGTTGATATCAAGAGCTATTGCCAGGTGGTTCAGAAGGCGTTGGCCTTAGAAAGGGAATTTGAGGATTCTAGAGTATCTAGTAAAAAGGTGGAGGTTGGACCAGCTAACTTAGGGAAGAGTGTCGGGAAGCGACCAATGGTGGAAAACCAGGATCCATCCAAGAGAAAGAAGACAGGATTATGTCCTAGGTGTAGACGGTTTCATGGTGGAAGACCATGTACTCTGGTGATAGATGTTTGCAATATCTATGGTCAGAGAGGACATTGGGTGAGGCAATGCCCAAGGGCTCGACCGATGACAAGTCCACCTCGGAACTTACCCCCTGTACCCCTTGCCATAGGGAATCGGCCTGGTCTAGCCACAGCAGCAGTTGAGCTGAGGGTTTTTTCCCTAACGAGTCAGGTGACCAGAGAACAGTCGCCGTTCGGGGTAATTTTACTTTTTAGAATGGTAGTGTTAGAGTGCTTTTCGATATGGGAGCTACTCTTTCAGTGATATCTTCTACCTTAGTAGATAAGTTTAAATTGCAACGGGAAATCTTGGGTGAGTTGAGACTCAACAAAACTGCTGGGAGGGGTTTTATTGTGACCAACGAAGTGGTTACTAGGTATCCTTTGCAGTTAAGCGACCATGATTTCTATTGTGAGTTATGGGTGATAGAATTAAGGTCTTATGACCTAGTGTAGGGAATGGATTGGTTAAGTAAACATAAGGCACAAATTGACTGTGCGAATCACTCAGTCGACATTACTGATACTCAAGGAGAAAGAGTGACTTTCACAGGAGGGTTGGCATCTAGTGCTAAGAGTTTACACCTTAGACTTATGGATACCATCCCCATAGTGGGTGAAGATGAGTGTCACTCGTTGAATGGGGTAGCCATGGAAGAGGAACTTGAGAAGATTCCAGCAGCCAATAAGTTTCCTGAGGTGTTTCTGGTAGAATTACCTGGGTTACCACCTAAGAGGGATACTGAGTTTACAATCCATCTACAGCCAGGGGTTGAGCCTATTTCAATACCACCTTATAGGATGTCAGCTCCTGAGATGGATGAATTGAAGAAGCAGTTGGAGGAACTGCTAAGGAAAGGCTTTATAAGACCTAGTGTGACACCATGGGGAGCTCCGGTGTTATTTGTGAAGAAGAAATATGGAACTTTCAGATTGTGCATTGAATATAGGAAGTTGAATGCAGTGACAATCAATAATAAATATCCACTTCCTAGAATTGATGATTTGGTTGACAGACTTAGGGGAGCAAAAGAGTTTTCCAGAATTGATCTTCGATCTGGGTATTTTCAAATCAGAGTTAAAGAAGAAGATATCCTGAAAACTACTTTCAGGATGAGGTATGGACATTATGAATATACAGTTATGCCTTTTGGTGTAACGAATGCTCCAGTAGTGTTTATGGAAGCCATGAATAAGATCTTTAAACCATTTCTGGATCAGTTTGTTGAAGTTTTCATTGATGACATTTTGGTGTATTCACAGTCTACATCAGAGCATGAGAAGCACCTTAAAACAGTTTTGCAAGTACTGAAGGATAATCAGTACTATGCAAAGTTGTCTAAGTGTGAGTTTTGCTATGAGAAGATTTAGTTTTTTTGGGCATATCATTAGTGCTCAGGGTTTGTCAGTTCATCCTGAAAAAGTTCAAGCAGTAGTTGAGTGGAAGAGACCAACTATAGTTACAGAAGTTAGAAGTTTCTTGGGTTTGGCAGGTTATTACAGGCGCTTCATAGAGAAATTCTCTATGATAGCTACACCGTTGACAGCCTTGACCAAGAAGACTCAGAAATTTGAGTGGACACTGAAGTGTGAAAAAGCTTATATGGAGTTGATGGAGAGATTGACTAGTGCACCTATACATGTTTTTCCAGATCCGAACAGAGCTTTTACAGTTTATACAGATGCATCAGGTTCTGGTTTGGGATGTGTATTGATGCTGGATAGTCAGGTGATTGCTTATGGTTCAAGACAGCTGAGCCCTAATGAGTTGAACTATCCTGTTCATGACCTTGAGCTAGCAGCAGTAATTTTTGCATTGAAATTGTGGAGGCATTATTTGATGGGAAGGTCATTCAGAATTTTCACCGATCACAAGAGTTTGAAATATTTGTTTACCCAGAACGATCTGAATATGAGGCAGGGTCGATGGATTGAATACATCAAGGATTATGACTGTTCGATTGAGTACTGTGCTGGTAAAGGAAATGTGGTAGTAGATACGTTGAGCCGGAAGTACACGGGAGTGATCCTACCCAAGGATCAAACTACGAACTCCTCTGAAGGAGTATTGAGGGACTGTTTCTTAGCTTTGCATGAATTGTGGCAAAGTCGAGAGAAATCCCTAGTCTATGTTCTGGAAGTGCAATCAGCTTGGATAGTCAGAGTTAAAGAAGCTCAGATGAAAGATCCATTGTTGAAGAAGATTTCAGGAGAAGCAAAGCTTGGCACTATGAGGAAGGAATTCAGATACAAAGATGGAATATTACAATATGGAGATCGTCTCTATGTACCGAATGTGGATGGACTTAGACAGCAAGTCCTACAGGAGGCACATAGTATCACTTTGAATATCCACCCTCGTGTTAGTAAGATGTATCAAGATTTAAAGACAAATTTTTGGTGGCCGGGATTGAAAAGGAATGTGAGAGGACATGTGGCAAAGTGTTTGACATGTCAGATGGTGAAACCTGAACATCAGAAGCCAGCAGGCACACTTTAGAGTTTACCTTTACCAGTGAGGAAGTGGGGATCCATTACTATGGATTTCCTAGTGGGGTTACCAAATACCCGGAGTCAGCATGATGCTATATGGGTAGTGGTTGACAGGCTGACGAAGTCGGCATACTTCATACCTATCAGAATCACTTATACATTGGAGAAATTGGCTCAGTTGTATCTCAAGGAGCTTGTGAGACTCCATGGAATACCAGATCAGGTTATATCTGACAGAGATCCTCGGTTTACATCACAATTTTGGAATGTTTTTCAAGAAGCATTGGGAAGTAAAGTTAGTCTTAGTACTGCTTTTCATTCTCAGACTGATGGGCAATCTGAGAGAGGGATTTAGACTTTGGAGGATATGCTACCCATGTGTGTCATAGATTTTAGAGGTGATTAGGATCAGCATTTACCACTGATCGAATTTGCTTATAATAACAGTCATCAAACTGTTATTGGAATGGCACCATATGAAGCTTTGTATGGGAGGCGATGTATGACACCTCATTGTTGGGCAGATCCTACAAACAAGGTAGTTATTGGACCTGAAATCCTAGCTGACACTACAGCTAAGATTAAATTAATCTAGTAGAGAATTAAGGCAGCTAATGACAGACAAACCAAGTATGTGAATTTGAGGAGAAGGGACTTGAGATTTAAAGTTGGAGATAAAGTATTGCTGAAAGTCTTACCCATGAAAGAAATTAGGCGTTTTGGGCAAAGGGGCAAGTTAGCTCCTAGGTATATTGGACCATATGAAGTGTTGGAGAAGATATGGAAAGTTGCTTATCGGTTAGCTTTATCGCCTAACCTATCCCAAGTGCATAACGTGTTTCACATTAGTCTACTCAGAAAATGCACAGTGGAACCAAGACAGGTAGTTAATCCTTCAGTGATACCCATTCAAGAAGACTTGACCTATGAGGAGAAACCTATTCAGATACTTGATAGGCAAGTCAAGAAATTGCGGACTAAGTGGATTCTGATGGTTAAGATCCTTTGGTCTAACCATAGTGAGGAGGAAGCTACCTGGGAAACAGAGCAGGGAATGCTGAAAAGATATCCTAGTATTTTTCTGGAGTTGCAGCAGAATTTGGGGGACCAAATTCAAGAAGGAGGGGAAAATGTTATGGTCCTTTTAATGGGAGGTGAAATTGAGGAAGGTAAAGTGTTTTAAATTAAGTTTAGAACCTTAATTTAAGTTTACATAGCAAATATAGAGAAGTTTAGCAAAGTTCACTAAGTTCCGAGAAGAATAAAGCACTGAACGAAGTTCAGGGGTAAAATGGTAATTTTGCATACTGAATAGCCGGGATGAGTCCCGAGTGTTTTAAAATGAATTTTAATAATCTAAATTTCAACCATAACTCAAACTTGAAAGAATAGACAAGAATTTAATCAAGAATCACTAAGTTACAAAGATGGGGGGCTTAATTGCATTAAACTTGAAACCTTGATGACTTTGATGCTAAGTAAGGGTTTAAGAAGGGAAAGAGAAGGGGGAGGCTGCCATAACCACGTTTTCATCCTTCCCTCACTCATTTCTCTCTTAAATTAAGCTCGGAATCAAGTGATCTTGGTGTCAAGAGGTGCAATTCAAAGCATATAAGCTTAGAGGAGTGCATTTCAAGCTTAAAACATGATTTTGAAGCTTGGAATGCCGTTTTTCCATTTCCCATGTTTTTGAACGAGGTAAGGAATGTGTTCTTGATTAAATTCATGTTTGTTAGTTAGTTTGAAGCTTGGGTTTTGGTTAGAGAGTGAAGTTTTGATGATTAGTGCTTTGTTTTTGGATTGGAACTTGTGTAGAACTTTGGTGAGCTTGGTTGAACAAAAAGGGGATTGATTCTTTCTTGTTACTTCGAGTTGGGGTAAGGGAGATATGCTTTCAAGTTCATTTGATGCCATTAGCATGAGTTTACTTGAAGAAATCGAGTGGTTTTAGCTATGGCATTACTTAAAGGTTTTGGTTGAATTGTGGTGGGCTAGAGGAATTGGGAGGATTGGATTGATGTTACAAGACATCAGAGCTTAGCTTGTGATAGTTGGTTATGTTCTATGCAACATGATCTAGGTGTGTATGAAATTTGGAGGCATTCCATGCATGTTTGATACGTGTAGGAATCATCCAAAGTTCATAGACGCGTCGCCAATTACAGGTCGACCCCAGTGACGCATCGCCAATTCAGCGAAATGTCACCGAACGTTACCAACTGTGGCGACGCTTCGCCACAGACAAAAGTGCCAAAATTTTCACATTTTGCTAGCTTGACCCAAGTGAGACCTAAGGGGGTTCTTAGCGTGCCTAGGGGTCTAAGGATTCTGGGGGTACTCCGAGTCTTCCGAAAGTCCTACAAAATATAAGAGTTTCCTTGAGTTTTGTAGAGTTTTGAGGTTGCTTGTGCAACAAGCAAGGAAACTATGTTGCAAATGAGCATAATTAGGTACAACTAGCTCAGGTGAAAGGTTTAGAACCCTTGTCGGCCTAGCCGTGCCGTAGCCATGAGGTCACAAGGTGAAACCTTGTTCATCTAGTCTACATCAAAGAGGTCCCGCGACCTAGTCTACAAAGTTCCACGATAATTCCCCTACATAACAACTATGGGAAGGCTACATGATTGCATCCAGACGTCCTCTCATCAGCAGTTCCTGCTCCGGGCACACCATGTTGCTCAACGATGATGTCGAAAGGCATCACACAGGGCTTCCTGGGTAGGGGCACAGGTGGCTGTGTCAGATCGCCCTTCGGCTGTCACAAAACATACAAAATCAACATTTATGTGACTTTACTAAACATAACAACTATGTGGGAGCATTCATACATAAAGTAGATTAATGCCCTCACCTAAGAGCAACCCGACAGTCTAGGACTCCTCAAAACATAGGCAATGGAGGCAACTAATAGTACTATGTTTTGAGGAGTCCTATACTATAAGGTTGCTCTTGGGTGAGGGCATTGGTCTACTTTATGTATGAATGCTCCCACACAGCTGTTATGTGTAGTAAACTCACATAAATGTTAATTTTGTATGCTTTGTCTATTTGAACTTGTTTTCTATGGAAACCTTTTGGCCAAGTCAATGTTTTATGGATTTTGTTAATCCAAGTCAAAGCATAAACAGCATGAATCTTGTATATTCTAGGTTCATCAACTAGTATCACAAAGGTTTAATCCGTGCACATATACAGCTAGCCAATTGTAACCACCGTGAGACAAACTTTCACAGGCTTCCTCGGCAGGGGCCAAGGACGGCCATGTCAAATACTTTTTGCCATATTTAGGAGTGTATATTACCAACCTTACATAGGCCTATTATCCTTGAGAGAAGAAATGCTGCCCAAAAATGGTCCGCGCATTCGAATGGCTTTGCCTAGTCACCCTTGAGGGAAATCCTAGTCTGAAGGGGTCTTAGATCCTCGAGTTGTCTTAGGCAGAAATGACAAATACAGTTGAAGGATCTATGACAAAAAGCTTGCACACACCCTTACCTTCTAGGCATAACCGCCTATGCCCAGCTGTAGACACCTCTCTCTAAAGGTACGGATCAAATCTAGCTGAACATGTTATGAATTCTCCCACATAGCTGTTGTGTGTAGTAAACTCACATAAATGTTAATTTTGTATGCTTTGTCTATTTGAACTTGTTTTCTATGGAAATCTTTTGGCCAAGTTAATGTTTTGTAGATTTTGTTAATCTAAGTCAAATCATAAATAGCATGCATTTGCATATTCTAGGTTAATCAACTAGTGTCGCGGAGGTTTAATTCATGCACATATACAGCTAGCCAATTGCAACCACCGTGAGATAAACTCTCACAGGCTTCCTAGGCAGGGGCCCAGGACGGCCATGTCAAAGAGTTTTTGCCAACCTCAGGAGTGTATATTACAAACCTTGAGAACGGAGGTCTGTTACCCTCGATAAAAGAAATGCCTCCCAAAAATGGTCTGCGCATTCGAATGGCTTTCTTTAGTCACCCTCAAGGGAAATACTTGTCTGAAGGGGTCTCAGATCCCCGAGTGGTCTCAGGGAGAAATGACAAATATAGTTGCAGGATCTCTATTAGAAACCTTGCACATACCTCTACCTTCTGGGCAGAACCGCCTATGGCCAGCTATAAACACCTCTTTCTGAAGGTACGAACCAAATCCAACCGAACATGTTATGAATGCTCCCACACAGTTGTTATGTGTAGTAAACTCACATAAATGTTAATTTTGCATGCTTTGTCTATTTGAACTTGTTTTCTATGAACTCTTTTGGCCAAGTCAATGTTTTACGGATTTTGTTAATCTAAGTCAAAGCATAAATAGCATGCATCTTGCATATTCTAGGTTAATCAAATAGTGTCACAAAGGTTTAATTCATGCACATATATAGCAAGCCAATTACAACCACCGTAAGACAAACTCTCATAGGATTCCTGGGCAGGGGCCAAGGACAGCCATGTTAAAGACTTTTTGCCATTCTCAGGAATGTATATGACCAACCTCGGTGATAGCCAAAGGGCTATCACCCTCCAAACCCTCAAACTCTAATGAAGCACCACCCTCGGAAAAGATGAGCATCACCCTCAAAGAATGAGATTACCAACCTCGGGAAAAGAGGGTCCACAGTCCTTCACCCCTGGACCTCAGTGATCCACCATTACCCTTGTGAAAAACAGGACTGACCTCGGGAAAATGGTACACTACCACCATCGGTAAAATGACTCACCATCCTCGGCAGGGGAAAACATCCTCCGAAGGGAATCCTCTGTGCCGAGGGGCCTTCCGAGTAACTAGGGCGACCTCGGCTAGAAGCTCTCATATCCTGAAGAGGTCTCTTTCACCAAAGGGGTCTTGTGAACATGACAAAAATGGTTAAGGAGCCTCTGACACAGAGATCTCGCACACGCCCCTCACACACAGGCCTCCCATGGTGCTGACTCCTAGCCAGAATGGCCTATTGCCAGCTAGAGATCCCCATGCCCGAAGGTACGAACCGCATCTGGCCGAACACGTGTCATGATCTAAGTGAGTTGTGTCAAACGGACTTCTCCCAATCTCCTCCTATAAATACTTAGGGGAATGACATTGGTAAAGACAAGACTGAACTCTTAAGAGAACTCTGCTTTTTACTATCCATTCACTACTCTTTACTTGCCAAACACTAACTTGGGCGTCAAAGGCTCCTCACCCGGAAACACACTCCGGGGACCTCATAACCGTTCTTCTTTTGAGCATTTCAGGCACTCTCACGTCAGAAGTCTCTCATTCAGACACCCTCCACATAGGAAGTCCCTACTTTAGGGTATTATGTCGTACAACGAAGAAGCTGACGGGCATCATTTGGCACTGTCTGTGGGAAACCACCCTCAGGTAGCCATCGTTGAGACTCGGCATTCTAAGGATAAGGGACTCCTGAAGTCCCCATCCGCGCTGGGGAATCAACCGGGGACCGAACAACCTGCCGCAAGGACTTCCTTGCCTGAGGACGAACGTCCTCTAACGATCACGATGAGCTTCCTACGCAATTTTCAGTGCTCTGTTGTGTCTGAAATGACGCAACAGTTGGACCAAAGGTGGTCACAACCACCTTCGGGCCAAAGCCCATCTTCACCAACTCCTCGTCGGGAGAAAAGCCCGAAGTCCACTCACCGGAGTTTAGGGAGTAGGGACTTCCATGATGAGTCCTCAACGGAGGACGTACCTCCCAGAGCCCGACGTGCTAGAGAAACGGGGTCGAAAGGGGCTAGGACTTCCCGTTGGTGAAGTTCTTCACCGGAAAATAGATCATAATCCCCCCTAGGCCGCAGTTACTCCCCGAAAAGAGGCATCATTCTCCGTTGCCGGAGGCCTCCAGGCATCGAGAAGAGCCCAGGGCCACCATCCTCATGGAAAAGATCCTAAAGAGGTTGGAGAAAGTGGAAAGGCAGCTGGCTTAAAAGCCTGTCTAGTCAAGGTTGTCAAAAACCTTTACCGGAGACGAGTCACCGTTTATCCGACCAATAGTTGAGGCACCTATGCCAAGTGACTTTCGCCTGCCTCGCTTGGAAACCTATGATGGGCGTAGCGACCCCCAAGCCCACCTGACCAAGTACAGACGTAGCATGGTGCTACATGGTGCCGATGACGCCACCCTTTGCAAGTGCTTTGAGGGCACCCTCTCTAGCCCGGCAACTGCCTGGTACAACTCCCTCGCCGTACAACTCCCTCGCCCCTGGAACTATAATCAGTTTCCAAGAGCTATCCATGGCATTCACATAGTAGTTCATCGGTAGCAGGCCGATGGTGAAGGTGCCCGTTCAGATGTTTGACTTATTGCAAAGGTATGGCGAGGCCATTCGCGACTATGTCAAAAGGTTCAATCGTGAAGCCCTGAGTGTGCTGGACTTTCATCCCGAAATACACATCCTCGCCAAGATAAGGGGACCTCGGAGGGACTCACAGCTTTTCTATGTGTTACCACCTCATAAAATGGGAGAATTACAAGTGTGTCATAATGGCTAAAAACCATTATATTGTGTAATTCTCACCATAGTGTTTGAAGTGTGGGGGGTAAAAGGCATGATCAACACCTCCTTAAAAGTGTTCCAAGTTGGTAACTTGGTCCCCAAGAAAAGCCTTAAGGATTGCTTGTTTGTCAAGCAACCCATGGACTTTTTTGTAAGGTTTTGGAAATTCGGGTACTCAATTGCAAAATCTCAACAAAGAGACTTGGAGAGTTATGGGAAGGATATAAATGGTACAAAAGTGCTATTGGAGGACCAAATTGCTCATAGAAGACAAGTTTGGACAAAGGAAACACTAAAGGCAATAAGGACCTAAATATCCTAATGTAAAGGTTAAGGTGTTCAAGCTTTTGACTTAAGTCTAAGGTTAAACTTGTTAAGTGTGTTTTGGTGCTCTTAAGCTCATTTAAGGCCATTTAAGTGGCAAAATCACCTATCGCTCTCTCATTTTCATCCTCCCCCAGCCCAAGAACACAGCCATACTTCCTCCATAGCCACAACACCTTCAAACTTGCAATTGTTTGAAATTGAAGGCAAAAGGAAGCAATTGGAAGCAAACTATAGATATTTCTTGTATACTTCAAGGATTAAGCTTCAAATTCTGCCTACTCAATTTGGTAACGGTTCTCTTGCTCTCATGGGTTGTTTTATGTATTTTCAAACATCCATAGAGCTATGGCTAAGCTTGGAAGAGAGCTATGAGCTTGATGAACCAAGCTTATTGAGGGGAGTGCACTTATTGAAGGTTTTGTGACCTATTGTCAAGTGCACAATATGGCAGTAAAATGAGGGTTTCTAGAGCCCAAAGTTAGTACTAACTACTGTTAAAATCCTCCTAAGACCAAGCATTAGCTTGAGGAGGGCTGCCATAGTGATTTGGTTATGTTTATTATGTGGTTTATGGACTAACCTATGGTATATGTGGCTGCCACATTTCATGTGTTTGTTGTTTGTGTTTGGCTGCTGCATTTGGTTGCTATATCTTGTATATATGCATTGTGGTTTTTATGTTTTAGTGTCTTTGGATGCAGGTTTTAATTAGGATCACATTACCTTAAGAAACCAAGTGTTACCCTTACTAAGTTTCTCAAGGAAACTTACTCCCCTCAAATCTGTCATTTCAGGTCCAGCTGAAAGATCACCTTCAAACTAACCTTTTTTGTTTGAGTTTCGATCTGAAATTTTAGGTACATAAACTTCCATATGTCTATTTGTGATCTGGAAAGTTTTGTGATTTTAGGAGCAAATTTGGTATTTTTTATGGTGGTACTTACTGTGTTTTGCAGCAGCTGTCCAGCATCATGATTTTGGAGTCCATTGTGTCTTAGGACCTCCTGTAACTTAGGGTGCGTATTTAGCTCAGTTAAGACCATATTGTAGTGCATTTATGCTTGTGTATGTATTGTATGTAAGATGAGACAAGTATGTGAATATTTGAGTAATGTTTTGGCTATGTAAGTGATGTGGTGCAAAGCTGCCTAAGTGTGAATGATAGGCTGCTTATTTGTAAATTCTGTTCTGGCCACATAAAGTTACTAGAAGCAAGAGAATATAATTAATTTGTGTATTGGACATGTATGGGATAGCCTTGGGGGGCTTTCCCCTTGTGAATGAAGTGTTTGCATGGTTTGGAAAAATTGTATGGGCAAAATGGTCCAAAAGTTGCCTGAATTTTGACCATGTACCTAAAGTTTAATATCTCCCTGTGCGGAATGAATCTTGGTATGAAATTTTGGCCACACCTACATCTAGAGGTTGAACTGGAATTTGGAATTTATGGATTTGGATCCTTCTAGCCAAAGATAGGACGTTGCAAAATTGGCTGAGTTACTGTTCATTTGGTCAGAATTTTGTAACCAACTTCAAAAATCCATAACTTGGTCCATAGGTGGGCTATTGATGTAAAAAAAAAATTCCTTGGTTTGCTATAAGTCTCTAATTCATCATGGAGCAAAGAAAATAGGGGGTATTAGGCTAGAATGACACAGTTTATTAGTGGAAGTTACAGGTGCAGTAGCTGGCCACTAGAACTTAACAAGATTTCCTAATGTGTGGAAGCCAAAACTAAGACTTGTGCTAGTGTTTTCCTTCTTTGTTGCCATGGTGTGCATGAAATGTGAATATGTGTGTGATGGTTGGACCAATATGCATGTATTTACATAGTGCCCAAGAGGGCCACTTGGGTATGCACACTAAGGGTAGTGTTCTGATGGCCTATAGAACATTACCAATCACGGGAGTCTAAATGCACAGTTTTGGCACCATAACCAGACTACCCCAAAGTGGGTAACAGAAGTTGGTATCAAAGCATGGTTTATACATGTACATTGCGTATAGTTGCATTGCATGCATCTACATATATGAACTCAGTTTGGTCAGCTGCTAGTGTCAAGTACCATTGAAATACCTACGATCTGTATATGTGCTCTATGATGGATCATCAATGCAGGAAGTAAACATGGTTGCCACAAGGAGAGGAGAACCACCCTGATGGCCTCCTACTGATTCTGGGCAACAAAGAAATGAACAGAATAGAAGGAATCAGGGGCAACTGGGGGTACCAAAACCTAAAGTGCCTCAGGTTCGGTTAGAGCTTCAGAGGAACTTAGCTCTAATCAATGAAAATTTAATGAGGTTGATTCAAGCACAACAGCAGCGAGTCCAAGTAGCTCCGGCAGAACCAGTTCAAGATGCACAGCAGCAATCAGAATAGGATACTAGGAACACATCTGAATATGTTTCTTCTGGAAGCTTGAAAGACATAAATGATGAAACTGTTGATGAGGAAGATGAAGATAGGAGAAATCCAAGGGGAAGAAGACTAAGGTCTGAGATTGGTCAAGTATCTAGGACCAATCCCTCAGTCTATGACCATTCCTTTACTAGGAATGAGATTGAGGATGGCCATAAGAGAAGATTTAGGAAAAGGCAGAGAGATCATAGAGATCATAAAGAACATCACCATACAGAGGACTCTCACAGATCCAGTAGACATAGATCAGAGGATCTAGAAGGCCTAGATGAGGTCAGACTTGTTGGAGAGGTTCCAAGGCCTAAGACCTCCACAGTTTGATGGAAGGGCTGCGCCAGAGAGAGCTGAGGAATGGTTAATCTTCATTGAAAAAATGTTTGAGAGGATGCCACTTAGCTCCACCAAGAGAGTGTAACTGGCTACCTACAATCTGGTAGGCAGTGCAGAGATATGGTGGAGGAGCACCAGAGATCGGTATGCTTTCCAGAAAGGGAGGAGGCCAGGAAGAGATATTGAGATGAACTGGCTAGAGTTCACATAGCTATTCCAGGAGCAGTACATCAGTGATGCCATCAAGGATATGAAGAAAGCTGAATTTGATGCTCTAAGGCAGGACAACGTCAGTGTCCTAGAATATGAGCACAAATTCAATCAGTTGGTGAGGTATGCTCCTCAGTATCATGGACTAGAGGAATTGAAGGCCAAAAGGTTTGTCGGAGGCCTAAAGTCAGACATTAGAAAGGCTGTTAGACCTTTTGGAGCAGTTACATACTATGAAGTAGTGCAGAAAGCTCTATTAGTAGAGTAAGAGGAGTATGAGACTAAGCACTTTACCAGTTGACCAGGGGAAACTAGTCAGGTAGGAGGCAAGCAGAAGAAGCCACCACATGACTAGGCAATTGCCAAGAGTTCCCATTTTGGTGGTGAGGGCAAGGTTAAGGGGAAGTTCCCTGGCCTAGGGTGCCCTAAGTGTAGGAGGTTTCATGGAAAGAAACCTTGCTACTTTGATACCCAAGCGTGTCTAAGATGTGGATCCATGGATCATTGGATCAAAGACTACCCACAGGCTCAAAAGAGGCCAGAAGACCAAGCTCCAGTAAGACCTATTGGGGCAGGACCTAGAGGAGGAGCACCAAGGGAGGGACAGCAGAGGCCAGTTCCTCCAGTGCCTCGGCCTTCAGTGCAAAGAGCTGGCAGAGTCTTCCAAGTGGAGAGGCCAGAGACATCAGAGCAGGGAGGAGCACTAAGAGGTAACATTTACCTTCATGGTATGCCTGTTAGTGTTCTATTTGATACTGGTGCATCTATGTCTATAGTGGCTAGGAAATTTGTTGAAGCCATGAAATTGCCTACTGAAATCATGCCTAGGATATCCTTAGTGAAAACAGCAGGTAGTCAATGTCTTTTCACTAATGACCTAGCTAAGGATTGTGAGCTAGTAGTAGGAAAGACTAAGGTTATGACTAATCTGCCAGTGTTGGACATTCCTAAGTATGATTTAGTGCTGGGTATGAATTGGCTTGCTATGCATAACATAAGAATTGATTGTGCTAAGAAGGAAATCACATTGCCTGATGGTGAAGTGCATGCATTAGTGAATTCTAATGAATTAGTGTATGAAATGCATGGCATGGAGCTAGAGGTATTAGATGAGATACCTGTGATTTCTGAGCATGATTACTGTTACGCATTGAATGAATTTCACTATGATAAGGAAGTGGACAGAATACCTATAGTGAGAGATTTTCCAAAAGTCTTTCCTAAAGACCTGCCAGGTATTCCTCCACAAAAGGAGATTGAATTTGAAATCAAGCTGCAACCAGAAGCTAGTCCAATATCCATACCTCCTTATAGAATGCCAATTACAGAGATGAATGAGCTCAAGAAACAACTTGATGAACTTCTTGAAAAAGGATTCATAAGGCCAAGTGTTTCATGATGGGGAGCTCCTGTTTTTTTTTTTTTTTTGTGAAAAAGAAGGATGGATCTTTGAGACTATGCATTGACTACAGGAAGCTTAATGCAGTGACTATCAAGAACAAGTATCCACTCCCCAGGACTGAGGATCTATTTGATCAACTCAAGGGAGCTAAGATCTTCTCCAAGATAGATTTGAGATCTGGATACTTCCAATTGAGAGTAAAGCAAGAAGATATTCCTAAGATTGCATTCAGGACCAGATATGTGCTTTATGAGTACAAAGTCATGCCATTTGGTTTGACTAATGCCCCAGCTGCTTTCATGGACTTAATGAACAGGATGTTCAGACCACATCTGGACAAATTTGTGGTTGTGTTCATTGATGACATCCTAGTGTATTCCAAGGATGAAAATGAACATGAACATCATCTAAAGATTGTCTTAAAAGACTCTGTTGCAGCATCAGCTTTATGCCAAGTTATCCAAGTGTGAATTCTGGATATGGGAAAAGTCTTTCCTAGGACACATCATAGATGCACAAGGCCTTAAGGCAGACCCTGAAAAGGTCAAGGCAGTGCAAGAGTGGGAAAGACCAAAGACTGTGAAGGAAATCAGAAGTTTCCTAGGATTAGCTGGATACTACAGGAGATTTGTTTCAGGCTTTTCCATGATTGCCTCAGTTCTCACTCATCTGACCAAGAAGGGTCAAAGATTTGAGTGGACTGACAAGTGTGAAAATAGTTTCCAGGAGCTCAAGCAAAGGTTGACTGAAGCTCTAGTATTGATTCTTCCTGATCGAAGTAAGCCCAACATCATATATACAGATGCATCTAGATCTGGGTTAGGTTGTGTGCTTATGCAAGACAGAAATGTTATTGCTTATGGGTCAAGGCAGTTAAGATCCCATGAGCAAAATTATCCTACCCATGACCTAGAACTGGCAGCAGTGATTTTTGCTCTAAAGTAATGGAGACATTACTTGATGGGTAGTTCTTTTGTGATCTACACTGACCATAAGAGCCTAAACTACTTGTTCACTCAGAAAGAGTTGAAAAGGAGGCCAAGGAGATGGTTAGAGTACATCAAGGACTATGACTGTAGTATATAGTACACAGAGGGCAAAGGCAATCTAGTAGCAGATGCCTTGAGCAGGAAGTACACAGGACTTTTGAAGGGAGGATCCATAGTTGATCATGATGAGCAAAATAGTCTGCTATGCCTATGGCATAAATGGCATAAGTGGGAGGAAGCCCAAATTTACACATTGACAATTCAGTCTGGATGGATTGAAGAAGCCTGAAAGGCACAGGAGGTATATCCTGATCTGAAAAAGATCTCAGGAGAGGAAAAAGGTTCCTTGTATCAATCGTTTGCCTACAAGCAAGGATTACTGTACTTCAAGGACCGAATATATGTGCCTAAAGGAGCAAAGCTCAAGGATGAAATACTTGAAGAAGCTCACACAAGCAAGTTGAACTTCCATCCAGGAAGTGAGAAAATGTATAAAGACTTGAAGACTCACTTTTGGTGGCCAAACATGAGGAGAGACATAGTTACTTATGTCTCCAAATGTGCCACATGCCAGAGGGTAAAGGTAGAGCACCAGAAGCCAGCTGGTACCCTACAGACTCTACCTATACCAGTGAGGAAGTGGGGCAACATAACCATGGGCTTTTTGACTGGGTTGCCTATGACCAAATTAAGGCATGATACTATATGGATCATTGTGGATAGGCTAACCAAATGTGCCAACTTCTTACCTATGAAACTCACAGACTCCTTGTAAAGGTTAGCTCAGATCTATGTCCAGGAGATAGTGAGACTACATGGAGTGCCAAACTCCATTGTATCCGATAGAGATCCAAGATTTACAGCTCGGTTTTGGAGTGCTTTTCATAAAGCACTAGGAACCAAAATCCACCTGAGTATTGCTGATCATCCTCAGATAGATGGGCAATCTGAAAGGGTGATGATAAAAATACTGGAAGACATGCTCAGGAGCTGTGTGTTGGATTTCAAAGGTGAATGGGACCAACACTTTCCATTGGTGGAATTCTCATATAGCAATAGTTACCAAAGCACCATTCGCATGGCACCTTATGAAGCATTATATGGAAGAAGGTGCATGACACCCCACTGTTGGGTGGAAGCCTCAGACAGGCTAAAGTTGGGTCCCAAAATTATTGAAGAGACTACTGCCAAAATCAAGAAGATTCAAGAGAGATTAAAGGCAGCCAATGAAAGGACCATAACCTATGTCAACAAAAGAAGGAGGGACTTAGAATTTGAGGTTGGTGACAATGTTTAGCTGAAAGTTGCACCAACCAAAGGCACTGTCAGATTTGGAAAAAGAACCAAGTTAGCTCCAAGAGACATCGGTGCTTATGAGATCTTCGATAGAGTTGGAAAGGTAGCATACAGGTTAGCTCTACCACCAAACATGTCAAGTGTTCATAATGTTTTTCACATCAATATGCTTAAGTAGTGTCTATTGGACACAAAGCATGCTATTGTAGTGCAAGACATACAGTTGGAACCTAACTTGACATATGAAGAGAAACCTATAGCTATCTTAGCCAAGGATACTAGAAGGTTAAGAAACAAACATATTTCCATGGTTAAAGTTCAGTGGTCACACCACTCTGAAAGAGAAGCAACCTAGGAAACTAAAAAAGACCTTATGGAAAGGTATCCTAAAGAATACCCGAAGCTAAATGCTATTTTGGAGGACCAAAATTTTTAAGGGGGGGAGGATTGTTACGACCTCATAAAATGGGAGAACTACAAGTGTGTCATAATGGCTAAAAACCATTATATTGTGTAATTCTCACCACAGTATTTGAAGTGTAGGGGGTAAAAGGCTTGATCAACACCTCCTTCAAAGTGTTCCAAGTTGGTAACTTGGTCCCCAAGAAAAGCCTTAAGGATTGCTTGTTTGTCAAGCAACCTATGGACTTTTTTGTAAGGTTTTGGAAATTCGGGTACTCAATTGCAAAACTATCAAAAAGAGACTTGGAGAGTTATGGGAAAGATATGAATGGTACGAAAGTGCTATTGGAGGACCAAATTGCTCATGGAAGACAAGTTTGGACAAAGGAAACACTAAAGGCAATAAGGACCTAAATGTCCTAATGTAAAGCTTACGGTATTCAAGCTTTTGACTTAAGTCTAAGGGTGGAATTTTGGGGTTATCCCACCATGGGGGAGGCAGCCATGACTTGATAATTAGTCAAAAATGTTGGGTGCGTGTGTACCAATGAGTTTAAGACAAAGAAACCATAATTAGTGAGAAGGAAAATGACATAAAGCATGGTTAAACTTGTTAAGTGTGTTTTGGTGCCCTTAAGCTCATTTAAGGCCATTTAAGTGGCCAAATCACCTATCCCTCTCTCATTTTCATCCTCCCCCAGCCCAAGAACACATCCATACTTACTCCATAGCCACCACACCTTCAAACTTGCAATTGATTGAAATTGAAGGCAAAAGGAAGCAATTGGAAGCAAACTAGAGCTATTTCTTGCATACTTCAAGGATTAAGCTTCAAATTCTGCCTACTCACTTTGGTAAGGGTTCTGTTACTCTCATTGGTTGTTTTCTATATTTTCAAACATCCATAGAGCTATGGCTAAGCTTGGAAGAGAGCTATGAGCTTGATGAACCAAGCTTATTAAGGGGAGTGCACTTATTGAAGGTTTTGTGACCTATTGTCAAGTGCACAAGATGGCAGTAAAATGAGGGTTTCTAGAGCCCATTGTTAGTACTAACTACTATTAAAATCCTCCTAAGACCAAGAATTATCTTGAGGAGGCTTTCTTAGTGATTTTTTTATGTTTATTATGTGGTTTATGGACTAACCTATGGTATATGTGGCTGCCACATTTCATGTGTTTGTTATTTGTGTTTGGCTGCTGCATTTGGTTGCTATATCTTGTATATATGCATTGTGGTTTTTATGTTTTAGTGTCTTTGGATGCAGGTTTTAATTAGGATCACATTACCTTAAGAAACCAAGTGTTACCCTTACTAAGTTTCTCAATGAAACTTACTCCCCTCAATTCTGTCATTTCAGGTCCAGCTGATAGATCACCTTCAAACTAACCATTGTGGTTTGAGTTTTGATCTCAAATTTTAGGTACATGAACTTCCATATGTATATTTGTGATCTGGAAATTTTGGTTATTTTAGGAGCACATTTGGTATTTTTAATGGTGGTACTTACTGTCTGTGCAGCAGCTGTCCAGCATCCTGTTTTTGGAGTCCATTGCGTCTCAAGACCTCCCGTAACCTAGGGTGCGTATTTAGCTGAGTTAATACCATATTGTAGTGCATGTATGCATGTATGGATGTACATGTATTGTATGTAAGAGGAGACAAGTATGTGAACATTTGAGTAATGTTTTGGCTATGCAAGTGATGTGGTGCAAACCTGCCTAAGTGTGAATGATAGGCTGCTTACTTGTAAATTCTGTTGTGGCCACATAAAGTTGCTAGATGCAAGAGAATGTAATTAATATGTGTATTGGACATGTATGGGATAGCCTTGGGGGGCTTTCCCCTTGTGAATGAAGTGTTTGCATGGTTTGGAAAAATTGTATGGGCAAAATGGTCCAAAAGTTGCCTGAATTTCGACCATGTACCTAAAGTTTAATATCTCCCTGTGCAGAATGTATCTTGGTATGAAATTTTGACCACACATAGAGAACATCTAGAGGTTGAACTGGAATTTGGAATTTATGGATTTGGATCCTTGTAGCCAAAGATAGAACATTGGAAAATTGGCCGAGTTACTGTTCATTTGGTCAGAATTTTGTAACCAACTTAAAAAATCCATAACTTGGTCCATAGGTGGGCTATTGATGTAAAACAAAATTCCTTGGTTTTCTATAAGTCTATAATTCATAATGGAGCAAATGAAATAGGGGGTATGAGGTATAATGATACAGTTTATTAGTGGAAGTTACAGGTACAGTAGCTGGCCACTAGAACTTAACAAGATTGCCTAATGTGTGGAAGCCAAAACTAAGACTTGTGCTAGTGTTTTCCTTCTTTGCTGCCATGGTGTGCATGAAATGTGAATATGTGTGTGATGGTTGGACCAATATGCATGTATTTGCATAGTGCCCAAGAGGGCCACTTGGGTATGCACACTAAGGGTAGTGTTTTGATGGCCTACAGAACATTACCAATCCTGGGAGTCTAAATGCACATTTTTGGCACCATAACTGGACCACCCCAGAGTGGGTAACACTATGAATTCTGCAAGGATCCTAGGGACACCCTGGGAGAATTCTACCAAAGGGTCGAGCAGCATATGACAGCCGAATAGTTGAGAATGGGAGGACCGAAGCCTGACCACCATCATCCCGAAGGCCAAAGTCACCCACCTCGGTATTCAACCAAGGGCGGGGGAAGAACTCAGAAGCAGAAAGGGAAAACACTCATGTCATTTACTCCCCTGAACACCTCCAGAACAAACATACTACCAGCCATGGAAAGGCAAGGCAACCCATTCCAGCGTCCTAAGGCCATGACTTCAGAAAACAAGAAAAATATGAAGAAATTTTACCAGTTCCATTGGGATCATGGGCATGACACTGAGGATTGCTTCCAGCTAAGTGCATCGAGTCTCTAATAAAGCAGGGCCAACTTCGGCGTTACCTGCGGATGCCTTCCCCGAAAGGGAGGAGGGAAGAGGAAAGGAAAGGAGATGATGACGACTATGATTCCAACAGACGCCGGAATCAAAGTCCCAAAAGGCACCCACCACCTTTGGCAGGTGTAATCCAGATGATCACCACTGGGATATCCTTGGCTGAAAGGACAATAAAAATACGGGAAATCGCGGTGATGGAGTTTGGTCACCAGTCGAACAAGCTTGTTCGGAAATATGGATCCATCGTGATATTCCCTCATGATGACCCACTCTTAATCATGGCAAGGATAGGGAGTTGGGATGTGAAGAGAGTACTCCTCAATGATGGTCCCAAAGACGACGTCTTATTCTCCCATTTGCTACCAAGTTTGGGTATTACAAAAGGCAACTCAAGCCTGTCACCTCCCCTCCCTTCGTGGTAGGTCCGTCAGAACTCCCTATCCTCGGGTGGATCGACCTACCTTTAATGCTAAGAGGAACTTGACCACAAAACAAAGGTGAGCTCTTCATCATCATAGATGTCCCTTCATCACACAATGCAATCCTCGGGAGGCAGATGCAAGGGAATTTCCACTTCCACCCAGATGTGAAGTACTTGACTGTCACCTTTGCAACAAAGGATGGAGATGCTGAGATCTTCATCGACCAAGGGGAAGTGAGGAAGGTCTTTGTGAAAGCAAGACAGGGCCAGCAAAGATTCATGCACAGACTTCGGGAGCAAAGGCTGTGCTCGGAGAAGAGGCAAAGGGAGAAGAAATAGTAGACCTCGAGAAAATAGAAACAGAAGATGTGGAGCTTGTCCCAGGCCGAAGTACCAGATTGGGGAAAAAACTGGCCGAAGGAGACAAGGAAAAACTTGTATCTTTTCTGTTAATGAACAAAGATTTGTTTGTAGGGGTGATCAGTATTCGGTTTAAACTGAAAAAACCGAAAAATCGAAAAAAATTTGAAATTCGGTTTGGTTAATTCGGTAATTCGGTTCGGTTTCGGTTGAAACCGAATAACAAAAAAATCGGTTTTGGTTTAGTTTCGGTTTTAGAATTCAGTTAATTCGGTAACCGAAATAACCGAAATATTTTATACCAAATTTTTTTTATTTGTTTCATGAACAATAATGCTACCAAGTAACCCAAATTAGCTTGGATTCTTATTTTCTTTCTTTCCATAAACAATGAATCTTCTATATTGAATGGAATTTGAAAAGAAAAATGATATCTTTATCTCATTTCATCTCTTATAGAATTTAATTACCATTTTTTCGGTTACTTCGGTTTAAACCGAACCGAACCGAAATATTTTGGTTTGGTTTGAATTCGGTTTTATTGACTAATTCGGTTATTTTGGTTTCTTAGCATCCAAAACCGAAAATTGAATAAACCGACTAATTTGATTCGGTTTAAACCAAACAAACCGAATAATCACCCCTATCTGTTTGCCTACTCGCCGGAGGACATGCCTAGGGTAGACCCTTGCATAATTCAACGTAGTCTTAAGGTGTGCCCAGAGGCAAAGCCTATTCAACAAAAAAAGTGAAGCCTTTCAACGCATAAGAACAACTTCATCAAAACCGAAGTCCAACGCTTAATGGAAGCAGGCGTAATAAGGGAGGTCAAGTACCCAGAATGGCATAGTAACGTGGTTATTACCACAAAAGAAGGGAGTGATAAACTCCGAATGTGCATCGACTTCCGAAACATGAACAATGCTTGCCTTAAAGATTCATATCCTCTGTCGCCAATAGACCAGTTGGTAGATTCAACCGCCGAGTATGGCATCCTTAGTTTCCTCGACGCCTTCAGCGGGTATCATCAAATCAGGATGGAACCCGAAGACGACCAAAAAACCACCTTCATCACCGAAGTTGGTACATACTGCTATATTAGAATGCCCTTTGGGCTTAAGAATGCAGGGGCCACGTACCAAAGGTTGATGAATAAGGTCTTCGACTCCCAAATTGGGGAGAAACATGGAAGTCTATGTCGATGATATGATAGTTAAGAGCAAACTGCCTGGTAGTCATATCATAAACATAGAAGAAACATTCCACCAACTGAGGACATTTGGAATTCGTCTCAACCTCAAAAAATGCATGTTCAGGGTGAATGCAGGAAAGTTCCTCGAATTCATGGTGCCAGAGAGAGGTATTGACGCCAATCTGGAAAAGGTCAAAGCCTTGCTGGGATTCCAAACTCCCGCGATGAATAAGGATGTGTAAAGACTCACAGGGAGAATCACGTCCCTCAGCAGATTCATCTCCAGATATGGGGATCGCTGCCAACCGTTCTTCAAAGTGCTTATTAAGGCAGCAAAAAATGATGGCGACCTCGGAACTGAGGTGCACCATTGGAACAAAGACTGCCAAAAGGCCTGGGAAGATCTAAAAGTTTACCTAACTCGTCTGCTAACACTTCGGCAGCCACAGGAAGGACAACCCATCATACTCTACCTCACCATCACCGAAAAGGCAATAAGTTCGGTCCTTGTAAAGGAAGAGGGGGCAAACCAATGGCCAGTATATTATGTGAGCAAGTCTTTGGATGGTGCTGAAGTCATGAACCCCATGCTACAAAAGGCAATTTATGCCCTGGTACTTGCAAGCAGAAGACTGCGACCTTATTTCCAAAGGCACCCCATTATCGTCCGAGGTAACCTGCCTCTTCGGGATATCATGAAGAAGGTGGACCACTCAGGAAGGCTATCAAAGTGGTGCATCGAGCCTGGTGAGTATGATATCACCTATAATGTTACCACCTCATAAAATGGGAGAATTACAAGTGTGTCATAATGGCTAAAAACCATTATGTTGTGTAATTCTCACCATAGTGATTGAAGTGTAGGGGGTAAAAGGCTTGATCAACACCTCCTTCAAAGTGTTCCAAGTTGGTAACTTGGCCCCCAAGAAAAGCCTTAAGGATTGCTTATTTTTCAAGCAACCTATGGACTTTTTTGTAAGATTTTGGAAATTTAGGTACTCAATTGCAAAACTCGCAAGAAAGAGACTTGGAGAGTTATGGGAAGGATATAAATGGTATGAAAGTGTTATTGGAGGGCCAAATTGCTCAAGGAAGACAAGTTTGGACAAAGGAAACACTAAAGGCAATAAGGACCTAAATGTCCTAGTGTAAACCTTAAGGCGTTCAAGCTTTTGACATAAGTCTAAGGGTGAAATTTTGGGGTTATCCGACCATGGGGGAGGCAGCCATGACTTGATAATTAGTCAAAAATGTTTGGTACATGTGTACCAATGAGTTTAAGACAAAGAAACGATAATTAGTGAGAAGGAAGATGACATAAAGCAAGGTTAAACTTGTTAAGTGTGTTTTGGTGCCCTTAAGCTCATTTAAGGCCATTTAAGTGGCCAAATCACTTATCCCTCTCCCATTTTCATCCTCCCCCAGCCCAAGAACATAGCCATACTTCCTCCATAGCCACCACATCTTCAAACTTGGAATTGATTGAAATTGAAGGCAAAAGGAAGCAATTGGAAGCAAACTAGAGCTATTTCTTGCATACTTCAAGGATTAAGCTTGAAATTCAGCCTACTCACTTTGGTAAGGGTTCTCTTGCTCTCATGGGTTGTTTTATGTATTTTCAAACATCCATGGAGCTATGGCTAAGCTTGGAAGAGAGCCATGAGCTTGATGAACCAAGCTTAGTGAGGGGAGTGCACTTATTAAAGGTTTTGTGACCTATTGTCAAGTGCACAAAGATGGCAGTGAAATGAGGGTTTCTAGAGCCCAAAGTTAGTACTAACTACTGTTAAAATCCTCCTAAGACCAAGCATTAGCTTGAGGAGGGCTGCCATAGTGATTTGGTTATGTTTATTATGTGTTTTGTGGACTAACCTATAGTATATGTTGCTACAACATTTCATGTGTTTGTTGTTTGTGTTTAGCTGCTGCATTTGGTTGCTATATCTTGTATATATGCATTGTGGTTTTTGTGTTTTAGTGTCTTTGGATGACGGTTTTAATGAGGATCACATTACCTTAAGGATCACAGTTTTGGCACCATAACTGGACTACCCCGGAGTGGGTAACATGTAAGCCAAGGAATGCAATAAAAGCACAGGCATTGGTAGATTTCATCGCCGAGGTGCCCGTTGCTGAAGATAGTCCGCCTAACCTCATAACAGATGAACCTGAGTGGACTTTATTTGTTGACGGGGCTCTGGTTTCGAACATCAAGGAGCCGAAGTAATTTTCCATGGTCTCGAGGGTATGGAAGCCATGAAAGCCATCAAATTTGGGTTTAATGTCACCAACAATATGGCAGAATATGAAGCCCTCATAGCAGGTTTGCGCCTTGCCAGAATAGTTTGTGTGGGAAACCTAAAGGCCCACAATGATGCGGTACGGCGCTGCGGAGCCAGCATCTCTACTGTGTGCAGTGGTGAAGGCAGCAGGGGGTCCTGGAGGTGAGGGTTAGTCCAGAAGGAAGGCGTCCGAGGTGGATCACCTTACGTGATGGCCGGCAGCTTCTTGGTCCCGTGGTAGGCAAGGACGGGAGGTACCTCTGGTGTGGGAGGGAGCCCAGAACAGTGATTCTTTAGGGAGACCTAGCTGAAACACTCATAACACAAGGGTTAGGAGGCCCCCGGGGTGGTTTTCCGGGGGGAGGAACCTCCGACGCCCAAGTCAGTGCTTTGAGAAGGAGAGATACTCAGTAATAAGCACAAGGGACTCTTACCTGGCGTGTCTTTCTGAGGGCCAAAGGGAGAGCATTCAGGTGAATGGAGATTTTTCAGGTAGAGGAAGTAGAGCGTACTGTGTTTTCCGGCCTCTCTCTCTGTTCTCTCGCCAGAAGGCCCCCTTCCTGTGATGATTTTCCTTGGATAAAAGGAAGAGGGTGACCCCTTCAGATACTACATGTGTACGGCACATGTATGGTTGGATGGTGTTCGTACTTCTAGGCATGGGGGCCCCTAGCCACCTGTAGGCTCCTCGGGCCGTGAGTCGTAGCCCCTCGTGACAGGACATTAGATTGCGATGGCGTGTCAGAGCGTATCTGAAGGTGGCGTGTCAGAGACGTATGTGAGCAGAGTGTCAGAGAATCCTTGATCGCTCTTGCCGTACAACCGAGGTCCCTTTGGTGGATGTCTCACTTTGGGGTGAGTAGCCTTTTTCCGGAGTCAGGCTGGAACTTCGGCGTCTCTGTCTTCAGGGGCCTTTCTCCCTCAAAGGGTGATTGGTCCTTCTCCCCCGAAGCTGGTTCGGTCGCCTCCCTGAAGGAAGCGCTGCGCTAGCTCCCGTAGTTGGAATTGGCAAGCTACCGAGGTCGTGTGCCTCAGGTGTCTGGCTCTTTCTTTTCTGTGGTCGGTGGGTAAACAGGGCGATAGCGCTTCGGCTATCAGATGCCCCCCCTGGGAAGTCTAAGTGAAGAATTCGGCAAGTAGTTTTTTCGGCATCTGTCTATCGCTCAATTGGCAGTTTTTGATAGGACGACCTCGTGGACTCCCGGAGGCCCACGTAGTAGTATGTCCGTTTTCGGTCAAATAGGGCGGCACGGAGCCTTTGAACCCTGGACCTTATGGATTTACACTCGGAGTATGACTTCGGCTGGCAAGGCGCTTTGCCACCTAGGTGATAAGCCTTGTTCAGACAGGTGTCGTCTGCCCGCCTTTCGGTGTTCTCGAGATTCCCAACTTGTTCACTTTACCCGCCATAGGCTAATGGATTGACGCGTCTTGAAACTAGGTGTGTCAGTCTCGAGCAATGGGCCCTGGTTTTCTCGATGTTAGAAAATGTGTCCTAGTTTCTTGTGACGGGCGACACATGGCAGTCATCAGCTGGGATGGGCACGTGTTTTCGTGTATGAAGGGTAATCATGGCGACGCTTCGCCTTCTTGCAGCATTTATGACGCCCTTTTGGCTGCCCTTCCTCGATCTATATAAGCCTTCCTCCTGTCATACTCTTTACTTGTGTTTCTTTGCTTTCACTTTTTCTTTCTTTTTTGCGGCGGTCTTAGCAGCGGAGCGATTTCCGGCAACCTTTCACGACGGCGTCCTCAAACCCTGACTTCAACAAGACTTTTGGTGGGTTCTGACTTCAAGAGTTCCTTCAGTGTTTGCTTTTCTTTTCACTTTCCGAAGTCATTTTCTCCTTTTTTCCGAAGTCATTTTTTGGTCAACCATGCCGATTCCCGAGAGCTGGCAACCCCTTTTGTCTCACCCTTGTTGCACCACTCCTGAAAAATTAGAAAAATGGAAGACCAAATTTTTTCTTCCCTCATATGCTATTACAAGGTTACCTTGCCTTGGCCAGTTTAGCTTTATGAATTGGGGTGACGAGGTTACCGTTTTTTGAGCCCAACTGAAGGCCAGACTTCGGTTTCCTCCTGCGAAGATAGTTTGCAACTTTTGCCAGTTTCATGGCATAGCCATGAATCAGCTTGCTCCCAACTCATTTTGCTATTTCTACGCCATTCTCTGCATGTGCGGGATCTTCGGGGTAGAACCCCATTTCATCCTGTTCATGCAGTATTATAAGCTCTATCCGGTTCCGAAGGGTGGCTTTTATTTCATGCTGCCTCGGGGATCTGGGAGCAAGAAATTTATGTTCACCTTCGCTACCAAGGATAGCTGGCAAGGGTGGCAAAGGAAGTTCTTCTTCCTGAAGGTGGTGGAGGCCTGGTCGCATGTCCCGACTAAGTGGGCTTGGGGAAAGCTGGAGGTGGATGTCATGGATACCAGGAAGCTGCTAACTCCCGAGTTGGCGGCGAGGTTTGGGGACTTTGACAGACGAATCCGTGCTATCGCCGGCTGGGATGCCGAGGTCCCTTCACGCTCTCTCTACCCTTTCCCAATCATGTGGAAACTCATGACCGAGGATGTCCTTCGGGAGCTGGGGGTGGTTACGGAGCATAAGACAGATCTCGGCATGCCAGCTCCTGCTACCGAGGGGAAGAACTCTTGGCCGGTGAAGCTCCTTCGGAGTGAGCTCACTTATGAAGCCTTTTTTGAAAGTAAGTTTTTTTCAAAGTTTTTTCAGCCTAAGTGCCTATGGACTTACACTGATTTATTCCCTCTTTTTCAGAGATGGGCGAGGAGTCTGCTGCCTACTATAGGTCTCTCTTCCTTGGTCAGGCCGTGAAGGGAGAACAAAAGAAGAGGCGCAAGGCTTCTGGGAGCGGATCATTTTTTGGCCAGAAAGGCCAAGAAGGACGCCCCTCTTCCCCCTTCGGAGGACGTTTCCGAAGTCGGCGATGTTATTGCTACTTCCACTAAGGCTGGCGATGTCACGGCAACTTCTACCAAGGTTGCAACTTTCACCGAGCCTGAAGCTGCTGCCGAAGTCCCTGCCGGGGTGATTGCCCTTTCTGCCCCTCTCAGTCCCGCCACGTCGACAGATCTTGTGGGCTCTTTGGCGGATCTTTCTACTAAAGATTTAGAAAAGCGCCGAAGGGCTAAGGGCAAACATATTCCTGCCGACATGGAGGAGGTCGGTGACTCTGATGATGATTGTGCCGAGGTCATGCCAGGTTTGTCTCTTTTTCCCTGCAATCAACTTACATTTTTTATAATCAAGGAATTTTTACCTGATAATATGCATGTTTCTTTTTGCAGAGGATCCGACGCCCCAGGCTTGGAAGATTGAGCATGCCCGAAGAAGGGATCTTCGGGATTCTCATGTCCCGAAGGACAAAGTCCCAAGGGAGCCGTTCTGGTCTTTCACGGAGGACATGAATCTGTTCTCCGAGGATTGTCAGGAAATGGCTCCCCAAATGGCGAGGGGCGTGCTTAGTCAGGCATCCTTCAAGGCAGTCGTCGAGGAGTGTGCCTCCAAGGATGCCCTTGCTGCAAAAGTTTCCTAGCATGCTGCTCAGGTAGCTCTTCAGGCTCTTCACTTTTCCTTCCCACTTTTTGCCCAAGTGTTTTTGGCTTTCCTTGTGCAAATTTTGCTAAGTACCTTCTCTTTTTTTGCCGCTTCTGGGGTATAGTGGGTACCTCCGAGCTTGGGCAGCAAACCAGTCTCCAGTCTAAGCTTGGGCTGAAGACAAATTGGAGAAGGCTAAAGTCTTTTGTGCCAACTCGGTGCTGACGAACACCAAGTTGAGCCAAATATGCAAGGAGAAGATTGCCAGTCTTCGGGGGGAATTCTTGAAGGGCCAAGAAAAGCTCTTGAAGGATTTTTCCGAGAAGATGTCCGACCTTGGCGACAAATTAATCAGCCTAACTTCGGCCAACGAGACCCTTCAAAAGGAAAAAGAAGGGGAGTCTGCGTTTTTGGCGAAGGCGATGGCTGAGAATGCTGAACTCCAGGCCAAGGTCAACTCGCTGAAGGAGGGTTCGAAGAAGAAGAAGAAAAATAAGGAGCTGGAGAAGGAGATTTCCGACCTTTAGCAGGAGGTTTCGGATCTTCAGCATGAGGCGGACGAGTTGGACATTGAAAGAGGCAAAGCCATCCAGACGTCCAAGGTTACTTTTTAGGACGGCTTCTGCCTAGCTCATCATTAGTTTCTGAAGAAGTATCCGAACCTCGATCCTTCCTTTCTGGCTGCCCTGGATATTCCCGGGGGACCTCGTTGGATGTGGTCAAGAGTCGAGTTCCTTAACTTTCCATTTCCTCCTCCTGCACCGAAGGCGGCGGCAAAAGACTCAGGAGCCGAAGCTTCCCCTGGTGCCAAGGTCCCTTAGATATTCTAGGACCTTTGCCTTCTTCTTTTTCTTTGTACTCTTCTTCTTGTAATCTTCTCCTTGTATCAAGACCTTCTTCAATGAATTTTCTTTCATGATTTTGGCTAAGTCTTTTTTAGCAATTTTTGTTTCCCACTTGTCCCGACCACTTTTGGTTAAGGGACTTTGGTATTTTCTTTGCTCGTTTTCATCGGCCATTCTTTGGGAGGTCTTTTGTAATTGGCGAAGTTTCCTTAGGCAAAGTTTAGCCTCCCCCCTGCCGGCCGTGTTCGGTAGACTTGCCTTCTTTTGGGCATATATAACCTAACTAACTTCAGAAGGAATAGGAGACTTTCGGGAGTCCATGGTTCAGCTTTGTTCGGCGAACATTCTTAGACAGGGGAAAACTTTCTGCACTTAGACAAATTTCTGGCTTTCACCATTTCTTTTCTGAAAAATTCTAAGTGTAGAATTTCTTTAAGGCGCCCGAGTGCCTTGTATTTTTCATTTTTCCTTCTTCAGTGTTGCCAAGCTTGTATTCTCCTATTCGGACCTTGTTTAGGACCCAATAAGGCCCTTTCCCATTTGGCCGAAGTACCCCATAAGATGGTTTTCGGGGTTCTAATTCAGCCTTTCGAGGGCGAGGTCTCTTTTTCCTTGTTCCTTTTGGCCTATCATGCAGATTTGCACTTATGGCCACCTTTTTCTGGAAAGGCTTCCTTTCGAGCTTGGCCGTTTCTCAGTGTTTGACAACTAGGTCGAGCTTAGTTTTCAACTCGAGGTCATTTCTTCTTTTGTCAAACATCTGTATGCTGGCCGAACTTCTTCAAATGGATAATGGCTTTCTATATTGGGGATACGCGAGAAGAGTGTCTCCTCCTCGGTCCATCGGGGAGTTGTCTGATAACTCCTTGGTACAGTAGGAAGTTCTCCTGGCCATTTTCCCTTTGCATTTCTCACAGTCCCTCTTTTATAGCCCTTTTGGCAACTTTATCTGTTGCTCAGGGGGTTGAGCTAGTGGGCCGAAGTGCCTTTTTATTTCGAGGTTGGTGACGAATTCTTGAAATCTCCTTGTTCATAGGCTGGAAATCATTACTGGCCAGTGTCACCGTCGGTATGCCAAATTAGCATATTATGTTCTTTCAGACAAAATTTTTATGCACCTTTTGCCGGCATGGTTGCTAGGAGTTCTGCCTTACCCCACTCAGTGAAGTAGTCCTCTCCTATCACGCAAAACTTCACATCTCCGAGTGCTGTTTGGAGTGGCTCGGTGTAATTTTTTCGAGGTTATCCACTCCAAAGGCAGTCTTCGGGTGCTAGGGTGTCTCTGGCCGTTTTCACACCTCTTGGACGAATTGTCCTACACCCTTTTTACCTATATATATATATTTCTATAACGGAGTTGCATACCTTTGCCTGCATAGTTTTTCCTTAGTCAGGAAATAACGTCCGGAACATCTTTGCACTTTCTGCCTCTTCATGAGGATTTTCGGGACTCATTGGTTGCGAGATTCCTTTTCGTAGGATCTTTCCGCTTTCTTGTGCAAGGTTACTATACCTAGCGTTGCCATGCTCGGATGGGCCAACACTTTTGGTAATCAAATTTGATCGTTTTGGTGGCCTCCCTCCCTTCAGGCCCCCGAGGAGGTATCCCAGCGCCCTGATGTTCTGCGCTTGGGGTTCCACTGACAAGGAGCTTCCACTCTGGATCTACCTTCGCTCTGTCTCCCTTGTTGGTTTCTGATGGGTTTCGGGAGCCAAACAGCGCAACGGAATTTAACCGAAACCCTCCAGGATACAAGTGCAACGGGGTAAACCGGGTGTTCAAAAATTTTCATACCTAATTTTCGGTTGAGATCTCTCACTCAACTGTAGAGTCGAATCACAAAACCTAAACAGTTGACGTGTTCAGGCTCTCTATGGTATCCACACGAGCCTCTCGGGATCACCACGCTTCCACCATGTCCCGGCAGATGCGTTTCTCTTGCGCTCGCAGTGCTAGCTTGCGTCCTCCAAGGAATTGCAAGAGAAGAGTGTGGCTGTCCTTTTTGGAGGCTAGGGCAAGGAGACCTGTTAATTTCTCACTTAAAAGTTGTATTTATAGTGAGACTCAACTTCCAAGCCTATTGGGTTTCAAAACCCTAATCCAATTAGGATTTAATTTCGGGCATAATAATGGTTCAACTTTTTGGCCCATTATTAATACGAAATTAAAGTGAAACCATAACCCAAATAATTAGCCCATGCACTCTAATGATCCAAATAGCTCTATGTGTGTGACCCAATAGGCTCTTGCCATGTTGGCAATGATCATAAATCATAAAGATTTATGATCATAAGCAATGAGCGGTGTCTAGCAACACATCATTGCTACCCAAGTGACAAGGTTGTCGATGATTCGACTAAATCTTTATGATCATCATTCATATATGCCATTGTCCCTTTGTCCAAGATATCAAGACTAAGAACGAGACATGGAATGTGTCACTCTCGTATAGCCTAATCTTTGGTTTCTTGATTACCGAGTAAACTAACTTAAGCTGATGACATTGATATCGTATATCAACTCATCCGAGCATGGCCATGGATTTTCTAAGTCTCACTCTATCAAGGGGCCCGAAGATATTACTCCCGTTACATAGGAGGGACAAATCCCATCTTGATTATACAAATCCCTTCGCATGATATGTGACATACCCAATGACCTCCTTCAAGTTCACTCAGTTACGAGCAACAAAGGAAAGTATCAAAGTATGTGACTCACATGTAGGGAACCTTGATGATCTTAGGTCGAAGGACTACCTATACCATGATCACTATGAGAATCACTTATGACACTCATATAACGATCCATGTAGTGTTCTCATGGTGGGTCGGTCCAGTACACAAGTTCTCCAACTTGTACCCATATGTAGACTACATATCTCAAATTAGTCTCCACATATGCTAGTCATTATGTATTATTGCATCCCGCTCCACAATAATACTAGACTAGGGACGTTTAAGAATATCATTATTTTAGGGTTATGATCATGTTTGTTAATTTACGCAGAAACAAAAAAACAAACATAATTGTTGGATTAATGCCTCAATAACATATCATGACTCAATGTGCAAAAATACAATCATCTCATGATTGGCTTTCTGGGCACAACACTAACAATTTCAGCCTTCCTTATTTCTGGGATTTTGGCGATCTAGTCTGCCAGTACCTGGGCGCTTGCTGCCCTTTTAGGCTTAAGCGCGATGTAGTACTCTTTGAGTTCAATGCACCATTTCGATAATTCTTTCCGAATGCTCTACTCTTTTTCTCTAGGTTGCGCAGAGGCAGATTAGTTCGGACAACGATAGCGTGTCCTTGGAAGTAGAGTCGGCGCCTTCTGCCCGCACGTCAAGTCGTAGATGACCTTTCGTGGCAATGGGTTTTGACTTCGTTGCTGAGGAGATGGCAATTTTTTCCTCGGGTGTAGAGTTCTTTCGGCAGGGAGGTCTGGGTCATTCCGACCCTGCTTTTCCCATAGGTTATACTCTGGGGGGTATGCTTCCCGCCGAGGACTCAAATTTTCGTCTCCCAAGCTCTTGCGAATTGACCCGGGATTCTCTTCCCGTCGAGAAATCGATGGGGAGGGCCTTCGGCATGAATTTAGCTGCGGCCTTCTTTGGCTTGACTACTGCGTCATTTCGACCATGCCAGCGCGTGGGAATTTGTGTAGGAAGCCTATAGTAATAGTCAGAGGGTGTTCTCCCTCGGGTAGGGAATTCCTTGCTGCCCTTATTCGGTTGCCCGTTGAATCTCTGGCGCGAACGGGGACCTCGGGAGTCCCCTCTCCTTAGAACGCCGAGGTTCAACTTCGGCAACCTGGGAGTGAGTTACCACAGACGGCGCTTGATGATGCGGTTCGGTGCTGCGGAGCCACCATCTCCACTGTGTGCGGTGGTGAAGGCAGCAAGGGGTCCTGGAGGCGAGGGTTAGTCCAAAAGGAAGGCGTCCAGGGTGGATCACCTTAAGTGATGGCCGGCAGCTTCTTGGTCCCGTGGTAGGCAAGGACGGGAGGTACCTCCGGTGTGGGAGAGAGCCTGGAACAGTGATTTTTTAGGGAGATCTGGCTGAAACACTCAAAAAACAAGGGTTAAGAGGCCCCCGGGGTGGTTTTCCGGGGGGGAACCTCCGACTCCCAAGTCAGTTCTTTGAGAAAGAGAGATACTCAGTAATAAGCACAAGGGACTCTTGCCTAGCGTGTCTTTCTGAGGGCCGAAGGGAGAGCATTCAGGCGAAGGGAGAGTTTTCAGGCGGAGGAAGTAGAGCGTCTTGTGTTTTCCGCCCTCTCTTTCTGTTCTCTCGCCAGAAGGCCCCCTTCCTGTGATGATTTCCCTTGGATAAAAGGAAGAGGGTGACCCCTTCAGATGACTACACGTGTATGGCACGTGTATGGTTGGATGGTGTTTGTACTTCTCGGCGTGGGGGCCCCTAGCCACCTGCAGGCTCCTCGGGCCGTGAGTCGTAGCCCTTCGTGATAGGACATTAGACTGCGATGGCGTGTCAAAGCGTATCTGAAGGTGGCGTGTCGGAGACGTATGTGAGCGAAGTGTCAGAGACTCATTGATAGCTCTTGTCGTACAACTGAGGTCCCTTTGGTGGATGTCTTACTTTGGGGTGAGGAGCCTTTTTCTGGAGTCAGGCTGGAACTTCAGCGTCTCCGTCTTCGGGAGCCTTTCTTCCTCGGAGGGTGATTGGTCCTTCTCCATCGAAGCCGGTTCGGTCGCCTTCCCAAAGAAGACACTGCGCTGAGTCCCGAAGTTGCAATTGGCAAGCTACCGAGGTCGTGTGCCTCAGGTGTCTGGCTCTCTCTTTTCCATGGTCGGTGGGTAAACAGGGCGATAGCACTTCGGCTATCACACAGCGATTCTCAGCTAGTGGTCCAATAGATGGCAGGGGACTACAGCGCGAAAGACCCAACCTTGGTAAAGTATCATGAGCTTGTTTCAAAGCTCATCCAAGAGTTAGACGCGATACACATCGAGAACGTGCCTCGTCGAGACAGTACTGAAGCAGATACTTTGGGCAAGTCAAACAAGTCCACCGATGTGCTAAGTCACCCGATGATAGCAATAATGAGCATAGCAACCTCGGAAAAAGGATTGAAAAATCCAATAAAAAGGTATCTTACGACTTTAGGGCTTCCCGAAGACCCTCTTGAGGCAGCAAAAGTGCGAAGACATTCTAGACGATATTTCCTGATCGGGGAGGAGTTATACCGACAAGGGTATGTGAATCCACTACAAGGGTGTGTCAACGAAGATGACGTAGAGGCAATCCTCAAAGAAGTCCATGAGGGGGCCTGTGGTTCCCACAGAGGAACTGACGCTCTGGCAGGAGTACTACTCCGCCAAGGATACTTCTGGCCCACCTTAAGGAAGGGCGCAAGGCAACTTGTCCAGAAATGTGACAATAGCCAAAAACATGCTAGCATCCAGAGGTTACCCTCAGAAATGGTAACCCCGGCTAACTACCCTTGCCTCTTCATGATATGGGGTATTGACCTCATCAGGCCTCTCCCAACGGCACTCGGAGGAGTGAAGTTCTGCGTAGTTGTAGTGGATTACTTCACTAAATGGATTGAGGCAGAGCCTCTAGCAACCATATCGGTGAAAGACATACAGAAATTCATCTGGAAGAACATCGTATGCAGATTCGGCATACTGAGGGTGATAGTGGCCGATAATGGTTCCCAATTTATTGACAAGGGGTTCTAAGAATTCACTACCAACCTCGGGATAAAAATGCACTTCACCCCAGTAGCTCATCCTCAGAGTAACAGACAGGTAGAGGTGTCCAATAGAACCATAAAGGATGGTTTAAAAAAGTGATTAAGTCAGGCAAAGGGAAAATGGCCAAGAGAACTTCCTAGCGTGCAATAGAGCTATCGGAGAACAGCCCGAAGGGCCACAGGTGAAACACCTTTCTCACTCATCTTCGGCACAGAGTCTATTATTCCTATCGAAGTGGTTCAGCCATCGATTAGGGTACAAGTGTTCGACAAAGAAGGGAATAACCTCGGGTTGAGAACCAAGCTGGACCTAATTGAAGAACACAGAGAAGTGGCTGAGCTTAGAAGAAAAGCTTTTCAAGAAAGGTAGCTATAGCTGTGAACTTGCATGTCAGGTAAAAAGGAATCAAGAAGGGGGACGTTGTCCTCTGAAAGGCAGAGTTTGAGCCTCGAAGACCATCTCACGGAGTACTTCGGGCAAACTGGGAAGGGCCTTATGTAGTCCTTGATGAAGTTTGGCCAGGAGTATACAAGCTCGGTGATATTGAATGTGGAGAACTGAGGAATACATGGCATTCAGATGCCTTGAAAAAATTCTATACTTAGAAATTTTTGTGAAGAAAATAGTCCCACCAAAGAAGTCCAGTCGAACAAGGTGTAAGTGCCTATATAGAAAAAATAATACATTTTCTCCAAAGAGGCTATAAACCGAATATGGATGATAAAATAGGCAAAGTTTTGCCGAAGGATGTTAGTCGAAACTGGTCCCATATACACTGAAGGCAGTTATCCGAATAACAAGTGCATAGAATACTTACTATTTTTTCGAGGGACTTAGGCCAAAAATGGTCGAGCTAACCCTCAGTACCAAAGATAGTATAAAAGAAACATGTCCTGAGACTTAGCCAAATTTTGGAGGAAGGAAAGAATTTTATTAATTTGTACCTTGGTACAACAAGAAGGAGCTTGTAAGAAGAAGATTACAAAAAAACAGAAAAAGTGAAGTCCTGGACGCCTAAGGGACCTCCTCATCACGAGCTGCTCTATCACCAACCACCTTTGTCACAACCTTCGGCGCCAAAGGAGGAGCCAAAGGAAGATTGAGATGTTCTATCTTTGACCAGGTCCAGCGAGGCCCCTCGGGAATGTCTAAAGCAACAATAAAAGAGAGGTCGAGGTTGGGGTACTTCGCTAGGACTTGGTGCTGAGCCAGACAAAACCCATCTTGGAACGTAACCTTGGTTGCTTGATCGGCCTTGTTTTTCTTAACAGACAAGTCGTCCAGCTCGTTCCTCAACTCGGCGACCTCCCTCTCCAATTTCTTCGTCTTCTTCTTTTTCTTCACCTCCTTCTTCAACACGTCAACCTTGGCTTGAAGTTCAGCGTTGTCTGTAGGGCCTTCATCAGGAGAATGGAGTCCTCCTCCTTCTCTTTCCGGTAGACCTCATTCACCGAAGATAAGGCGATGACCTTGGCGCCGAGGTCAGACACCTCTGGGAGAATTCTTGATAGAGCTCCTTCTGACTCTTCAAGAACTCCTCCCGAACTTTTGCCACCTTTTCCTTGGCTATCTTGTTCAGCTCAGCATACTTGACAACTGAGCCGGCACAAAATACCTTGGCTCTCTCCAAGCACTCTTTGGTCTAAGATTGGATCAAAGACTGCTTTGCTGCCCATGCTCTGATGTATCCACTATACGCTAAGAGTTGCGAAAAGAAAAGACTTCGCGTAAGGGTCAGAAGGCTATAAAAGCTTAGAAAAATCCTCTAAGTCCAAAAAAAACTTAGAATTTACCTGGGCAGTATGCTTAGACATCCTCGCGGTGAGGACTTCCTCGTTTGGGCACCCCTCAGTCAGGGACTTGAAGGTGGCGTTGGTGAGGATGCCATTCGCCATTTGAGGAGCCATTTTCTGGCTGTCCTTGGAGAACAGGTTCATGTCCTTCATGAAGGTCCAAAAAGGCTCATTCGACACCTTGTCACTCGTGATGTGGGAGTCTCGAAGGGCCTGCTTCCGGGCATGCTCCACCATCCACGCGGTGGGGGTGTGCTCCTCTTCAAAATCACGCTGAAGTTCCATCAGCACATTATCCCTTATCCATACGTCTATAAGATCTAAGATGCTGAAAATTCCCAAATTGATAGGGAAATGGCTAAGGGACAAACCTGGGGGAACTTCAGCAACATCCTCCTCGGAGTCATCGACCTCCTGAACATCGTTAGGGACTTGCTTGCCCTTCGCTCTTCGGCGGGCCTCGAGCTCTTCAGCAGAAAGGCCTCCTGCAAAAGTATCCAAGACCTCCTCCACTGAAGTCAAACTGATGGCCAGCTGTGAGGGAGGGTCAGCGCGAACCAAGGAATGGTCCTGCAGCTCCACAACGTCTTTAGGAGGGGGAGGAAGAATGTCCTCCTTGGCCGCCTTCCTCATCGAAGATGGCCCCCCACCCATCATCTTTTTCCTCTTTGGGGCAACTTTCTTCCTTTGCTGCTCACCCTTTTCAGCTTACCCGAGGAAGAGGGACTTGTAGAAGGCAGCGGATTGGTCACCCATTTCTGAGAAAGGGAAGACATTAGTGTAAGTCCAAAGGAGTATGTATAACAAAATCTGGAAGCTTACTTACTCTCCACAAGCCCTTCGTAGGTGAGCTCGCGCTGAAGGAGCATCAATAGCCATGCCTTTTTTTCGTCAAAGGCAGGTGTCAGCATGGCCAGGTCAGTTTTATGCTCCTTGACTACCCCTAACTCCCGAAGAACCTCTTCAGTCATGAAGTCCCACTTTATGGGAAAGGGGTACAGGGAACGAGGAGGGACCTCGGGGTTCCAGTCCGTGACTGCGCTGATACGGCTGTTGAAGTCGTCAAACTTCACCTCCAACTGCAGGGTTAGTAGCCATCTGGGATCCACTATATCTATGGGCAGGGTCCCCCATGACCATTCCATCGGAACATCCTTCCAAGCCTCAACTACCTTCAGGAAGAAGAACTTCCTTTTCCAACCCCTCCAGCTGTCCCTCGTGTCAAAGGTAAAGGTGTATTTTTTGGACCCAGAACCCAAAGGAAGCAAAAAATAAAAACCACCATTCGGGATGGGATGGAGTTTGTAGTATTGCATAAAAAAAAGGAAGTGAGGTTCTATATTGAAGGCGCCACACATGCAAAGAAAAGCATTGAAATAAGAATAAGAATTGGGCGGAGCTGAGTTACACCTATGCCATGAAAATGCCAGAAGTCGCAGACCACCTTCGGTGGAGGAAACAGAAGTCCAGCCTTCAGTTGGGCGTGAAAGACAGTAATCTTACCCGAGTTATTCATACAACTGAACAGGCCAGGTTTGGGCAACCTAGTAACCGACTAAGAAGGAAGAAAAAATTTTTGTTGTCCACTTCGCTAACTTCTCCGAAGTGGTACAACTCGGATGAGAATTGAGAGGAAGCCAGCTCTCGGGGACAGTTTGGACGGACATGAGTGGAATGGGAGAAGACATTTGGAAAGGGGAAACCTAACTTTGGAAGGAAGAAAAGAGAATAAGGAAATAATGCCGAAGAACGACTTCGGAAAGGAGAACCCACCAAAGCTTTTCCCGAAGTCTGGATTTGTGAACGCCGTCGCTAAGACTCGCCGGAAATCGTTCCACCACTGGCACCACCACAGAAAAGGAGAAAAGCTTGAAGCAAACGAGAGCAAAAGCAGAAGCAAAAGAAATCAAGTGGGAACTCTAAGGAAGAGGAGGGTTTATATAGGCCAAAGGGGGTAGGCGAATCGTCGCCATAATTACCCCTCGAAGGCGAATCATCGCCATAATTACCCATCGAAGGTGAAGAGATGTGGTTGATGTAACCGACGCATCTGTCCCCCAATTACCACGTGACACATGTCACCCAGCACAGGAAATAAGGGCACACCTCCTGACAACACGGAGGCCTAGGCAAGCTTATCCGAAGTGACGCGTCTGTCTGATCAGAAGACGTAACGACTCACTGACAAACGACATATGCCCAAAGAAAGGGGATATCCACCTCGGGCTGCAAGAATAACTTCGGGAGCGTCGGGAATTTGGCCAAAAACTTGGAAAGCCACGTGAGTACCAGAGCAGCTACCTCGATTAAGAAGAGGCATCTCATATTGCCGAAACTCCTTCCGAAGAAGATAACCTCGGCTAAAAATTCAGTCATGACAACTGAGCTAACCACCACCTTCCGCGAAGACTCCCATAATTTGCTCAAATAGCCAAAAATACAACTTCGGCCATCCGAGGGGGGCATGTGATAGCCAAACGGCTATTACCCTCCAAACTCTCAAGCTCTGACAAAGCACCACCCTCGGAAAAGACGAGCATCACCCTCAAAGAATGTGAGCACCAACCTTGGGAAAAGAGGGTCCACAGTCCTTGATCCCCGGACCACAGTAATCCACCATTACCCTCGAGAATAACAGGATTGACCTCGGGAAAATGGTACACTACCACCATCGGTAAAATGACCTGACCAACTTTGGAAGAGTAGACTCACCATCCTCTGCAAGGGAAAACATCCTCCAAAGGGAATCCTCTGTGCCGAGGGTCCTTCTGAGTAACTGGGGTGACCTCGGCTAGAAGCTCTCATATCCCGAAGAGGTCTTTTTCACCGAAGGGGTCTTGTGAACCCGAGAAAAATGGTTAAGGAGCCTCTGACATAGAGACCTTGCACACGCCCCTAACACACAGACCTCCCACGGGCTTTACTCCTGCCAGAACAGCCTATGCCGGCTAGAGATCCCCATACCCAAAGGTACGAACCGCATCTGGCTGAACACGTGTCATGATCTAAGCAAGCTATGTCAAACAAACTTCTTCCAATATCCTCCTATAAATACTTGGGGGAATGACCTTGGTAAGGACAAGACTAAACTCTTAAGAGAACTCTGCTCTTTACTGTCCATTCACTACTCTTTACTTGCCAAACACTGACTTGGGTGTCCGAGGCCCCTCCCCCGGAAACACACTCCGGGGACCTCCTAGCCCTTGTTCTTTTGAACGTTTCAAGCACTCTCACATCGAAAGTCTCTCCTTCAAACATCCTCCACAGTAGAAGTCCCTACTTTAGGCCATTATGTCGTACAACAAAGATGGCGACGGGCATCACTTGGGAACTTAGGTTTGTTACCCTCAACAAAAGAAATGACTCTCGAAAATGGTTCCTGCATCCGAATGGTTTTCTCTAGTCACCCTTGAGGGAAATCTGTTACCACCTCACAAAATGGGAGAATTACAAGTGTGTCATAATGGCTAAAAACCATTATATTGTGTAATTCTCACCATAGTGATTGAAGTTTGGGGGGTAAAAGGCATGATCAACACCTCCTTAAAAGTATTCCAAGTTAGTAACTTGGCCCCCAAAAAAAGCCTTAAGGATTGCTTGTTTGTCAAGCAACCTGTGGACTTTTTTGTAAGGTTTTCAAAATTCAGGTACTCAATTGCAAACCTCTCAAGAAAGAGACTTGGAGAGTTATGGGAAGGATATAAATGGTATAAAAGTGCTATTGGAGGACCAAATTGCTCATGGAAGACAAGTTTGGACAAAGGAAACACTAAAGGCAATAAGGACCTAAGTGTCCTAGGCGTTCAAGCTTTTGACTTAAGTCTAAGGGTGGAATTTTGGGGTTATCCCACTATGGGGAGGAAGCCATGACTTGATAATTAGTCAAAAATGTTGGGCACATGTGTACCAACGATTTTAAGATAAAGAAACCATAATTAGTGAGAAGGAAAATGACATAAAGCAGGGTTAAACTTGTTAAGTGTGTTTTGGTGCCCTTAAGCTCATTTAAGGCCATTTAAGTGGCCAAATCACTTATCCCTCTCTCATTTTCGTCCTCCCCCAGCCCAAGAACTCAGCCATACTTCCTCCATAGCCACCACACCTTCAAACTTGCAATTGATTGAAATTGAGGGGAAAAGGAAGCAATTGGAAGCTATGTAGTGCTAAGACTTGAATGCACCTAGGATCAAGCTCCAATTTCAACACACCCATCAAGGTAAGGGTTCTCTTGCTCTCATGGGTTGTTTTTTATATTTTCAAAAATCCATGTAGCTATGGCTAAGCTTGGAAAAGAGCCATGAGCTTGATGAACCAAGCTTAGTGAGGGGAGTGCACTTATTGAAGGTTTTGTGACCTAGTGTGAAGTGCACAAAGATGGCAGTAAAGTGAGGGTTTCTAGAGCCCAAAGTTAGTACTAACCACTGTTAAAATCCTCCTAAGACCAAGAATTAGCTTGAGGAGGGCTGCCATAGTGATTTGGTCATGTCTATTATGTGTTTTATAGACTAACCTATTGTATATGTTGCTGCCACATTTCATGTGTTTGTTGTTTGTGTTTGGCTGCTGCATTTGGTTGCTATATCTTGTATATATGCATTGTATTTTTTGTGTTTTAGTGTATTTGGATGCAGGTTTTAGTGATGGTTACATTACCTATTGAATCGAAGTGCTACCCTTATTAAGTTTCTCAATGAAACTTACTCCCCTCAATTCTGTCATTTCAGGTCCAGCTGAAAGATCACCTTCAAACTTACCTTTTTGGTTTTAGTTTTGATCTGAAATTTCAGGTAAATGAATTCCCATATGTCTAGTTATGATCTGGAAAGTTTGGTGATTTTAGGAGCACATTTGGTATTTTTAATGGTGGTACTTACTGTGTTGTGCAGCAGCTGTCCAGCATCCTCTTTCTGGAGTCCATTGTGTCTCAGGCACTCCTGTAACCTAGTGTGTGTATCTAGCTGAGTTAATACCATATTGTAGTGCATGTGTGCATGTATGCATGTACATGTATTGTATGTAAGATGAGACAAGTATGTGAACATTTGAGTAATGTTTTGGCTATGTAAGTGATGTGGTGCGAAGCTGCCTAAGTGTGAATGATAGGCTGCTTACTTGTAAATTCTATTTTGGCCACATAAAGTTGCTAGATGCAAGAGAATGTAATTAATATGTGTATTGGACATGTATGGGATAGCCTTGGAGGGCTTTTCCCTTGTGAATGGAGTGTTTGCATGGTTTGGAAAAATTGTATGGGCAAAATGGTCCAAAAGTTGCCAGAATTTTGACCATGTACCTAAAGTTTAATATCTCCCTGTATATAATGAATCGTGGCATGAAATTTTGACCACACCTACAGAACATCTAGATGTTGAACTGAAATTTGGAATTTCTGGATTTGGATCCTTGTAACCAAATATATGACATTGGAAAATTGGCTGAGTTACTGTTCATCTGGTCAGAATTTTGTAACCAATTTAAAAAATCCATTACTTGGTCCGTAGGTGGGCTATTGACGTAAAAAAAAATTCCTTGGTTTGCTCTAGGTCTCTACTTGGTAATGGAGGAAATAAAACATGGGTCTACAAGGCTAGAATGGTACAGTTTATTAGTGGAAGTTACAGGTGCAGTAGCTGGCCACTAGAACTTAACCAGATTGCCTAACGTGTGGAAGCCAAAACTAAGACTTGTGCTAGTTGATAGCCAAAGTGCTATCGCCACGAACACCTAAGGACCCCGGGAAAAAAAGGAGTCAGACACCTGAGGTACACGATCTAGGCATCCCGTCTAATACCAACCTCGGGAAACTAGCGTGTCGCCTCCCTTGGGAAAGCGACCGAACTAGCTTCGAGGGATAGGAACTAGCTACCTTCTGTAGGAGAAAGTCCTCCGAAGGACTAACTTCGGAGCCAGGAATACTAGTCTGACTTCAGGAAAAGGCCCCTCACTCCGAAGCGAGACATCAACCAAGGGCACCTCGGAGGTACCGAAGGAGCCATTAAGGAGTCTCTGACATTCCGCCCGCACACCCTGCACGCCGCCCTCATATTCACTCTGACATGTAGGGCTACGCTTGTCAAAGATCGTGGCCCGAGGAGCCTGTAGGCAGCTAGGGGCCCCCACGCCCGGAAGTACGGATGACATCCGTCCATACACGTGTCACAATCCAAAGGGCTCACCCCCTCTCATATACATCAGGGGAATGGTCTAAGAGGGGCCAAGGGCTGGATCTTTCTCCTCTCTCCACCCTGAATCCTCTCCTTTCAGCCCCCTGGAAAACACGGTAGGCAAGAGTCTCTTGTGCTTACTACCCCCTCTCCACCTCTCAAAGCACTGACTTTGGCGTCGGAGGCTCCTCCCCGGAGAAAGACTATGGGGACCTCCTAACCCCTGTTTTCTAAGTGTTTCAGGCAGGTCCTCCTAAGGAATCCCCTTTTCGGGCTCTCTCCCATACCGGAAGTCCTTCTCGGCCTCATCGTGCCTGCCACACAAAGAGGCTGCTGGCCATCACAAGTGATCCACACAAAGCACCTTCTTTCGGGACTCGCCTGCACCTCCTGAAGTCCATGCCGCATTCACCATGACACACAGTGGAAATGATGCTGATGGGCATCATTTGACGCCATCAGTGGGAAATACTCCCGGGTCGTCGTCATTGAAACTCGGCATTCTAAGGACAAAGGACTTTTGAGGTCCCCGTCTGCACTAGAGGTCCAACCGGCAACCGAACAACTGCAACGGGGACTTCCTTACCCGAGGACAAATGTCCTCTGACTATCACCATGACCTTCCTACGCAAGTTCCCACGCCCTCTCATGGCCGAAATGACACAGTAGTTAGACCGAAGATGGCCGCAGCCAAATTCGGGCCGAAGGCCCTCCTCATCGGTACCTCGTCGGGAGAAGATTAATGAGTTGAGTCCTTGGCGGGAAGCATACCCCTCGGAATGCGACCTATAGGAAAAAACAGGGTCAAGATGACCCACACCTCCCCGTCAAAGGAGTTCTGCACCTGAAGAAAATTCACCGTCTCCTCGGCAACAAAGTCAGATACCCATTGCCTCAAAAGGCCGTCTATGCCTTGGTACTTGCAGGTAGAAGGCTGGGACTCTACTTCCAAGGACACGTTGTCACTGTCTGGAGTGACCCGCCTCTGTGCGATGTCATGAAAAAAAGTAGAGCATTCAGGAAGACTATCAAAATGATGCACCGAACTCGGAGAGTACTACATCACGTGTGAGCCTAAAAGGGAAATAAAAGCCCAGGCACTGGCAGACTTCATTGCCGAAACTCCAGAAATGGAAAATGCTAAAACCAACATGGGAGACCGAGCGAAGGTAGATCCAGAGTGGAAACTCCCTGTCGAAGAAATCTCCAGCGTAGAACAGCAAGGCGCTGGAGTAGCCCCTCGGGGGCCTGAGGGCAGGGAGGCCACCAGAGCCATCAAACTTGGTTACCAAAGTGTTGGGCCATCCGAGCATGGCAATGCTAGGTATAGCAACCTTGGACAAAGGGTGGAAAGATCCTACAAAGAGGTATCTCACAACCAAAGAGTCCCGAAAATCCTCATAAAGCGGCAGAAAGTGCGAAGATGTTCCGGACGATATTCCCCAATGGAGGAGGAATTATATCAGCAAAGGGTATGCAAGTCCGTTACAGAGATGTATCGGTAAAAAGGGTGCAGGTCAATTCATCCAGGAGGTCTGAAAATTGCCAGAGACACACCAGCACCCAAAGGCTACCTTCGGAGTGGATAACCCCGGAAGATTACCCTTGCCCCTTTGTAGTATGGGGCATAGACCTCCCCGGGCCACTCCCAATAGCACTCGAAGGAGTGATGTTCTGCGTAGTGGTAGTGGACTACTTCACAGAGTGGAGCGAGGCAAGACCCCTAGTGACCATTCCGGCAAAAGATATACAAAAATTCGCCTAGAAGAGCATGATATGCAGATTTGGCATATCGATGGTGATAATGGCCGATAATGGTTCCCAGTCTATGGACAAGGCATTCCAAGAATTCGTCACCAACTTCGGAAGACAAACGCACTTCGCCCCATTAGCTCAGCCCCAGAGCAATGAATAAGTAGAGGTAGCCAGCAGAACTGTAGAAGAGGGACTGGAAAAGAGGTTAGGGGAAACAAAGGGAAAGTGGCTAGGAGAACTTCCTAATGTACTGAGGAGTTATCAAACAACTCCCCGAGGGGCCATGGGGGAGACTCCTTTTTCACTTATCTCCAGTACAGAGGCCATTATCCCTGATTGAAATAGTACGGCCATCAGTTAGAATACAAGTGTTCGGCGAAAGAGGAAACGACCTCGGGTTGAGAACTAAGCTCGACCTAGTTGGCGAACATAGAGGAATGGCCGAGCTCAGAGGAAGGGCCTTTCAGCAAAAGGTGGCCATGAGCGCTAACCTGCATGATAGGCCAAAAGGAATAACGAAAGGAGCCCTCATCCTCTGAAAGGCCGAGTTTGAACCCTGAAAACCATCCCATGGGGTACTTCGGCCAAACGGGAAAGGGCCTTATTTTGCCATAAATGAGGTCCAAAAGGGAGTATACAAGCTTGAAGACACCAAAAGGGGAAAACTGAAAGAATACATAGCACTCGGATGCCTTAAAGAAACTCTATACTTAAAATTTCAAACAAGAAATTGTACAGGTTAGAAATTTGTCTAAGTACAGAAGTTTTCCCCTATCTGAAGAGTACTCACCGAACAAAGCTGAAGCACATGCTTCCGAAAATCACGTTTTCCTTCCGAAGTCAGTTGGGCTATATGCCCAAAAAAGGTGAAGTCTATCAAATACGGTCGACGAGGGCAGGCTAAAATTTGCCTAAGGGAACTTCGCCAATAACGAACGTTTACCCGAAGGTTGGCCGGTGAAACGGGCAAAGTGTACCTCTCCGAGGTCCCCTGACCGAAAGTGGTCAAGGCAACTAGGAAACAAAAAATTGCTCAAAAGACTTAACCAAATTATGAAGGAAAATTCATTAAAGAAGGTCTTGGTACAAGGATAAGGTTACAAGAAGAAGAAAAACACAAAGAAAAAAGAAGAAGGAAAAGGCCCTAGAATATCTAAGGGACCCCGGCGCCATGGGAAGCTCCGGCTCCTGTGTCTTTGGCCACCGCCTTCGGTGTAGGAGGAAGGGCAAATGGCAGGTTGAGGAGCTCAACTTTCGACCAAGTCCACCGAGGACCCTCGGGAGTATCCAAGGTAGCCAAGAAGGAAAGGTCGAGGTCTGGATATTTCTTCATAAATTGGTGACGAGCTAGGTAGAAACCGTCCTGAAAGGCAACCTTGGTCGCCTGAACAGCTTTGTCCTTTTCTACGTCCAAGTCGTCTGCCTCATTCTGAAGATCCGAAACCTCATTCCAAAGATTTGCAACCTCCTTCTCCAGCTCCTTTGTCTTCTTCTTCTTCTTTGAATCCTTCTTCAGTGAGTCGACCTTGGCTTGAAGCTCGGCATTGTTAGCAAGAGCCTTCGTCAGGAGAGCCGCCTCTTATTCTTTCTCCTTCTGAATGGCCTCGTTGACCGGGGATAAGCTCACAACCTTCTCACCAAGGTCGGACATCTTCTTGGAGAAATCCTTCAAGAGCTCTTCTTGGCCCTTCAAGAACTCTTCCAAAGCTTGGCAACCCTCTCCTTGGCTATTCGGCTCAACTCGGTGTTCGCCACAACCGAGTTAGCGCAGAAGACCCTGGCCTTTACTAATTTATCTTCGGCCCAAGCTCGGACCGAAGACTGCTTTGCTGCTCAAGCTCGAAGGTATCCACTATACCCCAGGAGCTACAAAAAAAGAAGGTACTTAGTGAAATTTACACAAGGAAAACCAAAACACTTAGAAAAAAAAGTGGGAGGAAAAATGACAAGGCCTGAAGAACTACCTGGACAGCATGCTCAGAAACTTTAGTAGCAAGGGTATCCTTGGAGGCACACTCCTCGGCAACTACCTTGAAGGAAGCCTGAGTGAGCACGCCCCTCGCCATCTGGAGAGCCATTTCTTGGCAATCCTCGGAGAACATGTTCATGTCCTCCGTGAAAAACCAGAATGGCTCCCTTAGGACTTTGTCCTTTGGGATATGGGAATCCCGTAGAGCCCGCCTTCGGGCATGCTCAACCATCCAAGCTAAGGGCGCCAGATCTTCTAAAAAGTTGAAAGCGTAAGTTATTAGGATACGAGTATTAAAAAGGGCAAAAAGACAAACCAGGCCAGCCTCAACAACGTCGTCATCGGAGTCCCGGACCTCCTCCACATCGGCAGGAATATCTTTGCCTTTATTCCTTTGGCGTTTTTCCAACTCCTCGGCAGAGGAACCCCCTACCAAAGAGCCCAAAAGATCCACCGACGTGGCAGGACTCAAAGCAGCAGCAACAGTAACCACCCCGACAGGAACCCCGGCGGAAGTATCAAGCTCGGGGGGAGTTTCAGGCTCGGTGGGAGTTTCAGGCTTGGTGGAAGTCGCAATGTCACCGCCGGCCTCCGCCACAACCTCCGGAGGTGGAAGAAGGGTGTCCTGCTTCGCCTTCTTGGCCAAAGATGGTCCGCTCCCAGTAGTTTTGCACCTCTTGGAGACACCTTTCTTCGTTTGTTCCCTCTTCTCAGCCTGACCAAAGAAGAGAGAGTTATAGCAAGCAGCAGATTCATCGCCCATCTCTGAAAAAAAGGGAAAACATCAGTGTGAGTCCAGACAGGCACCTATGTTGAAAACTTTGAAAGGAAACTTACTTTTAGAAAAGGCTTCGTAAGTGTGCTCGCTTCGAGGGAGCTTCACTAGCCAAGAGTCCTTCCCCTCGGTAGTAGGAGCTGGCATGCTGAGATCCGTCTTATGCTCCTTAACTACCCCCAACTCCCGAAGGACCTCCTCGGTCATGAGCTGCCACATAATGGGGAAGGGGCAGAGGGAGCATGAAGGGACCTCGGCATCCCAGTTGGAGACAGCCCAGATACGTCTGTCGAAGTCCTCAAACCTCACCGCCAACTCGGGAGTTAGCAACTTCTTGGGATCCATGACATCCGTCTCCAGCTTTCCCCGAGCCCACTTAGTCGGAACATGCAACCAGGCCTCCGCCACCTTTAGGAAGAAGAACTTCCTTTGCCACCCCCGCCAGCTATCTTTGGTAACGAAGGTGAACATGAATTTTTTGCTCCCAAATCCCCGAGGTAGCATGAAATAAAAGCCACCCTTCGGAACCGGACAGAGCTTGTAATACTGCATGAATAGGATAAAATGGGGTTCTACCCTGAAGACCCCGCACATGCAGAGAAAGGCGCTGAAATAGCAATAAGAGTTGGGAGGAAGTTGATTCACGGCTATGCCATGAAATTGGCAGAAGTCGCAAATCATCTACGGTGGAGGGAACCGAAGTCCGGCCTTCAGTTGGGCTCAGAAAACAGTAACCTCATCGTCCAGGTTCATAAAGCTAAAGTGACCGAGGGGGGGTAACCTTGTGGTGGCGTAAGAGGGAAGGAAAAATTTGGCTGTCCACTTCTCTAATTTCTCAGAAGTGGAGCAGCAAGGGTGAGACATAAGAGGTTGCCAGCTCTCGGGAATAGGCAAAGACATGGTTGGCCAAAAAAGAGACTTCAAAAAGAGGAAAAATGACTTTGGGAAGCTAAAAGAAAAGCAGAAACCAAAGGATCTCTAGAGTCAAAACCCACCAAAAGTCTTATCGAAGTCAGGATTTGTGGAAGCTGTCGTGAAAGTTGGTCGGAAGAAGTGCCGTTGTTAATACTGCCGCAAAAAAGGAAGAAAAGGCACAGGAGCAGACGAGAGCAAAGTGAGAGCAATGAAAGACAAATGAAGGGTATGACAGGAGGAGGCTTATATAGATCGAGGAAGGGTAGCCAAAAGGGCGTCATAATTGCTCCGCGAAGGCAAAACGTTTCCATAATTGCCTCTCACATGTGAAAAGGCGTACCCATCCCAACCAGCACCTGCCATGTGTCACCTGTCATGAGAAACTAGGATGCATTTTCTGACATCCTGAAAACCCGGGTGCACCAATCCAGACTGACATGCTTACTTTCAGGACATCATGGTCCACTAGTCTATGGCAGAAAAAGTAAAGAGGTTGGGCATTTCGAGAATAGCAAAGGGCGGACAGGTGACACCTGTCTGAACAAGGCTTATCCCCTATGTGGTAAAGCACCTCTCCTGGGAGCATCACACTCCGAGTCCTGAAAACTGCCCATGAAAGGACCACTAGCCGAAGTCTCCACTCCGGCTTTCCGATGGGGTGGCATGTGATAGCCAAAGTACTATCGCCCCGAACACCTAAGGACCCCGGGAAAAGAAGGAGTCAGACACCTGAGGTACACGATCTCAGCAGTCCATTGAATACCAACCTCGGGAAGCTAGCGTGTCGCCTCCCTCGGGAAGGCGACCGAACTAGCTTCGGGGGATAGGAACCAGCTACCTTCAGCAGGAAAAAGTCCCTCGAAGGACTAACTCCGGAGCCAGGAATACCAGTCTAACTCTGAGAAAAGGCCCCTCACTCCGAAGGGAGACATCAACCAAGTGGACCTCGGACGTACTGCAAGAGCCATCAAGGAGTCTCTGACATTCCGCCTGCACACCCTGCACGCGGCCCTCATATGCACTCTGACAGGCTGCCACTGCCCACATCCTGTCATGTAGGGCTACGCTTGTGGCCTGAGGAGCCTGCAGGTGGTTAGAGGCCCCCACGCCCAGAAGTATGGATGACATCCGTCCATACACGTGTCACAATCCAAAGGGCTCACCCCCTCTCATATACATTAGGGGAATGGTCTTAGAGGGGCCAAGGGCTAGATCTCTCTCCTCTCTCCGCCCTGAATCCTCTCCTTTCAGCCCCCTGGGAAACACGGTAGGCAAGATTCTCTTGTGCTTACTACCCCCTTTCCACCTCTCAAAGCACTGACTTGGTTGTCGGAGGCTCCTCCCCGGAAAAAGACTCCGGGGACCTCCTAACCCCTGTTTTCTGAGTGTTTCAAGCAGGTCCTCCTGAGGAATCCCCTTTTCGGGCTCTCTCCCATACTGGAAGTCCTTCTCGGCCTTATTGTGCCTGCCACACGAAGAGGCTGCCGCCCATCACAGGTGATCCACACAGAGCACCTTCTTTTTGGACTCGTCTGCACCTCCTGAAGTCCCTGCCGCATTCACCATGACACACAGTGGAGATGATGCTGATGGGCATCACTAGTGTTTTCCTTCTTTGCTGCCATGGTGTGCATGAAATGTGAATATATGTGTGATGGTTGGAGCAATATGCATGTATTTACATAGTGCCCAAGAAGGCCACTTGGGTATGCACATTAAGGGTAGTGTTCTGATGGCCTACAGAACATTACCAATCCTGGGAGTCTAAATGCACAGTTTTGGCACCATAACTGGACTACCCTGAAGTGGGTAACAAAATCTGTGTCCCAAGAGGTCTTAGATCCCCGAGTGGTCTTAGGGAAAAATGACAAATATAGTTGGGGGATCTCTGACAGAAACCTTGCACACGAACCTACCTTCTTGGCATCACTGCCTATGGCCAACTATAGACACCTCTCTCTGAAGGTACTGACCAAATCCAGCCGAACATGTGTCCTGATCTACTCAGGCTAGGTGTAACAGCCTTCCCTTCCTGACTTCCTATAAATACTCGAGGGAGGCTCCCAGGTAAGGAACAAGATGTATCCTCATTTTCTATTCTTTACTCTGAACTCCTATCAAATTTTCCCCTCATATACTAACTTGGGTGTTGAAGATCCCCCCCCCCAGAAACACACGCGTCGCCAATCCAGAAAAATTGTCTCAGAACGTCGACAACTGTGGCGACGCGTTGCCAAGATAGCATCTGACACCCGATTTTGTTTTCAGCATAACTTTTCGCTCGGGTGTCCGATTGACGTGATTCAAGATTCCACGTGAAACTAAGAAGGAGTAATATCACCTCAATGATTTAAAAACACTTAAAATGTCCCAGTTTTATATTTATATTAACTCAAAGTGAAGGCAAGGTTTTAAGGAAACTATGTTGCAAATGAACATAATTAGCTACCACTAGCTCAGGTAAGAGGTTTAGAACCCTTGTTGGCCTAGCCGTGCTGTAGCCACGAGGTCACAAGGCGAAAGTGGCCTAGTCTACAAAGTCCCACCATAATTCTGTTAGTGTTGTGCCCAAAAAGCCAATCATGAGATGATTGTATTTTTACACATTGAGTCATGATATTTTATTTAGGCATTAATCCAGCAATTTTGTTTGTTGTTTTGTTTCTACGTAACGTAATAAACATAATTGTAACCCTAGAATAATGATGTTCTTAAACGTCCCTAGTCTAGTATTATTTTGGAGCGGGTTACAATAATACATAATGACTAGCATATGTGGAGACTAATATGAGATATGTAGTCTACAAATGGGTACAAGTTGGAGAACGTGTGTACTAGGCCAACCCACCATGAGAACACTTCATGGATTGTTATATGAGTGTCATAAGTGATTCTCATAGTGATCATGGTATGTGTAGTCCTTCGACCTAAGATCATCAAGGTTCCCTACATGTGAGTCACATACTTTGATACTTTCTTTTGTTGCTCGTAACTGAGTGAACTTGAAGGAGGTCATTGGGTATGTCACATATCATGCGGAGGGATTTGTATGATCAAGATGGGATTTGTCCCTCCTATGTAATGGGGTGATATCTTCGGGTCCCTTGATAGAGTGAGACTTAGAAAATGCATGGCCATGCTCCGATGAGTTGATATACGATATCAAAGTCATCAGTTTAAGTTGGTCTACTCAGTAATCAAGAAACCAAAGATTGGGCTATACGAGAGTGACACATTCAATGTCTCGTGCTTAGTCTTGATATCTTGGACAAAGGGACAATGGCATATATCGGTGATGATCATAAAGGTTTAGTCAATTCACCGACAATCTTGTCACTTGGGTAGTAATGATGTGTTGCTAGACACCGCTCATTGCTTATGATCATAAATGTGATTTATTCTCATTGCTAACATGGCAAGAGCCTATTGGGTCACACACATAGAGCTATTTGGATCATTAGAGTGCATGGGCTAATTATTTGGGTTATGGTTTCACTTTAATTTCGTATTAATAATGAGCGAAGGAGTTGAGCCATTATTAAGCCCAAAATTAAATCCTAATTGGATTAGGGTTTTGAAACCCATTAGGCTTGGAAGTTGAGTCTCACTATAAATACAACTTTTAAGTGAGAATTTCGCAGGTCTCCTTGCCCTAGCCTCCCAAAAGGACAGCCGCACTCTTCTCTTGCAATTCCTTGGAGGACGTAAGCTAGCACTGCGAGCGCAAGAGAAACGCATCTGCCGGGACGTGGTGGAAGCGTGGTGATCCCGAGAGGCCCGTGTGGATACCATAGAGAGCCTGAACACGTCAACTGTTCAGGTTTTGTGATTTGACTTTACAGTTGAGTGAGAAATCTCAACCGAAAATTAAGTATGAAATTTTTGAACACCCGGTTTACCCCGTTTCACTTGGATCCTAGAGGGTTTCGGTTAAATTCCGCTGTGTTGTTTGGCTCCCGAAACCCAACAAATTCCCCTGCATAACAACTATGGGAAGGGTACATGATCGTTTGCAGTAAGCTTCGGCTTGCTAGGAGTGGGTTTAAACTCGCTAGGCGCGGAGTAATACTCCGTGAGGAGGACTACTTGAGGAGAGCTCTTTGGCCTAGTTATATATGCATATATAATAGCACCCTTGTGCTGTGTGAGCTCGCAGCAAGAGTCCTAGGGTTTTCTTGCAGGTACATTGATGATCCCTTACTGAGAATTGTCAAATTCTCACTCCCTGGTTTTGTTATGTAGAGCCTGAAGTTGCTGGACCGGGTAATCGTTGAGGATTATCTCGGTAGTACTCTTTTGTGTGTACAGGTATGGCAGTTGAGAATCCTTGTGATTCTAGTCTACATAAGTACTTAGTTGGCTTGTTGGTCAGGTGACGATACTAACTAGTATCATCCTTTGGCTGTAGAGCCTAGTAGCACTTCGCAAAAGACTTTTGGGGCTCGCCACTGGGACATGTTTCCAAGGTGGGAGTTACGTTAAGAGATCTCAGTGGAGTCTTGTATTTATACAGTACTTTGGTTTGCCTCCATAGTCTATGTTATGAGGAGTCCTTGACTCTAGGATTGCTCTTGGGTAAGGGCATTAGTCTATTTTATATATGAATGTTCTCACTAGTTGTTATGTGTAGTAAACTCACACAAATGTTGATTTTTGTATGCTTTGGCTATTTGCATTTATTTTGTGTAGGAAATTACTCAGCTGAGTTAATGTTTTAATGTTTTATGGTTTAATAAACCAAGTCAAAGCATAAGAGCATGCATATTGCATATTCTAGGTTAATCAACTAGTATCATGGGATTTAATCCGCACACATACACAACTAGTCAATTGCAATCCACCGTGAGACCAACTTTCACAGGGCTTCCTGGGCAGGGGCACAGGCGGTCGTGTCACAAGTTCGACTTAAACCTGCCCGTGCCTGTTCTCCCAGGGAAAAAGGCATGGTTGGTAATGCTTTTTCGGGCAGAGATATCATACGAGGCTTTTGCCGAGAGTAAGTTATCTCCCAGGTTTTGCTACCTGTTTTCCTTTTGGACTTACACTGATGTTTTTTCCTTTTGCAGAGATGGGCGATCAATCTGCAGAATTCTATAAGTCCCTTTTTCTCGGTCAGGCCGAGAAGGGGGAACAGACGAGGAGGAAGGCGTCTGCGAAGAGGAAGAAGACTATCGGGGGGCCATCCAAGGTGAATAACACCAAGGCGAACGTCCTTCCCCCTCCGCCCGAAGACGTTGTCGAAGTGCAGGATTGGTCGCCTGCCCAATCTCTTGCCCACACCGATCCACCTTTAGATCCTGCCATCCTCAAGACAGCTTTGAGTCTGGATGCTGCAACTGAGACTTCGGTTGAAGGTACTTCGGCTCAAAAGCTCGAGGAGGGGAGGAGAAGGAAGGGCAAAAACATTCCCGGCGAAGTCCGTGAAGTGGACGAAGCCGAAGATGCCATAACCGAAATTCCATCAGGTTCGTTCCTTAGCCGTTTCTCTATGAATCTTGGTGCTTTTGGTATCTACAATCTTATAGATGAATGGCTAATGGATGACGTACTAATGGAACTTCGGCGTGATCTTGCAGAGGAGGTGACACCAGCTCCTTAGGTGAAGGCTCATGCCCGAAAGAGGGCCCTTCGAGATAGCCATATCCCGAAGGACAAGGTACCTAAGGAGCCCTTCTAGTCTTTCACGAAGGACATGAATTTGTTCTCCGAGGACAGCCAGTTGATGGCTCCCTAGATGGCGAAGGCTGTGCTGACAAACGCCACTTTTCAGTCGTTCATCGCCGAATGCCCGAATGAGGAGATCTTCGCGGCGAGGATGAGCGAACACACTGCCTAGGTAGATTTCTTCTTTCCTTCTTTGGGGACTTAGAAAAAATTTTCTTCTGAGTTTTCGTTGCTTTTTGACCTTTACTTGGGCCTTTTTTTTTTGCAGCTCCTGGCGTACAGCGAATATTTTCGAGCTTGGGCGGTAAAGCAGACTAAGGCTCGTTCTTGGTCTGAGAATTCTCTAAGGAGGGTGAAGGAATTTTATGCCAAATACGTTCTCAAGTATGGTGAACTGAATAAAATTGCCAAGGAGGACGTGGAGAATCTTCGGGCTGAGCTTCGGGAGAGCAAGAAGGAGCTCCTTCTTGACTTTTCGGCCAAGGTTGAGGACCTTGGCACAAAGTACGCCGTTCTTTCTTTGGAGAACGAGGCCCTTCGAAAAGAAAAGGCAGGTGATGCTAAAAACCTTACGAAGGCGCTTGCTTTGAACACTGATCTCCAAGCCGAGGTCAATTTGTTAAAGAAGGAGGCCAAGAAGAAGAAGAAGAATAAGCTCGAGAGGGAGGTTGCTGAGCTCATCTCCAAACTGGCGAATCTGAGTGCCGAGAATGACCAGTCTAACCAGATGAAAAAGGTATCTTTCCAAGATGGTTTCTGTCGGGTCGTCATCAAGTCCTTTCTCGGCACCCCGAACTCAACCTCTCATTCCTGGCCGCTTTGGATTTCCCCAATGAGCCCAGGTGGGCGTGGTCAAAGTTGGAGTACCTCAACGTCCCTCCTATTGTGCCCGCACCTCTAGATGCTCCCATCCAAGAAAAAGGCGCCAACGGCGAGGAGGTGCCGGATGCTCAGGCTCAGCCATAGGCTTTTTCTTCTTTCTTTTCCTTGTAACGTGCTCCTTTTTCCTTTTGCTCAGAGCTATTAATGAAAGATTCTTTAAAAAATTTAGCTAAGTTCCCATTCTTTTCTTTGGTCATCACTCTTCGAAAGTTTGTATGTTTTTATGTATGCGTCTTTGGCAAACATCCACGTTCGAAATCATGCCTTCGGGAAGCCTTGTACCGTTCTGCCCTTAGCGAAATTTTTCCAGTATGTGAAGCATATTCACTTTTTCGAATGTATTCCGCCGAGTCTTGGGCTTTGCTAGGGAACTAGCACTTTTGGGAAGAATTTTTTAAAAGTCAAAACACTAGAAGCCCACTCCATCAATGTGACCATGTTTGGTTTATAAACCATATTCGGTTGACACGTATGCCTTTATTTACTAGCGATTTCAAAGAGGAGTAATCACAAGCTTTTCTTCAGAAAAAATGTCAAGTGTAGAATTTTTTCAAAGAATCTGAATGCCAAGTGTTTCTCAATTCCACTCCTTCGGCGTCGCCTAATTTGTAGACTGTTGACACCCAATTTTGTCCGGGCACTGACTTTTACTTAAGTTTTAGATTAGAAAAATAATTTAGGGGGCATTTTTCATTTTTAGGGACTATTTGTCATTTGTTAGGAATTTGGGTCATTTTTGTCATTTTTAGGGTTTTGCATAGTTAGTTGGTCTAGTCACATTTAGGTTACATTGTTATTTTTGTTAAAGTAATCATCTATGATAGAAATATGAGTTAATTTAGTTTAGGTACTAATTTGGAGTACTAAAAGTCTTGTAGGGTCAATTTGGGAAAAAATGAAAGTTTGGAAGGAAACTGGGGATTTTTATAAAGTTTTGGGCAAAATTTGAAAGTTTGTGGCAGATCTGTCAATTTAAGAGAGTTTAAGCCAAATCTGGCGATTTTTATGGAATTCTTGGAAAATCTGGGGGTTTTTGCAAAGTTTTGGGCTAATATGACAATTCCTAGAAGTTTTGGGTCAAATTGAAATTCACACAGAATTTAGGGCAGAATAGGCAGATTGAGAGTTTTATTGGACTGAAACTAGCAATTTTAGCAGATTATATCCTAATTGGACTAAACTTCTTCAAATTTGATTTGGATGAAAATTGAACTCTAAAAACAGTGTTAATCTCGTTTTAAACCCACTAGTATAAATATGGGTCCATATTTCGAGAGAAAAGGAAGAAAAATTCGAAACCTAAGCTTCTAGTGAAGAAAAGGGAAAACTACAGCTTCAAGCCCCGGATTTCTCGCTCACAGCTCGACAAAACCCTAGCTTTCCCAGCTAACGCCGCCACCCCTGGTCTCCCTCTGTTGCCCGACGCGAGCCTCCAACCTCCAGCCACCGCCCAGCCACGCCGCTACCGTGCCCAGGTGCTGGCCACCAACGCCGCGCAGCAATCCCAGCCATCACCCGTCCCCGCCGTCCCTCGGTCCTCGACGCCGTCGGCCACCATACACCCCACCCTGAGGTCGCCAGCCACCCAAGGAAGGAAGCCCAAGCTGCCGATTGCCCAATATCCGCCACCGTTGAAGAGAATCGAGACAAATCCGAATCGTGCCCGACGCGTTTATACGCGGATCTAACCCATCCGTACCTCCTTAGGGTAAAACTCCTGATTAGTCCTTTTACTTTTTGTTTCATCCGTCTAAGTCACTAACTTATTTCCATCTTGCAGATCAGTTTCTGACAGCAGGATTTTTATTAATTTCTTGTTTTCTTGTTTTATTTATTCTGTCTGTTTGACCTTTGCATTAACTTTAACTATTAAATTTATATAAAATATGACTTAAATGTTTTACTTTATTTTTACTTCATGTTGTCTACTTTGTTTTGTTTTGTTCTATTTTTCTTTATTTATTTGTTTAGCCATGAGAGAATGTTTAATTAATTATTTAGTTAATTTTCATTATTCATTCATTTTTTTTTTCTTCTTTATTTATTTTCCTTCTTTACATTACTTAGTTTTTTTTCTTTATTTATTTTCATTATTTTCTTTGTCTTGCCTTATTTATTTTCTTTCTTCATTTCCTTTATTTATTTGTTTTCTTTTTATTTGTTCTCGTTATTTACTCATCGGTTCATTTATTTACTTACTTACTTAATTATTTATTTTATTTATTTATTTTCTTATTTATTTACTTACTTCTTTATTTATTTACTTTCTTTGATTTCTTTCTTTGTTTGTTTGATTTGTCATCCATGAAATTTAGTCATTAAATCTATATAAGCATATCACTTGGAATGTTTAGCTTATTTTTATTTTCTCTTGATTTATAATTGTGATTTAGATCTCATAATGAATCTTGAAAATAATAAATATTAATAGTATATAAAAATAATTAGTAAATTAATTGCTTAGGTATGCTTACTTCTTCTCATCATCTAGGAATTAGGAAGAGATTTAATAAGAGTCAATTTTCTAACACATGGCAAATTTCAAAGATCCGTTCTTGGTGATTTGATAAAATCCCGAGACGAATTATTCATTCGAATCCGATTGGTCTGATAAGATTCATGGCTTTGAACAAGATGTTCCTTTCAAATTCTTAGTGGATTCGATAAAATTCCGAGATTTTTAGGACATCTAAGATTCCATATCCAATTGGTCTGATAAGATTCACGATTTGGAATTAAATTAAATAAAATTCATTAAAATGATTTTCAAATAAAGATTAGGTCAAGAAATAAATAGTTAGGAAAAGATAAAACTGAACCCCATGGTACCAATTTCCGGGCACTTTAATAAGGTTTATTTTAGCATAACTAACTCACGATCTTAGAATCTCTCGCAGACCACAACAGGTATCCAATCGACCTAGGTAAACTGATTTGTGGCGACTCCTAAAAATCATGTTGCTACATAGACCCCTGGGCGGATTTCGTCGAGGATCAGATAAGGTCCATCCCAGTTTGTCCGAAGTACCCCATCTGATGGCCTTCGCGGCTCGAATTCGGCCCTTCGGAGGACGAGGTCCCCCTTCCTGATTCCTTTTTTCTTCACATGCAAGTTGGTAGCATTAGCTACTCTTTGTTGAAAAGCCTTCCTCCTGAGCTCGGCCATTTCTCGGTGTTCTTTAACGAGGTCTAATTTTGTCCTCAAGCTAAGGTTGTTTCCTCCTTCATCGAACACCTGCATTCTTTCTGAAGGCTGTATGACCTCAATGGGAATAATGGCTTCTGCACTGAACATGAACGAGAAAGGAGTTTCTCCTGTGGCCCTTTGGGGAGTTGTGCGGTAACTCCATAATACACTTGGGAGCTCCCCTGGCCATTTCCTCTTTGCCTCTTTTAGCCTTTTCTTCAGGCCATCTTTTATTGTCCTATTGGACACCTCGACTTGCCCATTACTTTAAGGATGGGCTATTGGGGTGAAGTGTAGTTTTACACCGAGGTTGGTCACAAAGTCTCGGAACCCTTTGTCAGTAAACTGGGTACCATTGTCGGCCACTATAACCCTTGGTATGCCAAATCGGCATATGATGTTCTTCCAAACGAACTTCTAGGTATCCTTCACCGAGATCGATGCCAAAGGCTCTGCTTCGATCCACTTAGTGAAGTAGTCTACTGCAACTATGCAATATTTCACTCCACCGGGGGCGCTTGGGAAAGGTCTGATAAGGTCAATACCCCTGACGGCGAAGGGGCAAGGGTAATTTTCCAAAGTTATCTTTTCCGAGGGTAACCTCTGGATGTTGGCATGTCTTTGGCAATTGTCACATTTTTAAACAAATTGCCTTGCATCCTTTCTTATGGTAGGCCAAAAGTAACCTTGGCGAAGTAGTACTCTGGCGAGGGCGTCTGTTCCTATGTAGGAACCACAGGCCCCCTCATGAACTTCTTTGAGGATTGTTCTGACATCCCCTTCACTTATGCACCTCTACAAGGGGCATGCATACCTTTTTCTGTATAGTTTCTCCTCGATGATGAAGTATCTCCCAGAGCATTTTCGCATTTTTGCGGCCTTGGCAGGGTCTTCGGGGAGTGCCGAATTGCAAGGTATTTCTTGATGGAATTTTGCCATCCTTCTCCTAAGGTTGCTACGCACATTAGCTCCGTGCTGGGTTGACTCAGCACCTCGATGGGTTCCTTGGACTTGGCCAAGGTGTCAGCTTCAGCATTATCTCTACGAGGCACATTTTCTATATGTACCGAGTCAAACTCTTTAATGAGTTTCTTGACGAGGTCATGATATTTTTCCAAGGTTGGATCCTTTGCAGCGTAATCTCCTATCATTTATCGGACTACTAGCTGTAAGTCGCTGTGGGCCTTAAGTTTTCTCACACAAACTTTTTTGGCCAGTTTTAATCTTGCTATGAGGGCCTCATATGCGGCGATGTTATTGGTGACATCAAAACCGAATTTGTTGGCTTTGGTGGCTTCCATACCTTCGGCCCCCCGAAGAACCACTCCAGCACCTTGGTGTTCGACGCCTGAGGCTCCATCAACAAAGAGTTTCCACTCTGGTTCAATCCTTATCAGGTCTTCCGAGGTGATTTCAGCATTCTCGATTTCTGGAACTTCGGTGATGAAGTCCGCCAATGCTTGGGCTTTTATTGCCCTCATTGGCTTAAAAGTGATATAATATTCTCCGAGCTTCATACACCATTTTGACAGCCTTCCCGAATGCTCTACCTTCTTCATTATGTCACAAAGAGGTAGGTTACTTCGGACAATGATGGCGTGTCCTTGAAAGTAGGGCCGTAGCCTCCTACCTGCGAGTACTAAGGCATAAATGGCCTTTTGGAGCAATGGGTACCTGACCTCGGTGCCATGCAGGGACTTGCTTACATAATATACCGGCCACTGCCTCCCACCCTCTTCTTTCACTGGGACTAAACTCACAGCTTTTTCAGTGACAGCAAGGTAGATGTGTTAGTGTTGTGCCCAAAAAGCCAATCATGAGATGATTGTATTTTTGCACATTGAGTCATGATATTTTATTGAGGCATTAATCCAAAAATTATGTTTGTTGTGTTGTTTCTGTGTAAATTAACAAACATAATCGTAACCCTAAAATAATGATATTCTTAAACGTCCCTAGTCTAGTATTATTGTGGAGCGGGTTGCAATAATACATAATGACTAGCATATGTGGAGACTAATATGAGATATGTAGTCTACATATGGGTACAAGTTGGAGAACTTGTGAATTGGACCGACCCACCATGAGAACACTACATGGATCGTTATATGAGTGTCATAAGTGATTTTCATAGTGATCGTGGTATATGCAGTCCTTCGACCTAAGATCATCAAGGTTCCCTACATGTGAGTCACATACTTTGATACTTTCCTTTGTTGCTCGTAACTGAGTGAACTTGAAGGAGGTCATTGGGTATGTCACATATCATGCAGAGGGATTTGTATGATCAAGATGGGATTTGTCCCTCCTATGTAACAGGAGTGATATCTTCGGGCCCCTTGATAGAGTGAGACTTAGAAAATGCATGGCCATGCTCGGATGAGTTGATATATGAAGTCAATGTCATTAGTTTAAGTTGGTCTACTCAGTAATCAAGAAACCAAAGATTGGGCTATACGAGAGTGACACATTCCATGTCTCGTGCTTAGTCTTGATATCTTGGACAAAGGGACAATGGCATATATCGGTGATGATCATAAAGGTTTAGTCGATTCACCGACAATCTTGTCACTTGGGTAGCAATGATGTGTTGCTAGACACCGCTCATTGCTTATGATCATAAATGTGATTTATGATCATTGCCAACATGGCAAGAGCCTATTGGGTCGCACACATAGAGCTATTTGGATCATTAGAGTGCATGGGCTAATTATTTGGGTTATGGTTTCACTTTAATTTCGTATTAATAATGGGCCCAAGAGTTGAGCCATTATTAAGCCTGAAATTAAATCCTAATTGGATTAGGGCTTTGAAACCCATTAGGCCTGGAAGTTGAGTTTCACTATAAATACAACTTTTAAGTGAGAAATTCGCAGGTCTCCTTGCCCTAGCCTCCAAAAAGGACAGCCACACTCTTCTCTTGCAATTCCTTGGAGGACGCAAGCTAGCACTGCGAGCGCAAGAGAAACACATCTGTCGGACGTGGTGGAAGCGTGGTGATCCCGAGAGGCTCGTATGGATACCATAGAGAGCCTGAACATGTCAACTGTTCAGGTTTTGTGATTCAACTCTACAGTTGAGTGAGAGATCTCAACCGAAAATTAGGTATGAAAATTTTCAAACACCCGGTTTACCCCGTTTCACTTGGATCCTAGAGGGTTTCGGTTAAATTCCACTGCACTGTTTGGCTCCCGAAACCCATCAGTGGTATCAGAGCTACTGGTGAAACCCTAAATCGGGATTGAGTGTTGAATCGCATGATGCTATGTGTTCGGTTGCTTTTCGGCCATGATTAATTAGATTGATTCAAGATGCATGAAACTGGAATTCGTAATGAACATATGAGATATATGAAGAAACGACACAAATTGGTTAATGAGATTAATCTCAAATTGAATGGTATGAGATACCTATATGGATTAGGATTCTTGCAATAGTTGCAAAAACCCTAGCTTGGTTCGGATTCGGCCTGTTCGGGCACCGAAAGTAAGGTATTTTTGGTGGCTCGAATGGAGGAGTCTCGGGTGCCTACTTGCTCAAAATAGAAGATTTCGGGCTAAGCAATTGTAAGAAAATTTTTTGCGCAGGGGGGCGCTGCCCCCCACGCCCCCCGCAAGGGCGGCTCCCCTTGACCTCGTCCGCTGACCGGTCAGCGGAACCACCGCCCACTGACAGGCCAGCGGGACCGCCGTATGCGAAGCGCCACATAAATAAAAACTGGTTAATCAACTCGTGAAAATTGGCATGCATCTTTGTTGAATGAGATTTGACATGATATGCTGATTGGTGTTTGAAGCATGGTGCATGGTTATAGCCCTTGATTGGTTGTACTTGTAAATACGGCCTGCGAGTCGTGCCTTTTCTTATCACTCTCATTGTACATGCTCTTCTCACCTTACTCCCCTCGGATGTAACTCGAGGTTTCTATTATTGATGTAATAGTGCATTATGGGATCATCCAAGGTTGTATGTCTAAGGATCATCCAAGGAGGCATGTCCAAGGAGATGACAACAAAAGGGCAGCCAAGAAAGGAAGATAAGGAGCTTGTGAAGACTCTTTTCTTTTCTTAGGCTTTTATGATATTCTCATTGGCTTGAGAATATCGCATAGTTTGGGCTATAACCATGTCACGTTTACTTTCTTGTACGCATGAGATGCATGTTTTATATTTGTATGTGATGCATGTATAAGACAACCGGAGATAACATATTGGTGAGATCAAAATGAAAAAAATCCCTCAAACAAATATTAAGTCATAAATGTGATGCCTTCCAAATGTTGGCACTCGTCAAGACTTTGATCAACATTAGGTGGGTTTGCCAAAGCAAAGCACCTATGTTCATCTTGGTAAGGCGCGATGGGATAATAGTGATATCCAAATTGCTAACTTTGGGTCTGACTTAACTAAGTCATCCTAATAGGATTAGGGACTTAGAGGCATAGAGTTGGGCTTAAGCTCATGAGATGAGCTTGGACAAGTGTTGTTCACCCAACTATCCAAGAGTTGCATAAGATGCAATTGGCAAGGAGTTGCCTACCTAAATAGCTGTAACTTGAGAGAAAAGCCAAAGCTGACTCAGGTTGTGGTCAAATATGGATCTTGGCCCACTAGAATACCTTAGCGCCGAGGTGTTCCGAAATAATATCGAGGGTTATTATTTTGAGGAAAATAGTGGGAGTATCGTTTAATAAAAGTCCTTATTAAATGAATTAAAATACATGACTCTTACACTGCATATTTACTGTTGTAGATAACCATGGCACAAAACACATCGACACTTTCGTTGCGATCGATCCTTGAGAAGGAAAAACTGAATGGGACCAACTTTCTCAAATGGTACCGAAACTTGAGGATAGTCCTCAAACAAGAGAGAAAGGCTTATGTCCTAGAGCAGCCCATTCCGAATGAGCCTGCTGCCACTGCTCCAAGAGCTGAAAGGGATGCTCACAAGAGGCATTCTGATGATGCTTTGGATGTTGCATGCCTCATGCTTATTACCATGGAATCTGAGCTTCAGAAGCAACATGAGAACATGGGGGCGTTCGATATGATCGAACATCTCAAAATGCTTTTCCAAGAGCAAGCTAGGCATGAGAGGTTTGAGACCTCTAAGGCATTGTTTCAGTGCAAGATGTCTGAGGGAAGTCCCGTGGGTCCTCATGTGCTCAAGATGATTGGGTACATTGAGAATCTTGAGAATTTGGGATTTGCTCTTCAGAAAGAGTTGGCTATTGATGTAGTCTTGCAATCGTTGCCTGAAAGCTACAGTCAGTTCATCATGAACTATAACATGAATGACCTTGACAAGTCCCTCCCTGAATTGCTCAACATGTTGAGAACTGCTGAGCAAAACCTTAAGAAGGCTAAGCCCATTTTGATGGTTCAAAAGGGCAAGGGAAAGGGAAAAGCCAACAAGAAGAAGGATAAAGCTAATGGAAAGTCCAATGCTAATTCTTCTTCAGCTGCACTGAAACCAAAGGGTGGTGTGGCAAAGGAAGGGGAGTGCTTCCATTGTAAGCAACCTGGACACTGGAAGCGCAACTGCAAGCTCTATCTTGAAGAACTTGCTAAGGAAAAGGGAAGTAAGACTTCCACTTCAGGTATTTTTGTTATAGAGGCTAACTTTTCTACTTCCTCATCTTGGGTATTGGATACTGGATGTGGATCTCACATTTGTGCAAATGTGCAGGATCTAAGTAGAAGTAGAAGATTGGCCCGAGGTGAAGTGGACCTACGTGTTGGAAATGGAGCAAGGGTTGCTGCCTTAGCCGTAGGGACTTATGTTCTCACTTTACCTAGTGGATTAGTTTTAGAATTAGACAACTGCTACTTTGTGCCTACTATTAGTAGAAATTTGATTTCTGTTTCTTGTTTGGACAAGAAAGGTTTTTCATTTATAATAAAGGACAAATGTTGTTCTATTTATTTGAATGAAATCTTTTATGGTAGTGCTCAACTTAGCAATGGGTTGTATGTTCTAGACCTCGAAGATCCAATCTATAATGTGAATACCAAGAAGGTCAGATTAAATGATTCGAACCCGACCTATCTCTGGCACTGTCGCTTGGGCCATATAAATGAGACCCGCATATCCAAGCTCCATAAGGATGGACTCTTGGACTCATTTGATTTTGAATCATATGAGACATGTGAGTCATGTTTGTTGGGCAAGATGACCAAAGCCCCATTCACAGGGCAAAGTGAAAGGGCTAATGACTTACTAGGACTCATACATAGTGATGTATGTGGCCCTATGTCTACACAAGCTAGAGGAGGTTTCCAATACTTCATTACTTTCACTGATGACTTCAGCAGATATGGCTATGTGTATCTTATGAGACACAAGTCAGAATCCTTTGAAAAGTTCAAAGAATTCAAGAATGAAGTAGAGAATCAACTCGGGAAGAGTATCAAAGTGCTTCGATCAGATCGAGGTGGAGAGTACTTGGATCGAGAATTCCTTGACTATCTGAAGGAGTGTGGTATAGTATCACAACTCACTCCACCAGGTACACCTCAATGGAATGGTGTATCTGAAAGGAGAAATCGAACTCTGTTAGACATGGTTCGCTCTATGATGAGTCAAGCTGACCTTCCAAACTCCTTTTGGGGACATGCTCTAGAGACAGCCGCTTTTACACTAAACCGAGTTCCATCTAAATCGGTTCAAAAGACACCATATGAGATATGGAGTGGGAGGCGTCCCAATTTGTCTTTTATGAAGATTTGGGGCTGTGACGCTTATGTGAAACGTCAATCCTCTGACAAACTAGGGCCCAAATCTCAAAAATGCCTTTTTGTTGGGTATCCCAAAGAAACAAAGGGTTACTATTTCTACAATCCTTCTGAGCAAAAAGTGTTTGTTGCTCGAACTGGTGTCTTTTTAGAGAAAGAGTTTATCTCTAAAGGAACTAGTGGGAGGAAAGTAGAACTTGAAGAAATTCAAGAACAACAAGGAGACATCGAACCTGAAATGGAACCTGAACAGACACCACAAGATGTTGTGGTTCAAGAGTCTGTTCCTGTAGCACAGAGCCCACGTAGGTCTGGTAGGATTCGGCGTGAGCCCGAGAGATATGGATTTCTCGTGACTCACACTGGTGATGTGATGCTCATGGATCAGGATGAGCCCACAACCTACCAACAAGCTATGTCGGGGCCTGACTCTGAGAAGTGGCTAGTGGCCATGAAATCCGAGATGGAATCCATGTATGAAAACCAAGTATGGACTTTGGTTGACCCACCTGAAGGGGTAAAACCAATAGGGTGCAAATGGGTTTTCAAGAAGAAAACTGACATGGATGGTAATGTGATTACCTTTAAGGGACGATTGGTTGCAAAAGGTTTCAAGCAAATTCATGGTATTGACTATGATGAAACTTTTTCACCAGTTGCTATGCTTAAATCCATCCAAATTTTGTTTGCTATTGCTGCACACTATGATTATGAGATATGGCAAATGGATGTCAAAACTGCATTCCTAAATGGAAAGCTACTTGAGGATGTGTACATGACACAACCTGAGGGTTTTGTCACTCCTGAGAATGCCAATAAAGTGTGCAAGTTGCAAAGGTCCATTTATGGACTGAAGCAAGCTTCTCGAAGTTGGAATCTTCGTTTTGATGAAGCAATCAAAGAGTTTGGTTTTATCAAAAATGAAGATGAACCTTGTGTCTACAAGAAGGTTAGTGGGAGCGCTATTGTCTTCTTGGTGTTGTATGTAGATGACATACTACTCATCGGGAATGACATTCCTGAGCTACAGTCTGTGAAGACTTGGCTAGGGAAATGTTTCTCTATGAAGGACTTGGGTGAAGCAGCCTATGTGTTAGGCATCAGGATCTATAGAGATAGATCTAGAAAGCTTCTTGGCCTAAGTCAAAGTACATATATTGACAAGGTGCTAAAGAGGTTTAGCATGCAAGATTCCAAGAAAGGATTCTTGCCCATGTCACATGGTATCACTCTTTCTAGATCTCAGTGTCCGAGTACACCTGAGGAGAGAGAGCGCATGAGTAAGATTCCATATGCCTCAGCAATTGGATCTATCATGTATGCCATGATATGTACTCGTCCCGATGTCTCATATGCTTTGAGCATGACAAGTAGGTACCAATCGAACCCCGGTGAGAGTCATTGGACAACTGTTAAAAACATCCTTAAGTACTTACGAAGGACTAAGGATGCATTCTTGGTCTTTGGAGGTGAAGATGAGCTCATTGTAAGGGGTTACACCGATCCAAGCTTCCAATCTGATAAGGATGATTTTAGATCGCAATCTGGTTATGTGTTTTGTATTGGTGGTGGTGCTGTCAGCTGGAAGAGTTCAAAGCAAGAGACAATAGCGACTCTACAATAGAATCTGAGTACATTGCCGCCTCTGATGCTGCGAAGGAGGCAGTTTGGATCAAGAAGTTCATCACTGAACTTGGAGTGGTTCCAAGCATTGCCGACCCGATAGAGCTCTATTGTGACAACAATGGAGCAATCGCACAGGCTAAGGAACCTCGATCTCACCAGCGATCCAAACACATACTCCGACGCTATCATCTCATCAGGGAGATCATCGAGAGGGGTGATGTAAGGATATGCAGGACTTCGACAGATAGCAACATTGCTGATCCGCTGACAAAGCCCCTTACGCAGCAAAAGCATGATAGCCATTCTAGGTCCATCGGTATTAGATACATGGATGATTGGCTTTAGTGCAAGTGGGAGATTGTTAGTGTTGTGCCCAAAAGCCAATCATGAGATGATTGTATTTTTGCACATTGAGTCATGATATTTTATTAAGGCATTAATCCAGCAATTATGTTTGTTGTTTTGTTTCTGCGTAACTTAACAAACATAATTGTAACCCTAGAATAATGATATTCTTAAACGTCCCTGGTCTAGTATTATTGTGGAGTGGGTTGCAATAATACATAACGACTAGCATATGTGGAGACTAATATGAGATATGTAGTCTACATATGGGTACAAGTTGGAGAACTTGTGTACTGGACCGACCCACCATGAGAACACTACATGGATCATTATATGAGTGTCATAAGTGATTCTCATAGTGATCATGGTATATGTAGTCCTTCGACCTAAGATCATCAAGGTTCCCTACATGTGAGTCACATACTTTGATACTTTCCTTTGTTGCTCGTAACTGAGTGAACTTGAAGGAGGTCATTGGGTATGTCACATATCATGCGGAGGGATTTGTATGATCAAGATGGGATTTGTCCCTCCTATGTAACGGGAGTGATATCTTCGGGCCCCTTGATAGAGTGAGACTTAGAAAATGCATGGCCATGCTCGGATGAGTTGATATATGATATCAATGTCATCAGTTTAAGTTGGTCTACTCGGTAATCAAGAAACCAAAGATTGGGCTATACGAGAGTGACACATTCCATGTCTCGTGCTTAGTCTTGATATCTTGGACAAAGGGACAATGGCATATATCGGTGATGATCATAAAGGTTTAGTCGAATCACCGACAATCTTGTCACTTGGGTAGCAATGATGTGTTGCTAGACACCGCTCATTGCTTATGATCATAAATGTGATTTATGATCATTGCCAACGTGGCAAGAGCCTATTGGGTCGCACACATAGAGCTATTTGGATCATTAGAGTGCATGGGCTAATTATTTGGGTTATGGTTTCACTTTAATTTCGTATTAATAATGGGCCCAAGAGTTGAGCCATTATTAAGCCCGAAATTAAATCCTAATTGGATTAGGGCTTTGAAACCCATTAGGCCTGGAAGTTGAGTCTCACTATAAATACAACTTTTAAGTGAGAAATTCGCAGGTCTCCTTGCCCTAGCCTCCAAAAAGGACAGCCACACTCTTCTCTTGCAATTCCTTGGAGGATGCAAGCTAGCACTGCGAGCGCAAGAGAAACGCATCTACCGGGATGTGGTGGAAGCGTGGTGATCCCGAGAGGCTCGTGTGGATACGATAGAGAGCCTGAACACGTCAACTGTTCAGGTTTTGTGATTTGACTCTACAGTTGAGTGAAAGATCTCAACTGAAAATTAGGTATGAAAATTTTCGGACACTCGGTTTACCCCGTTTCACTTGGATTTTGGAGGGTTTCAGTTAACTTCCGCTGTGCTGTTTGGCTCCCGAAACCCATCACGCACAACTCCCCGAAAGGCCACAGGAGAAACTCCTTTCTCTCTCGTGTTCGGGATAGAAGCCATTTTTCCCATTGAGGTCATACGGCCTTCAGTAAGAATACAGGTGTTCAACGAAGGAGGAAACAACCTTGGCTTGAGGGAAAAACTAGACCTCGCCGAAGAACACCCCGAAATGGCCGAACTCAAGAGGAAGGCTTTCTAAGAAAGAGTAGCCGACACTACTAACTTGCTTGTGAAGAAAAAAGAAATCAAGAAGGGGGACCTCGTCGTACGAAAGGTTGAGTTCGAGCTGCGAAGGCCATCAGATGGGGTACTTCGAGCAAACTATGGCTGACCTTATCTGGTCCTGAACGAAATCTGCCCAGGGGCTACAAATTAGGCAATGCCGAGCAAGTAGAGTTGAGAAACACTTGGCATTCAGATTCTTTGAAAAAATTCTATAGTTAGACATTTTTTCTAAAGAAAAGCTTGTGATTACTCCTCCCCGAAATCACTAGTAAAAACGTGGTTTATAAACCAAATATGGTCACATTGCATGGGCTTCTAGCACATTGACTTTTTTTCGAAGGTGCTAGTGCATTAGCAAAGCCTAAAACTCGGTGGAATACGTTCAAAAAAGTCCACATATTGTGGAAATCTAGCTAAAGGGAGAACAGTACAAAGCTTCCCAAAGGCACGATTCCGAACGTGGACGTTTGCGAAAATACACACATAGAATTATACAAACTTCTGAAGAGACATGATCGAAGGAAAAAACGGGAACTTAGAAAAAAAATTTCATTCATAATCCTGAGGCAACATTACAAGAGAGAAGATTACAAGAAAAAGAAAGAAGAAAAAGCCTATTGCTGAGCTAGAGCATCCGGTACCTCCTCGAAATTGGTATCTTCCTCTTGGATAGGAGCATCCGTAGGCGCGGGCACAACAAGAGGGAGGTGGAGGAACTCCAACTTCGACCACGTCCACCTGGGCTCTTTGAGAACATTCAAAGTGGCCAGGAAGGAGAGGTCGAGTTCGAGGTGCCGAGAAAGGACTTGATGCCGCGCCAAATAGAAACCGTCTTGATAAGACACCTTCATCATCTGGTCGGACTGGTCCTTCTCGGCACTCAGAGTTGACAATTCAGCCGTAAGCTCAGCAACCTCCATCTCGAGTTTCTTCTTCTTCTTTTTCTTGGCCTCCTCCTTCAACGAATTGACCTCGGCTTGGAGATCGGTGTTCAAAGCAAGCACCTTAGCAAGGTTCTCAGCGTCTTCTGCCTTTTCCTTCTGAAGGGCTTCATTCTTTGGAGAGAGAACAACACATTTTGTGCCGAGGTCCTCAACATTGGCCGAAAAGTCGAGAAGGAGCTCCTTCTTGCTCTCCCAAAGCTCAGTTCGAAGATTCTCCAAGTCCTCATTTTCAATTTTTCTCAGTTCACCATACTTGAGGACGTATTTGGTGCAAAACTCCTTCGCTCGCCTTAGAGAAGCCTCGGACTGAGAGCGAGCCTCAGTCTGCTTTGCTGCCCAAGCTTGGAAATAACTGCTATACGCCAGGAGCTGCAGAAAAGAAAGTTACAAGCAAAGGTCAAAGGACAACAAAAATTCAGAAGAAAATTTTCTAAGTCCCCAAAGAAAGAGAGAAGAAATTTACCTAGGCGGCGTGTTCGCTCATCCTCGCCGTAAGGATCTCCTCGTTCGGGCATTTGGCGAGGAGCGACTAGAAGGTGGCGTTCGTCAGCACACCCCTCGCCATTTGGGGAGCCATCAACTGGCTATCCTCGGAGAACAAGTTCATGTCCTCCGTGAAAGACCAGAAGGGCTCCCTCGGTACTTTGTCCTTCAGGATATGGCCATCCCGTAAGGCCCTCTTTCGGGCATGAGCTTACATGCAGAGAGCAGGTGTCACCTTATCTGCAAGATCACGCTGAAGTTCTGTTAGTACGTTATCCCTTAGCCATTCATCTATAAGATCATATATACCAAAAACACTAAGACTCATAGACAAATGGCTAAGGAACGAACCTGGTGGAACCTCGGTAACGACGTCCTCGGTCTCGCCCACTCCGCAAACTTTGCCGTGAATGTTCTTGCCTTTTCTTCTCCTACTTTCCTCGAGCTCTTGAGCCGAAGTCCCTTCGACTGAAGTCTCAGTAGTTGTATCCAGATTCAGAGCAGTATTGAGGGCGGCAGGATCCGAAGGTGGATCAGCGTGGGCAGGAAACTGGGCAGGCGACTGGTCCTGCACTTCGACAACGTCTTCGGGGGTAAGAGGAAGGACATCCGCCTTGGATTTCTTCACCTTGGATAGCCCTCCACTATTTTTTTTCCTCTTCACAGGCGCCTTCCTCCGTGTTTGCTCCCCCTTCTCGGCCTGGCCAAGAAAAAGGGACTTGTAAAACTCCGTAGATTGATCGCCCATCTTTGCAAAAGGAAAAAACATCAGTGTAAGACCAAAAGGAACACATGTAAGCAAAACCTGGAAGATAACATACTCTCGGCAAAAGCCTCATATGAGATCTCACACCAAAGAAGCATCACCAACCAAGCCTTCTTCCCCGGGAGAACAGGCACGGGCAGGTTCAAATTGAACTTGTGCTCGTGGATCACCCCCAATTCCCAAAGGACCTCTTCGGACATAAGGTCCCACTTAATGGGAAAGGGGTACAAGAAACGGGGAGGGACCTCGGGGTCCCAATTTGCAATAGCCCGAATGCGCCGGTTGAACTCGTCAAATTTAGCAGCCAACCCAAAGGTCAGCAGCTTCCGAGGGTCAACCACATCAGTCTTCAGCATCCCCGAAGCCCATCTGGTCGGAATGTAGCTCCATCTTTCGAGAACTGACAGAAAGAAGAACTTTTTCTGCCATGCCCGCCAGCTATCCTTCGTCCCGAAGGTAAAGGTTAATTTTTGCTTCCGGACCCTCAGGGAAGCAAGAAGTAGAAGCCACCCTTCGGGACCGGGTGGAGTTTATAATATTGCATGAAGAAAAGAAAATGGGGTCTTATGTTAAAGATCCCACACATGCAAAGAAAGGCGTTAAAGTAAGAATAAGAGTTTGGAGGGAGCTGGTTCATGGCAATCCCGTGGAACCTGCAGAACTCGCACACCATTCGTGGGGGAAGGTAACGAAGACCGGCCTTTAGTTGGGCTCGGTAGACAATGATCTCATCAAAACTGGCCATGTAACCGTATGTGACCGAGGTAGGTAACCCCTGTTACCCACTCCGGGGTAGTCCAGTTATGGTGCCAAAACTGTGCATTTAGACTCCCAAGATTGGTAATGTTCTGTAGGCCATCAGAACACTACCCTGAGTGTGCATACCCAAGTGGCCCTCTTGGGCACTATGTAAATACATGCATATTGGTCCAACCATCACACACATATTCACATTGCATGCACACCATGGCAGCAAAGAAGGAAAACACAAGCACAAGTCTTAGTTTTGGCTTCCACACATTAGGCAATCTTGTTAAGTTCTAGTGGCCAGCTATTGCACCTGTAACTTCCACTAATAAACTGTATCATTCTAGCCTCATACCCCCCTGTTTTCTTTGCTCCATTATGAAGTAGAGACTTAGAGCAAACCAAGGAATTTTTTTTTACATCAATAGCCCACCTATGGACCAAGTTATGGATTTTTTAAGTTGGTTACAAAATTCTGACCAAATGAACAGTAACTCAGCCAACTTTGCAACATCATATCTTTGGCTACAGGGTTCTAAATCCAGAAATTCCAAATCCCAGTTAACCCTCTAGATGTCCTATAGGTGTGGTCAAAATTTCATACCAAGGTTCATTCTACACAGGGAGATATTAAACTTTATGTCCAGAGTCGAAATTCTGGCAACTTTTGGACCATTTTGCCCATACAATTTTTCCAAACCATGCAAACACTTCATTCACAAGGGGAAAGCCCTCCAAGGCTATCCCATATATGTCCATTACACATATTAATTACATTCTCTTGCATCTAGCAACTTTATGTGGCCAAAACAGAATTTACAAGTAAGCAGCCCATCATTCACACTTAGGCAGCTTTGCACCACATCACTTACATAGCCAAAACATTACTCAAATGTTCACATACTTGTCTCATTTTACATACACTACATGTACATGCATACATGCACTACAATATGGTCTTAACTCAGCTAAATACGCACCCTAGGTTACAGGAGGTCCTGAGACACAATGGACTCCAAAAACAGGATGCTGGACAGCTGCTGCACAACACAGTAAGTACCACCATTAAAAATACCAAATGTGCTCCTAAAATCACCAAACTTTCCAGATCATAACTAGACATATGGAAGTTCATGTACCTGAAATTTCAGATCAAAAATCAAACCACAAAGGTTAGTTTGAAGGTGATCTTTCAGCTGGACCTGAAATGACAGAATTGAGGGGAGTAAGTTTCATTGAGAAACTTAGTAAGGGTAGCACTTGGATTCAATAGGCAATGTAACCATCATTAAAACCTGCATCCAAAGACACTAAAACACCAAAACCACAATGCATATATACAAGATATAGCAACCAAATGCAGCAGCCAAACACAAACAACAAACACATGAAATGTGGCAGCAACATATACCATAGGTTAGTCCATAAAACACATAATAAACATAACCAAATCACTATGGCAGCCCTCCTCAAGCTAATGCTTGGTCTTAGGAGGATTTTAACACTAGTTAGTACTAACTTTTGGGCTCTAGAAACCCAGAAATTCGCTGCCATCACTGTGCACTTCACACTAGGTCACAAAACCTTCAATAAGTGCACTCCCCTCACTAAGCTTGGTTCATCAAGCTCATGGCTCTCTTCCAAGCTTAGCCCTAGCTCCATGGTTGCTTGAAAATACAGAAAACAACCCATGAGAGCAAGAGAACCCTTACCTTGATGGGTATGCTGAAATTGGAGCTTGATCCTAGGTGCACTCAAGCAATAGCACCAAATAGCTTCCAATTGTGCTTCCTTGACTTCAATTGCAAGTAGTTTTGAGTTTGAAGGTATGGTGGCTATGGAGGAAGTGTGGAGGAGAGGGCTGGCTTTCTTTTTGCTGGTGGAGGCCGAAATTTAGAGAAGCAAAGGTGGTCTTGACTACTTAAATAGTCAAAAGTACACTAAACACACTTAAGTAGTCTTAACCTTGTCTTATGTCATTTTCCTTGCTACAAGACTATGGTTTCTTAGTCTTAATCTCTTGGCCCACATTTGACCATCCTTATCTTCCTTTAGCAGCCCTCCTTATGTGGGATAACCCCACAAAACTTCCATTTGACTTAAGTCATAGACATACACATCTTAAGGCCTACATTAGAACACTTAGGTCCTTTATGCCTTTTTGTGTTTTCTTTGTCCTTAGTTGTCTTCCATAAGCAATTTGGTCCTCCAATAGCACTTTCATACCATTCATATCCTTCCCATAACTCTCCAAATCTCTTTTGTGAAAGTTTTGCAATTGAGTACCCGAATTTCCAAAATCTTACAAAAAAGTCCATAGGTTGCTTGACAAACAAGCAATCCTTAAGGCTTTTCTTGGGGACCAAGTTACCAACTTGGAACACTTTTAAGGAGGTGTTGATCATGCCTTTTACCCCCCACACTTCAATCACTATGGTGAGAATTACACAATATAATGGTTTTTAGCCATTATGACACACTTGTAATTCTCCCATTTTGTGAGGTGGTAACAATCCTCCCCCCCTTAAAAATTTTGGTCCTCCAAAATAGCCTTTAGCTTCTGGTATTCTTCAGGATACCTTTCCATAAGGTCTTTTTCAGTTTCCCAGGTTGCTTCTCTTTCAGAGTGGTGTGACCACTGAACTTTAACCATGGGAATATGTTTGTTTCTTAACCTTCTGGTATCCTTGGCTAAGATAGCTATAGGTTTCTCTTCATATGTCAAGTTAGGTTCCAACTGTATGTCTTCCACTACAATAGCATGCTTTGTGTCCAGTAGACACTTCTTAAGCATACTGATGTGAAAAACATTATGAACACTTGACATGCTTGGCGGTAGAGCTAACCTGTATGCTACCTTGCCAACTCTATCCAAGATCTCATAAGGACCGATGTATCTTGGAGCTAACTTGGTTCTTTTGCCAAATCTGACAGTGCCTTTGGTTGGTGCAACTTTCAGCCAAACATTGTCACCAACCTCAAATTCCAAGTCTCTCCTTCTTTTGTTGACATAGGCTGTGGTCCTTTCATTGGCTGCTTTTAATCTCTCTTGAATCTTCTTGATTTTAGCAGTAGTCTCTTCAATAATTTTGGGACCCAACTCTAGCCTATCTGAGGCTTCCACCCAACAGTGGGGTGTCATGCACCTTCTTCCATATAATGCTTCATAAGGTGCCATGCCAATGGTGCTTTGGTAACTATTGTTATATGAGAATTCCACCAATGGCAAGTGTTGGTCCCATTCACCTTTGAAATCCAACACACAGCTCCTGAGCATGTCTTCCAGTATCTGTATCACCCTTTCAGATTGCCCATCTGTCTGAGGATGATAAGCAGTACTCAGGTGGATTTTGGTTCCTAGTGCTTTATGAAAAGCACTCCAAAACTGAGCTGTAAATCTTGGATCTCTATCAGATACAATGGAGTCTGGCACTCCATGTAGTCTCACTATCTCCTGGACATACATCTGGGCTAACTTCTCCAAGGAGTCTGTGAGTTTCATAGGTAAGAAGTGGGAACATTTGGTTAGCCTATCCACAATGACCCAGATTGTATCATGCCTTAATCTGGTCATAGGCAACCCAGTCAAAAAGTCCATGGTTATGTTGCCCCACTTCCTCACTGGTATAGGTAGAGTCTGTAGGGTACCAGCTGGCTTCTGGTGCTCTACCTTTACCCTCTGGCATGTGGCACATTTGGAGACATAAGTAGCTATGTCTCTCTTCATATGTGGCCACCAGAAGTGAGTCTTCAAATCTTTATACATTTTCTCACTTCCTGGATGGATGTTCAACTTGCTTGTGTGAGCTTCTTCAAGTATTTCATCCCTGAGCTTTGCTCCTTTAGGCACATATATTCGGTCCTTGAAGTACAGTAATCCTTGCTTGTAGGCAAAGGATTGATACAAGGAACCTTTTTCCTCTCCTGAGATCTTTTTCAGATCAGGATCTGTCTCCTGTGCCTTTTTGGCTTCTTCAATCCATCCAGACTGAATTGTCAATGTGTAAATTTGGGCTTCCTCCCACTTATGCCATTTATGCCATAGGCATAGCAGACTATTTTGCTCATCATGATCAGCTAAGGATCCTCCTTTCAAAAGTCCTGTGTACTTCCTGCTCAAGGCATCTGCTACTAGATTGCCTTTGCCCTCTGTGTACTGTATACTGCAGTCATAGTCCTTGATGTACTCTAACCATCTCCTTTGCCTCATGTTCAACTCTTTCTGAGTGAACAAGTACTTTAGGCTCTTATGGTCAGTGTAGATCACAAAGGAACTACCCATCAAGTAATGTCTCCATTGCTTTAGAGCAAAAATCACTGCTGCCAGTTCTAGGTCATGGGTAGGATAATTTTGCTCATGGGGTCTTAACTGCCTTGACCCATAAGCAATGACATTTCTGTCTTGCATAAGCACACAACCTAACCCAGATCTAGATGCATCTGTATATATGATGTAGGGCTTACTTGGATCAGGAAGAATCAACACTGGAGCTTTAATCAACCTCTGCTTGAGCTCCTGGAAACTCTTTTCACACTTCTCAGTCCACTCAAATCTTTGACCCTTCTTGGTCAGATGAGTAAGAACTGAGGCAATCATGGAAAAGCCTGATACAAATCTCCTGTAGTATCCAGCTAATCCTAGGAAACTTCTGATTTCCTTCACAGTCTTTGGTCTTTCCCACTCTTGCACTGCCTTGACCTTTTCAGGGTTCGCCTTAAGGCCTTGTGCATCTATGATGTGTCCTAGGAAAGACACTTCCCTTATCCAGAATTCACACTTGGATAACTTGGCATAAAGCTGATGCTGCAACAGAGTCTTTAAGACAATCTTCAGATGATGTTCATGTTCATTTTCATCCTTGGAATACACTAGGATGTCATCAATGAACACAACCACAAATTTGTCCAGATGTGGTCTGAACACCCTGTTCATCAAGTCCATAAAAGCAGCTGGGGCATTAGTCAAACCAAATGGCATGACTGTGTACTCATAATGCCCATATCTGGTCCTGAATGCAATCTTAGGAATATCTTCTTCCTTTACTCTCAACTGGAAGTATCCAGATCTCAAATCTATCTTGGAGAAGATCTTAGCTCCCTTGAGTTGATCAAACAGATCCTCAATCCTAGGGAGTGGATACTTGTTCTTGATAGTCACTGCATTAAGCTTCCTGTAGTCAATGCATAGTCTCAAAGATCCATCCTTCTTTTTCACAAAGAGAACAGGAGCTCCCCATGGTGAAACACTTGGCCTTATGAACCCTTTTTCAAGAAGTTCATCAAGTTGTTTCTTGAGCTCATTCATCTCTGTGATTGGCATTCTGTAAGGAGGTATGGATATTGGACTAGCTTCTGGTTGCAGCTTGATTTCAAATTCAATCTCCCTTTGTGGAGGAATACCTGGCAGGTCTTTAGGAAAGACTTGTGGAAAGTCTCTCACTATAGGTATTCTGTCCACTTCCTTATCACAGTGCAATTCATTCAATGCATAACAGTAATCATGCTCAGAAATCACAGGTATCTCATCTAATACCTCTAGCTCCATGCCATGCATTTCATACACTAATTCCTTAGAATTCACTAATGCATGCACTTCACCATCAGGCAATGTGATTTCCCTCTTAGCACAATCAATTCTTATGTTATGCATAGCAAGCCAATTCATACCCAGCACTAAATCATACTTAGGAATGTCCAACACTAGCAGATTAGTCATAACCTTAGTCTTTCCTACTACTAGCTCACAATCCTTAGCTAGGTCATTAGTGAAAAGACATTGACTACCTGCTGTTTTCACTAAGGATATCCTAGGCATGATTTCAGTAGGCAATTTCATGGCTTTAACAAATTTCCTAGCCACTATAGACACAGATGCACCAGTATCAAACAGAACACTAACAGGCATACCATTAAGGTAAATGTTACCTCTTAGTGCTCCTCCCTGCTCTGATGTCTCTGGCCTCTCCACTTGGAAGACTCTGCCAGCTCTCTGCACTGGAGGCCGAGGCACTGGAGGAACTGGCCTCTGCTGTCCCTCCCTTGGTGCTCCTCCTCTAGGTCCTGCCCCAATAGGTCTTACTGGACCTTGGTCTTCTGGCCTCTTTTGAGCCTGTGGGCAGTCTTTGATCCAATGATCCATGGATCCACATCTTAGACACGCTTGGGTATCAAAGTAGCAAGGTTTCTTTCCATGAAACCTCCTACACTTAGGGCACCTTAGGCCAGGGAACTTCCCCTTAACCTTGCCCTCACCACCAAAATGGGAACTCTTGGCAATTCCTTTGCCATGTGGTGGCTTCTTCTGCTTGCCTCCTGCCTGACTACTTTCCCCTGGTCCACTGGGAAAGTACTTAGTCTCATACTCCTCTTGCTCTACTAATAGAGCTTTCTGCACTGCTTCATAGTATGTAACTGCTCCAAAAGGTCTAACAGCCTTTCTAATGTCTGACTTTAGGCCTCTGACAAATCTTTTGGCCTTCAATTCCTCCAGTCCATGATACTGAGGAGCATACCTCACCAACTGATTGAATTTGTGCTCATACTCTAGGACACTGAGGTTGTCCTGCCTTAGAGCATCAAATTCAGCTTGCTTCATATCCTTGATGGCATCACTGATGTACTGTTCCTGGAACAGCTGTGTGAACTCTGGCCAGCTCATCTCAATATCTCTTCCTGGCCTTCTGCCCTTCTGGAAAGCATACCTGTCTCTAGTGTTTCTCCACCACATCTCTGCACTGCCTACCAAGTTGTAAGTAGCCAGTGACACCTTCTTGGTGGAGCTGAGTGGCATCCTCTCAAACATCTTTTCTATGAAGATTAACCACTCCTCAGCTCTCTCTGGCCCAGCTCTTCCATCAAACTGTGGAGGTCTTAGGCCTTGGAACCTCTCCAACAGTCTGACCTCATCTAGGCCCTCTAGATCCTCTGATCTATGTCTCTTGGATCTATGAGAGTCCTCTGTATGGTGATGCTCTCTATGATCTCTCTGCCTTCTCCTAGATCTTCTCTCACGGCCTTCCTCAATCTCATTCCTAGTGCAGGAATGGTCATAGACTGAGGGATTGGTCCTGGACACCTGACCAATCTCAGATCTTACTGTTCTGCCTTTTGGATTTCTCCTATCCTCATCATCCACCTCAATGGTCTCATCATTTGTGTCTTCTAAGCTTCCAGAAGGAACATATTCAGATGTGTTCCTAGTATCCTCCTCTGGTTGTTGCTATGCATCCTGAACTAGTTCTGCTGGAGCTACTTGGACTCCCTGCTGTTGTCCTTGAATCAGCCTCATTAAGTTTTCATTGATTAGAGCTAAGTTCCTCTGAAGCTCTAACCAAACCTAAGGCACTTCAGGGTTTGCTACCCCCTGTTGCCCCTGATTCCCTCTATTCTGTTCATTTCTTTGTTGCCCAGAATCAGTAGGAGGCCTTCGAGGTGGATCCCCTCTCCTTGTGGCAACCATGTTTACTTCCTGCATTGATGATCCATCATAGAGCACATATAAAGATCATAGGTATTTCAATGGTACTTGACACTAGCAGCTGACCAAACTGAGTTCATATATGTAGATGCATGCAATGCCAACTATATGCAATGTACATGTATAAACCATGCTCTGATACCAACTTCTGTTACCCACTCCGGGGTAGTCCAGTTATGGTGCCAAAACTGTGCATTTAGACTCCCAGGATTGGTAATGTTCTGTAGGCCATCAGAACACTACCCTTAGTGTGCATACCCAAGTGGCCCTCTTGGGCACTATGTAAATACATGCATATTGGTCCAACCATCACACACATATTCACATTTCATGCACACCATGGCAGCAAAGAAGGAAAACACTAGCACAAGTCTTAGTTTTGGCTTCCACACATTAGGCAATCTTGTTAAGTTCTAGTGGCCAGCTACTGCACCTGTAACTTCCACTAATAAACTGTATCATTCTAGCCACATAGCCCCCTGTTTTATTTGCTCCATTATCAAGTAGAGACTTAGAGAAAACCAAGGAATTTTTTTTACATCAATAGCCCACCTATGGACCAAGTTATGGATTTTTGAAGTTGGTTACAAAATTCTGACCAAATGAACAGTAACTCAGCCAACTTTGCAACGTCATATCTTTGGCTACAGGGCTCTAAATCCAGAAATTCCAAATCCCAGTTAACCCTCTAGATGTTCTCTAGGTGTGGTCAAAATTTCATACCAAGATTCATTCTACACAGGGAGATATTAAACTTTAGGTACATGGTCGAAATTCTGGCAACTTTTGGACCATTTTGCCCATACAATTTTTCCAAACCATGCAAACACTTCATTCACAAGGGGAAAGCCCTCCAAGGCTATCCCATACATGTTCAATACACATATTAATTACATTCTCTTGCATCTAGCAACTTTATGTGGCCAAAACAGAATTTACAAGTAAGCAGCCTATCATTCACACTTAGGCAGCTTTGCACCACATCACTTACATAGCCAAAACATTACTCAAATGTTCACATACTTGTCTCATTTTACATACACTACATGTACATGCATACATGCACTACAATATGGTCTTAACTCAGCTAAATACGCACCCTAGGTTACAGGAGGTCCTGAGACACAATGGACTCCAAAAACAGGATGCTGGACAGCTGCTGCACAACACAGTAAGTACCACCATTAAAAATACCAAATGTGCTCCTAAAATCACCAAAATTTCCAGATCATAACTAGACATATGGAAGTTCATGTACCTGAAATTTCAGATCAAAAATCAAACCAAAAAGGTTAGTTTGAAGGTGATCTTTCAGCTGGACCTGAAATGACAGAATTGAGGGGAGTAAGTTTCATTGAGAAACTTAGTAAGGGTAGCACTTGGATTCAATAGAAAATGTAACCACCATTAAAAAATGCATCCAAAGACACTAAAACAAAGAAACCACAACGCATATATACAATAGATAGCAACCAAATGCAGCAGCCAAACACAAACAACAAACACATGAAATCTGGCAGCAACATATGCCACAGGTTAGTCCATAAAACACATAATAAACATAACCAAATCACTATGGCAGCCCTACTCAAGCTAATGCTTGATCTTAGGAGGATTTTAACACTAGTTAGTACTAACGTTTGGGCTCTAGAAACCCAGAAATTCGCTGCCATCACTGTGCACTTCACACTAGGTCACAAAACCTTCAATAAGTGCACTCCCCTCACTAAGCTTGGTTCATCAAGCACATGGCTCTCTTCCAAGCTTAGCCCTAGCTCCATGGATGTTTGAAAATACAGACAACAACCCATGAGAGCAAGAGAACACTTACCTTGATGGGTATGCTGAAATTGGAGCTTGATCCTAGGTGCACTCAAGCAATAGCACCAAATAGCTTCCAATTGTGCTTCCTCGACTTTAATTGCAAGTAGTTTTGAGTTTGAAGGTATGGTGGATATGGAGGAAGTGTGGAGGAGAGGGCTGGCTTTCTTTTTGCTGGTGGAGGCCAAAATTTAGAGAAGCAAAGGTGGTCTTGACTACTTAAATAGTGAAAAGTACACTAAACACACTTAAGTAGTCTTAACCTTGTCTTATGCATTTTCCTTGCTACAAGACTATGGTTTCTTAGTCTTAATCTCTTGGCCCACATTTCACCATCCTTATCTTCCTTTAGCAGCCCTCCTTATGTGGGATAACCCCACAAAACTTCCATTTGACTTAAGTCATAGACATACACATCTTAAGGCCTACATTAGAACACTTAGGTCCTTTATGCCTTTTTGTGTTTTCTTTGTCCTTAGTTCTCTTCCATAAGCAATTTGGTCCTCCAATAGCACTTTCATACCATTCATATCCTTCCCATAACTCTCCAAATCTCTTTTGTGAGAGTTTTGCAATTGAGTACCCGAATTTCCAAAACCTTACAAAAAAGTCCATAGGTTGCTTGAAAAACAAGCAATCCTTAAGGCTTTTCTTGGGGGCCAAGTTACCAACTTGGAACACTTTTAAGGAGGTGTTGATCATGCCTTTTACCCCCCACACTTTAAACACTATGGTGAGAATTACACAATATAATGGTTTTTAGCCATTATGACACACTTGTAATTCTCCCATTTTATGAGGTGGTAACAACCCCGGGATGATGTAAGTAGGGAGATAGAATTTTGCTACCGACTTCGTCATTTTCTCCGAAGTAGTGCAGCATGGGTGAGACTCAAGGGGGAGAAAGCTCTCAGGAATAGGACGGACGGTCATCAGTGGAGTAGGGTTCGACATTTCTCTAAAAGAAGAGAGGTAACCTCGGGGGAAACTAAAGAAAGAAAAAACAAAACTTTGAAACAAATGACTTCGGAAAGAAAGACGCACCGAAAACTTTGCCGAAATTGAGATTCCTGGACGCCGTCGTGAAAGGTCACCGGAAATCGCTCTGCCGCTAGAACCCCTGTCGAAAGGAGAAAAAGACAAGAGAGAATTCTGGAGCAAATGAGAGCAAAGGAAAAGAGTATGAAGGTCTGAAGGAAAAGGGGTTTTATATAGGCCGAAAAGGGGTAGGCGAAACGTCGTCATTATTGCTCCTCGAAGGCGAAGAGACACAATTGATGTAACCAACGTAACCGTTCACCACCCATCAGTAGCCATGTGTAAGCCAACACGGGAAATGTGGGCACGACCCTGACAGTTGGCAGACCTACATAACCCTACCCGTAGTGACACGCCCATCTGTATGGGGAGATGAAACGATTCACTGACAGAAAGGTCAGTGGACGTACGTGCCTCAGACAGTGACCTCGGCGGAAGAACAAGGGACACCACTCGAACACCAGAGGAATTACCTCGGTAGAGCACCCTAGTTCACCAGAGTTCCCTCCTGGGAAGAAAAGGACTTCGGCTGGACGTCCACCATGGCAACAAGACCGAGCATTGTTTTCCAGGAAAAAGGAGCCCAAGACTTCAAAACCAAAGAAACATCTTTGGTTTTCTGAGGGGGGGCATGTGATAGCCGAAGGGCTATCGCCCCCTGAAGGACTTCACATGTGTGCACCACCATTGGCCAACGCACTACCTCTGGTCAAAACAAACACGACGAAACCCCGACAAATTGAGGGCCTCAGCACCCTCGGACAGGTCGGATAGGCGCTACTCTCAGGAAACCCATGGGACCAACTTCGGGCAGAAGCGGTCATCACCCTTCCCGAGGAAGACCTCGCGTCAACCTCGCGTGCCCAAAAACCACCTACGGATACTCTCTGGGCTACCCTCGGGACGCGCTCATGAAGTGCCATCATCAGGTACCCGAGCCTGACTTCGGGATAGCCCAACCGAAGGCGCCTCGTACAAATAAAGGACCTCCCTCCGGAGGAGCTCACCTCCCCGAATGAGCTCTGTACCTCGAAGGAGTTCGGTCCCCTGAAAAGCCACACAGGCATACGACGGAACTGTTACCACCTCATATAATGGGAGAATTACAAGTGTGTCATAATGGCTAAAAACCATTATATTGTGTAATTCTCACCATAGTGTTTGAAGTGTTGGGGGTAAAAGGCATGATCAACACCTCCTTAAAAGTGTTCCAAGTTGGTAACTTGGTCCCCAAGAAAAGCCTTAAGGATTGCTTGTTTGTCAAGCAACCTATGGACTTTTTTGTAAGGTTTTGGAAATTGGGGTACTCAATTGCAAAACTCTCAAGAAAGGGACTTGGAGAGTTATGGGAAGAATATAAATGGTATGAAAGTGCTATTGGAGGACCAAATTACTCATGGAAGACAAGCTTGAACAAAGGAAACACTAAAGGCAATAAGGACTTAAATGTCCTAGTGTAAACCTTAAGGTGTTCAAGCTTTTGACTTAAGTCTAAGGGTGGGATTTTGGGGTTATCCCACCATGGGGGAGGCAGCCATGACTTGATAATTAGTAAAAATTTTTGAGCACATGTGTGCCAATGACTTTAAGACAAAGAAACCATAATTAGTGAGAAGGAAAATGACATAAAGCAAGGTTAAGCTTGTTTAAGTGTGTTTTGGTACCCTTAAACTCATTTAGGGCCATTTAAGTGGCCAAATCACTTATCCCTCTCTCATTTTAGTCCTCCCCTAGCCCAAGAACACAACCATAGTTCCTTCATATCCACCATACCTTCAATCTTGCAATTGATTAACAAACATAATCGTAACCGTAGAATAAAGATATTCTTAAATGTCCCTGGTCTAGTATTATTGTGGTGCAGGTTGCAACAACACATAACGACTAGCATATGTGGAGACTAATATAAGATATGTAGTCTACATATGGGTACAAGTTGGAGAACTTGTGTACTGGACCGACCCACCATGAGAACACTACATGGATCGTTATATGAGTGTCATAAGTGATTCTCATAGTGATCATGGTATATGTAGTCCTTCGACCTAAGATCAACAAGGTTCCCTACATGTGAGTCACATATTTTGATACTTTCCTTTGTTGCTCATAACTGAGTGAACTTGAAGGAGGTCATTGGGTATGTCACATATCATGCGGAGGGATTTGTATGATCAAGATGGAATTTGTCCCTCCTATGTAACAGGAGTGATATCTTTGGGCCCCTTGATAGAGTGAGACTTAGAAAATGCATGGCCATGCTCGGATGAGTTGATATATGATATCAATGTCATTAGTTTAAGTTTGTCTACTCGGTAATCAAGTAACCAAAGATTGGGCTATACAAGAGTGACACATTCCATGTCTCGTGCTTAGTCTTGATATCTTGGACAAAGGGACAATGGCATATATCGGTGATGATCATAAAGGTTTAGTTGATTCACCGACAATCTTGTCACTTGGGTAGCAATGATGTGTTGCTAGACACTGCTCATTGCTTATGATCATAAATGTGATTTATGATCATTGCCAACATGGAAAGAGCCTATTGGGTCGCACACATAGAGCTATTTGGATCATTAGAGTGCATGCGCTAATTATTTGGGTTATGGTTTCACCTTAATTTCGTATTAATAATGGGCCCAAGAGTTGAGCCATTATTAAGCCCAAAATTAAATCCTAATTAGATTAGGGCTTTGAAACCCATTAGGCCTAGAAGTTGAGTCTCACTATAAATACAACTTTTAAGTGAGAAATTCATAGGTCTCCTTGCCCTAGCCTCCCAAGAGGACAGCCACACTCTTCTCTTACAATTCCTTCGAGGACGCAAGCTAGCACTGCAAACTCAAGAGAAACGCATCTACCGGGACGTGGTGGAAGCGTGGTGATCTCGAGAGCCTCGTGTGGATACCATAGAGAGCCTGAACATGTCAGCTGTTCAGGTTTTGTGATTCGACTCTAGAGTTGAGTGAGAGATCTCAACCGAAAATTAGGAATGAAAATTTTCGAACACTCGGTTTACCCCATTTCACTTGGATCCTGGAGGGTTTCGGTTAAATTCCGCTGCGCTGTTTGGCTCCTGAAACCCAACAGTGGTACTAGAGCTATTGGTGAAACCCTAAATCAGGATTGAGTGTTGAATCGCATGATGCTATGTGTTCGGATGCTTTTCAGCCATGATTAATTAGATTGATTCATGATGCATGAAACCGGAATTCGTAATGAACATATGAGATATATGAAGAAATGACACAAATTGGTTAATGAGATTAACCCGAAATTGATAGGAATGAGATACCTATATGGATTAGGATTCTTGCAATAGTTGCAGAAACCCTAGCTTTGTTTGGATTCGGCCTATTCGGGCACCGAAAGTAAGCCAGCGGGACCGCCGTATGCGAAGCGCCACTTAAATAAAAACTGGTTAATCAATGCGTGAAAATTGGGGTGCATCTTTGTTGAATGATATTTGACATGATATGTTGATTGGTGTTTGAAGCATAGTGCATGGTTATAGCCCTTTATTGGTTGTACTTGTAAATACGGCCTGCGATTCGTGCCTTTTCTTATCACTCTCATTGTACATTCTCTTCTCACCTTACTCCCTTCAAATGTAACTCGAGGTTTCTATTATTGATGTAATGGTGCATTATGGGATCATCCAAGGTGGTATGTCTAAGGATCATCCAAGGAGGTATGTCCAAGGAGATGACAACAAAAGGGCAGCCAAGAAAGGAAGAGAAGGAGCTTGTGAAGACTCTTTTTCTTTTCTTAGGCTTTTATGATATTCCCATTGGCTTGAGAATATCACATAGTTTGGGCTATAAACATGTCACGTTTACTTTCTTGAACGCATGAGATGCATGTTTTATATTTGTATTGTTGGAATTCTTGGTGCACCAAGATCCTTTTAAGATAGGATTTGAGCTCATTGAGCTAACTCTAGCTTGAACAGCTATCTAAGGTAGCTAAAAGTAGCTCCCTTTAGCTCAAGTCAGCTCACTTCAGCTATAAGTTGTTAGTCTTGTGCCCAAAAGCCAGTCATGAGATGATTGTTTTTTTGCACATTGAGTCATGATATTTTATTAAGGCATTAATCCAGCAATTATGTTTGTTGTTTTGTTCCTGCGTAACTTAACAAACATAATTGTAACCCTAGAATAATGATATTCTTAAAAGTCCCTGGTCTAGTATTATTGTGGAGCGGGTTGCAATAATACATAACGACTAGCATATGTGGAGACTAATATGAGATATGTAGTCTACATATGGGTACAAGTTGGAGAACTTGTGTACTGGACCGACCCACCATGAGAACACTACATGGATCGTTATATGAGTGTCATAAGTGATTCCCATAGTGGTCAGGGTATATGTAGTCCTTCGACCTAAGATCATCAAGGTTCCCTACATGTGAGTCACATACTTTGATACTTTCCTTTGTTGCTCGTAACTGAGTGAACTTGAAGGAGGTCATTGGGTATGTCACATATCATGCGGAGGGATTTGTATGATCAAGATGGGATTTGTCCCTCCTATGTAACGGGAGCGATATCTTCGGGCCCCTTGATAGAGTGAGACTTAGAAAATGCATGGCCATGCTCGGATGAGTTGATATGCCATATCAATGTCATCAGTTTAAGTTAGTCTACTCGGTAATCAAGAAACCAAAGATTGGGCTATACGAGAGTGACACATTCCATGTCTCGTGCTTAGTCTTGATATCTTGGACAAAGGGACAATGGCATATATCGGTGATGATCATAAAGGTATAGTCGAATCATCGACAATCTTGTCACTTGGGTAGCAATGATGTGTTGCTAGACACCGCTCATTGCTTATGATCATAAATGTGATTTATGATCATTGCCAACGTGATAAGAGCCTATTGGGTCGCACACATAGAGCATTTTGGATCATTAGAGTGCATGGGCTAATTATTTGGGTTATGGTTTCACTTTAATTTCGTATTAATAATGGGCCCAAAAGTTGAGCCATTATTAAGCCCAAAATTAAATCCTAATTGGATTAGGGCTTTGAAACCCATTAGGCCTGGAAGTTGAGTCTCACTATAAATACAACTTTTAAGTGAGAAATTCGCAGGTCTCCTTGCCCTAGCCTCCAAAAAGGACAGTCGCACTCTTCTCTTGCAATTCCTTGGAGGACGCAAGCTAGCACTGCGAGCGCAAGAGAAACGCATCTACCGGGATGTGGTGGAAGCGTGGTGATCCCGAGAGGCTCGTGTGGATACCATAGAGAGCCTGAACACGTCAACTGTTCAGGTTTTGTGATTCGACTCTACAGTTAAGTGAGAGATCTCAATCGAAAATTAGGTATGAAATTTTTCGAACACCCGGTTTACCCCGTTTCACTTGGATCCTGGAGGGTTTTGGTTTAATTCCGCTGCGCTGTTTGGTTCCTGAAACCCAACATAAGTAGCTTAAAGTAGCTGGACATCAGCTCAAGTCAGCTCACTTCAGCTTCTGGTAGCTGAATGTAGCTGGACTTCAGCTCAAGTCCGCTCACTTCAGCTATAAGTAGCTCAAAGTAGCAGGACTTCATCTCAAGTTAGCTCAAGTCAGCTCAAGTCAGCTCAAGTCAGCTCACTTCAGCTTTTGGTAGCTGAATGTAGCTGGGCTTCAGTTCACTTCAGCTGAGAGTAGCTAACTCCAGCTCAAGGTCTAGTTCAGGTTAGTTCATGGAGCTTGATTAGAGCTCAGAGGAGCTCAATGGTGCATAAGTAGCATAGTGAGCTAGCTTTGTGCCAGCTTACCTTGCTTTTAGCACAAAACCACCAAGAGACACATCTTTTATGTAAAGGTATGTCTCTTCATCAAAAGAGATGACTATTGGCTAAAAGAACATGTCCTTTCATCCAAAGGAAGTGTTCCTTGAGTGAATAGACATGTATATTCGCCCATGAGGTGGTTGGGGTGGTTATTGCACCAAGAATGATGTCTTTTGACCTCAAGAGACATGTATATTCGCCCATAAGGTAGTTATGGGGTGGTTATAGGCCAAAGGAAGTGTTCCTTGGCTAAAAGACATGTATTTTCGCCCATAAGGTAGTTATGGGGTGGTTATAGGCCAAAGGAAGTGTTCCTTGGCTAAAAGACATGTATTTTCGCCACCATACATGACCCTTAGCCAAAGGAAGTGTTCTTTGGCTTAAAAGACACCTTTCTTGGTGTAAAGGTGTGCCTTTTGGTCATCTATAAATAGCCTTTAGTGGCTGGCCATTTTAAGCACGAATTTGGCACTCCATTTGCTCCATTTTCTTGAGAGAAAATTATTCTCCTCCTATTTCCTTTAGAGGCCGAAATATTAAACACTTTTTGAGAGCATTGTGGGTGGATTTACATAGAGATTGTTCATCTCTATTTCAAGCTTCAAGGTGCTCCTCTAAGATCAAGTTCTCCCTCAAGTTTTTGCCAAAGATAACCAAGAAGAAAGGTGCACATCTTTTCTTGGTTTAGTAGCATGTTAGGTTTCATTTCTTATGTATGTTCTTAGTAGCATGCTAGGATTTATTTAACACAACATGTATATGATCTTGATATGTTATATAACATGTTATGCATGCCTATATCCATGTTGAATTCAAATGAACAAATATGCATGTGGCATATACAAGAAGAAAGATAACATAAAAGTATGTTATCATAAGATCCTGAAATCTTCAATTGGTATCAGAGCCTAGGTCATGAACATGTATATGTTGCATATAGTGAGCATGATTTAGGATCATACATATGTGTATGATTGTGATAAGGCTAATGAAGGATATGTGTATGAAGCAATGAAGGCATGTTTGTGTATTTCTAATTGAATGCTATATGCATCTCTTTTGCCATATATGAGCATGTTAGAAGTTGTTTCATACACATGTTGCTTTGTTGAGTCTTGTTGTGTAAATTGAACTAAAACATGTGAATTGCATCAATGTAGATGGCTTGTAAGAATATAGTTGCTGAATTAAACCGTGACCTCAAATTGGATGGTGAAAACTATTCAATTTGGCAACAGAAGGTCAAATTCATTTTAACTGAGCAAGATACTCTTGATGTGCTCACTCAAGAGATCATGCCTCCTGCTGAGGGATAGGATAGGACTGCCTATGAGGCATTCCTAAAGAAGAACTCTATGTGTAGAGTCACTCTCCTCTCCACTATGGTGGATGAGATTATGGTGGAATTCTCCATGCTTGAGGGGGCTAAGGCCATATGGGACTCAGTCAAGGCCAAGTATGGAGATGTTTCTGTAGAGAAACAACGCTCAATGATTCTCAGGTTTGAGAATTATGTGAAGCGTGCTGATCACTCTATGAGTGCTCACTTGCGTGAGATGTCACGCATGATCCACCAACTCAAGACAGCAGGGCATGTGCTCACTGATGAGCAACAAGTGCAAGCAATAATCCGTTCCTTGCCCGATGAGGAATGGCAGTTGATGAAGGTCAACTTACGCCATAACCCTCAAATAATGTCATTTGATGACATTGCTCGTCACCTCCTCCTTGAGGCTGAAGTAATGGCCCTCAAGGACCATTCTAGGGCATATGTTGCCTCATCTTCTATCCAGAAGGGATGGAAGAAGAATGGTGGCAAAGGAGGGCCAGGAAAGGGCAAGGGAAAAGGTCCTGCTTCCAAGAAAAGTTTCAAGAAGAAGCGGGACATAAGCAAGCTGAAGTGCTTCAACTGTGGGTATAAAGGACACTTTGCAAAAGATTGCAAGGGTCCACCCAAGGTACATACATACCCTTCTACTTCCATTGTACATGTTGTGTCATGTACATTACTAACTGAGTGCAATTCTTTGTGGATTGTAGACTCGGGAGCAACAGACCACATAGCCCGGGACAGGTCCTGGTTTGTGGCCTACAGGAAGCTCTCAAAAGGAGCTAAGCACGTTTCAGTGGGAAATGATGCCAGGCTGGAAGTAGAAGGCATAGGAACATGTAGAATTCCTATAGATATTGGATATTTGTATCTAATAGATGTATTGTATGTACCAAACATTTGTAGAAATTTGATTTCTATAAGTTGTATGTTGAAGTACAATTATTGCTTTAATTTCTTTAATAATAATGTGTCTATTATTAAAGATAATAAGATAGTATGCACTTGCTCAGTTAATAATGGGCTTTATGAGTTGAAGCCAACTAACCATTCTGTTGCAAGTCCTAGTTGCTATGTGACAGAGGTCACAAATGAAATGAGATGGCATGAGAGGTTGGGTCATATTGGTCAAGATAGAATGGACAAGCTAGCCAAGAGTGGCTTGCTAGGTTCCTTGACCAAGGTTGTCCTTCCAAGTTGCCAATCATGCCTAGAGGGCAAAGCCACAAGAAAGCCTTTTGGCAAAGCAACTAGGAGAAGTGAGGCACTAAGTTTAGTTCACTCTGACCTATGTGGGCCAATGAGGGTTGAATCTAGAAATGGATTCAAGTACTTCATCACATTCACTGATGATTATACTCGATTCACCCACATCTACCTACTAAGAAACAAGGCAGAGGCCTTGGCATGCTTTGAGAAGTATGTACACTTGGTTGAGAACCAAGTAGGTAAGAAGGTTAAGTCCTTGAGGACAGATAGGGGTGGAGAGTATACATCAAATGCATTCAAGGCATTTTGTGACTTGAAGGGTATTGAGAGGGAGTTCACTCTTCCTTGGACACCCCAACAGAATGGAGTGTCTGAGAGGAAGAATAGAACTCTTATGGACATGGTACGTTCCATGATGGCAAAGGCCAACTTAGACATCACTTATTGGAGTGATGCACTGCTGTGTGCAGTTCATGTCCTTAATAGAGTACCCACCAAGAATGTGAACTCTTCTCCATATGAGTTATGGAAGAAGAAAACTCCTAACCTAAGCTATTTACGCCCTTGGGGTTGTTTAGCTTATGTTCACATAACGGACCACCCTTTGGGAAAGTTGGGTCCAAGAGGGAGGAGGTGTGCCTTCCTTGGTTATGCTGAACAATCTAGGGGTTATGTGTTCTTGGATATAAGTCACAAAACTGGGAACATCTTTGATGCAAGGAATGCTAACTTTGTGGAGGATGAGTTCCCCAAAGTTGGTGAGCGTGGTGACTTAACCTCATTAAGCCAGATCCTAGATGAGGATCAACCAAGTGTCATAAGGACACCTGGGACACATGCACCTACTCTAGAGGGAGTACCTCAACCACATGGAGCAATGGCTCCAGAAATGCCTGTTGTTGTGGACCAACATGAGCAAGACCTCCAAGAGGAAGGTTTTGTTCAAGAGGGAGTTGAGGATACTCAAGAGCAAAATGTTGAGCCTCAAGAGATGGAGCATGAGTTGCCTCCATCTCAGCCTACATTGAGAAGATCAATGAGGAAATTTGGACCACCTAAAGAATGGTGGATCTTGGATAGTGAGGCAAATTTGGTTGCATCTGAGATAGATGAGCCAAGTAACATTAAGGAGGCTCTTGAGGGTGCACAGAGGGAAGAGTGGCTAAATGCAATGAAGGATGAGTTGCATTCAATGCATCTCAATGGGGTTTGGGAGCTAAGTGATCTTCCTCCAGGCCGTAAGGCAATTGGGAACAAGTGGGTTCTCAAGATCAAGGTGAACTCTGATGGAAGTATCGAAAGATACAAGGCCCGTTTGGTGGCCAAGGGTTTTACACAGAAGGAGGGTGTTGATTTCAAAGACACCTTCTCTCCTGTTGTAAAATTCACTTCCATCAGGATATTACTTGCCATCGTGGCAAATCTAGACCTAGAGTTACATCAGATGGATGTAAAGACCGCCTTTCTCAATGGTGATTTGAGTGAGGAGATATATATGAGACAACCTGAGGGGTTTGTCCAAAAGGGTCAAGAGGACAAGGTATGTAGACTAAAGAAGTCTATCTATGGTCTTAAGCAAGCTTCAAGACAGTGGTACTTGAAGTTTCACCATGCAATCACAAGCTATGGCTTTGTGATGATGCATGAAGACCATTGTGTATACTTGTACTCTTCTGGGTCTAGTTTTGCAGTATTGACTCTATATGTAGATGATATACTGATTGCAAGTAATGGGCTTGCATTGTTAAGTACCATCAAGGGATGGTTGTCTTCCACCTTTGACATGAAGGACATGGGGGAGGCTGCCTTTATCCTAGGGGTTAAAATCCTGAGGGATAGAAAGGCAAGGCTGTTGGCCCTTTCTCAAGAACCTTATATTGATAAGATTCTTGCAAGGTTCAACTTAACAAACGCAAAGCCCATGAGTACACCTCTTGCATATGGTTGCAAGATTGGAGAGGACTTGTGTCCTAAGACTCCAAAGGAGAAGGAAGAGATGGCTCAGGTCCCCTACCTAAGTGCCATTGGTAGCTTGATGTATGCCATGTTATGTACAAGGCCAGACATCAGCCAAGCGGTTGGACTTCTAGCAAGATATTCTTCCAACCCTGGTCTGGAGCATTGGAAGAGTGTCAAGAGGATCCTAAGGTACCTCAAGGGTACTAAGGATTATTGGCTTTGTTACCAAGGTAAAGACCTTGGTTTACGTGGCTATTCTGATGCTGATTGGGGAGGAGATAGAGACTCCAGCAAGTCTACATCTGGTTATCTTTTCATGCTAAATGGTGGGGCTACTACTTGGTGTAGTAAGAAGCAAACTTGTACAGCATTGTCCACAATGGAGGCTGAATTTGTTTCATGTGCCTCAGCTGTACAAGAAGCCCTTTGGCTAGGTTATTTCCTTAAGAATTTGGAGTCCAGGGTTTCTATTGAGAAACCTATTACTATCTACAGTGATAGTATGGCAGCCATGGCTTATACCAAGGACCCCAAATACCATGGAAAAACCAAGCACATTAGCATGAAATATAACTTTGTGCGGGATGCAATTGAAGAGGGTGAAGTTAGGATTGAGTACATTTCTACAGACCTGATGGTGGCAGATCCTCTCACTAAGCCATTGCCACCACTTGTATTTGCTCGACATGTTAGAGCAATGGGTCTTAGAAGAATGTAAATGTTGGATGTACTTCACCTCTTTGGTGTCACACATGTTATGTATTTCTTTGAAATAATACAGATTATTTTATGAAATACTCAGTTCAATTTTATGAATCACAACGAACAAATGAACATGTCAAACATAGGCAGAGGATGACTTTCTCACACAAGTCATCCGCCCTTGATCTTTGTGTAAGATTAAGGATGAGACTGGCTAAAGACTTAAATGAAACTTAAGTGAATGATACATTTAAGTGGGAGTCATGCTCCAACACATGACACTTTAGCTTTTATGGTCGCCTTGATTATGAGTAATCAAGATTCAATGCTTTGGTGCATTCAGTTTGTATGACCATTCATACATCCTAGCCTATGTTAAATGTAAGCTAAGGCTTACATGGAGAAATTTCATGGTTATTGACATGTCCTCCTTTTATGTGTTAAGAGGAGTACACTTCATGGTGTTTTAAGAGGGAGAAATGACACACTCCTCAATTGGAATGGAGATCACTCCAAGTGGGAGTGACATGAGTAAAACACCTTAGAAGTGTATTATGGAACTTTAATGGATGTGTTTCCAAGTGTTCCATGACCATGAAATACGACCAGAGAAGAATTTAAGCAAGTTGTCTCTATTCTTGCTTAGTGTGAGATTCTTCGAATCAGACTCTTAGTGACTATGGCTTGCTATTAGGAAGTTGAGTTAATTATGATTACTTTGATTGGTTGTCGAAGGTCTTAGAGAAATGAGACTGGAGTATCCTCCTTTTGGGTAATCATGTTAACTCATTGACCTAAGTAGTTGAAGCTAAAAGGAAAGACATTAAGATGATACACGTTCACTAAATTCAATCTTGGGCCCACATATTACTGTGAGTAGTATGCTAGATTGAATGACAAGTGATTGAAATGAGTACTCAATGCTTAATACAATCATGGATTTCAAGGAGTTGAAATTCTAAGAAAGAGACTGATTGTGATTAAGAAGTGTATCATATGTCTGGGGTCTGAAAGGCATAACTTGATGTGTTCAAGCAAGCTTGATGTGTTTAAGCAACACACTTGAATTTGATGTGTTCAAAGGAAAGTTTGAAGAAGTTCAAACTATGAGGAGAGGACAATCTTCTATTGAGAGTCTAACAACCTCAATGGAAGAGACTTAGTGTGTGTGCCTGAGGTCGCACCCACAACTCTATATATGTAGAAGTGTCTGGATTATTTCGGCTATAAGGATTAAGGAGTTTGTTTTGAGTGGGAGCTGGAAGTTTAAAAGCATCTTAGTGCGAGTGGGAGTTTGTTGGAATTCTTGGCGCACCAAGATCCTTTTAAGATAGGATTTGAGCTCATTGAGCTAACTCTAGCTTGAACAGCTATCTAAGGCAGCTAGAAGTAGCTCCCTTTAGCTCAAGTCAGCTCACTTAAGCTATAAGTAGCTCACTTCAGCTATTAAGCTCAAAGTAGCTAGACTTAGCTCAAGTAGCTAGCTCAGCTCAAGTCAGCTTCAGCTCAAGCTTAGTAGCTCAATGTAGCTGGAAAGTCAGCTCACTTCAGCTATAAGTAGCTCAAAGCTCAAGTCAGCTCACTTCAGCTTCAGCTTCTGGTAGCGAATGTAGCTGGACTTCAGCTCAAGTCAGCTCACTTCAGCTATAAGTAGCTCAAAGTAGCTGGACTTCAGCTCAAGTTAGCTCAAGTCAGCTCAAGTCAGCTCACTTCAGCTTTTGGTAGCTGAATGTAGCTGGGCTTCAGTTCACTTCAGCTGAGAGTAGCTAACTCCAGCTCAAGGTCAGTTCAGGGAACTAGACCTCAGTTCATGGAGCTTGATTGGAGCTCAAAGGAGCTCAATGGTGCATAAGTAGCATAGTGAGCTAGCTTTGTGCCAGCTCACCTTGCTTTTAGCTCAAAACCACCAAGAGACACATCTTTTGTGTAAAGGTATGTCTCTTCATCAAAAGAGATGACTATTGGCTAAAAGAACATGTCCTTTCATCCAAAGGAAGTGTTCCTTGAGTGAATAGACATGTATATTCGGCCATGAGGTGGTTGGGGTGGTTATTGCACCAAGAATGATGTCTTTTGACATCAAGAGACATGTATATTCGGCCATAGGTAGTTATGGGGTGGTTATAGGCCAAAGGAAGTGTTTGACTTGGACATGTATAAAGACATGTATTTTTGGCCATAAGGTAGTTATGGGGTGGTTATAGGCCAAAGGAAGTGTTCCTTGGCTAAAAGACATGTATTTTCGCCACCATACATGACCCTTAGCCAAAGGAAGTGTTCTTTGGCTTAAAAGACACCTTTCTTGGTGTAAAGGTGTGCCTTTTGGTCATCTATAAATAGCCTTTAGTGGCTGGCCATTTTAAGCACGAATTTGGCACTCCATTTGCTCCATTTTCTTGAGAGAAAATTATTCTCCTCCTATTTCCTTTAGAGGCCGAAATATTAAACACTTTTTGAGAGCATTGTGGGTGGATTTACATAGAGATTGTTCATCTCTATTTCAAGCTTCAAGGTGCTCCTCTAAGATCAAGTTCTTCCTCAAGTTTTTGCCAAAGATAACCAAGAAGAAAGGTGCACATCTTTTCTTGGTTTAGTAGCATGTTAGGTTTCATTTCTTATGTATGTTCTTAGTAGCATGCTAGGATTTATTTAACACAACATGTATGTGATCTTGATATGTTATATAACATGTTATGCATGCCTATATCCATGTTGAATTCAAATGAACAAATATGCATGTGGCATATACATGAAGAAAGATAACATAAAAGTATGTTATCATAAGATCCTGAAATCATTCAATATGTTATCATGAATGAAATCTTCAACATTCACAACTAGTTTTGGAATGAAATGGAAACATTCACAACTTGTTTTGAAATTGAATACAACATTCACAACTTGGAATGGAATGAAAACATTCACAACTTTTGGAACAATGGAAACATTCACAACTTGTTTGGAATGAAATGGAAACATTCACAACTTGTTTGGAATGAAATGGAAACATTCACAACTTGTTTGGAATGAAATGGAAACATTCACAACTAGTTTGGAATGAAATGGAAACATTCACAACTAGTTTGGAATGAAATGGAAACATTCACAACTTGTTTGCAAATGAAATGGAAACATTCACAACATGTTTGAATGAAATGGAAATTTCCAACTTGTTTGGAATGAAATGGAAACATTCACAACTTGTTTGGAATGAAATGGAAACATTCACAACTTGTTTGGAATGAAATGGAAACATTCACAACTTGTTTGGAATGAAATGGAAACATTCACAACTTGTTTGGAATGAAATGGAAACATTCACAACTTGTTTGGAATGAAATGGAAACATTCACAACTAGTTTGGAATGAAATGGAAACATTCACAACTTGTTTGGAATGAAATGGAAACATTCACAACTTGTTTGGAATGAAATGGAAACATTCACAACTTTTTTGAATGAAAACATTCAAACTTTTTGGAATGAAATGGAAACATTCACAACTTTTTGGAATGAAATGGAAACATTCACAACTAGTTTGGAATGAAATGGAAACATTCACAACTTGTTTGGAATGAAATGGAAACATTCACAACTTGTTTGGAATGAAATGGAAACATTCACAACTTGTTTGGAATCAAATGGAAACATTCACAACTTGTTTTGGAATGAATGGAAACATTCACAACTTGTTTGCAATGAAATGAAACATTCAAATGGAAAATGATTCACAACTTGTTTGGAATGAAATGGAAACATTCACAACTTGTTTGGAATGAAATGGAAACATTCACAACTTGTTTGGAATGAAATGGAAACATTCACAACTAGTTTGGAATGAAATGGAAACATTCACAACTAGTTTGGAATGAAATGGAAACATTCACAACTAGTTTTGAATGAAATGGAAACATTCACAACTTGTTTGGAATGAAATGGAAACATTCACAACTTGTTTGGAATGAAATGGAAACATTCACAACTTGTTTGGAAAATTCACAACTGAAATGGAAACATTCAACTTTTGGAATGAAATGGAAACATTCACAACTTGTTTGAATGAAATGGAAACATTCACAACTTGTTTTTGGAATGAAATGGAAACATTCACAACTTGTTTGGAATGAAATGGAAACATTCACAACTTGTTTGGAATGAAATGGAAACATTCACAACTTGTTTGGAATGAAATGGAAACATTCACAACTAACTTTGTTTGGAATGAAATGGAAACATTCACAACTTGTTTGGAATGAAATGGAAACATTCACAACTTGTTTGGAAATGGAAACATTCACAACTTGTTTGGAATGAAATGGAAACATTCACAACTTGTTTGGAATGAAATGGAAACATTCACAACTTGTTTGGAATGAAATGGAAAAACATTCACAACTAGTTTGGAATGAAATGGAAACATTCACAACTTGTTTGGAATGAAATGGAAACATTCACAACTAGTTTGGAAATGAAACATTCACAACTTGTTTGGAATGAAATGGAAACATTCACAACTTGTTTGGAATGAAATGGAAACATTCACAACTTGTTTGGAATGAAATGGAAACATTCACAACTTGTTTGGAATGAAATGGAAACATTCACAACTTGTTTGGAAAAATGGAAACATTCACAACTTGTTTGGAATGAAATGGAAACATTCACAACTTTTGGAATGAAATGGAAACATTCACAACTTGTTTGGAATGAAATGGAAACATTCACAACTTGTTTGGAATGAAAAATGGAAACATTCACAACTTGTTTGGAATGAAATGGAAACATTCACAACTTGTTTGGAATGAAATGGAAACATTCACAACTTGTTTGGAATGAAATGGAAACATTCACAACTTGTTTGGAATGAAATGGAAACATTCACAACTTGTTTGGAATGAAAATGGAAACATTTCACAACTATTTGGAATGAAATGGAAACATTCACAACTTGTTTGGAATGAAATGGAAACATTCACAACTTGTTTGGAATGAATGAAATGAAACATTCACAACTTGTTTGGAATGAAATGGAAACATTCACAACTTGTTTGGAATGAAATGGAAACATTCACAACTTGTTTGGAATGAAATGGAAACATTCACAACTTGTTTGGAATGAAATGGAAACATTCACAACTTGTTTGGAATGAAATGGAAACATTCACAACTTGGTTTGGAATGAAATGGAAACATTCACAACTTGTTTGGAATGAATGGAAACATTCACAACTTGTTTGGAATGAAATGAAACATTCACAACTTGTTTGAATGAAATGAAACATTCACACCTTGTTTGGAATGAAATGGAAACATTCACAACTTGTTTGGAATGAAATGGAAACATTCACAACTAGTTTGGAATGAAATGGAAACATTCACAACTTGTTTGGAATGAAATGGAAACATTCACAACTTGTTTGGAAACATTCAAACTAGTGGAAAAATGGAAACATTCACAACTTGTTTGGAATGAAATGGAAACATTCACAACTTGTTTGGAATGAAATGGAAACATTCACAACTTGTTTGGAATGAAATGGAAACATTCACAACTTCGAATGCAATGGAAACATTCACAACTTTTATGGAATGAAATGGAAACATTCACAACTTGTTTGGAATGAAATGGAAACATTCACAACTTGTTTGGAATGAAATGGAAACATTCACAACTTGTTTGGAATGAAATGGAAACATTCACAACTTGTTTGGAATGAAATGGAAACATTCACAACTTGTTTGGAATGAAATGGAAACATTCACAACTTGTTTGGAATGAAATGGAAACATTCACAACTTGTTTGGAATGAAAATGGAAACATTCACAACTAGTTTGGAATGAAATGGAAACATTCACAACTTGTTTGAATGAATGAAAACATTCACAACAATGAAATGGAAACATTCACAACTAGTTTGGAATGAAATGGAAACATTCACAACAAGTTTGGAATGAAATGGAAACATTCACAACTTGTTTGGAATGAAATGGAAACATTCACAACTTGTTTGGAATGAAATGGAAACATTCACAACAACTTGTTTGGAATGAAATGGAAACATTCACAACTTGTTTGGAATGAAATGGAAACATTCACAACTTGTTTGGAATGAAATGGAAACATTCACAACTTGTTTGGAATGAAATGGAAACATTCACAACTTGTTTGGAATGAAAATGGAAACATTCACAACTTGTTTGGAATGAAATGGAAACATTCACAACTTGTTTGGAATGAAATGGAAACATTCACAACTTGTTTGGAATGAAATGGAAACATTCAAACTTGTTTGGAATGAAATGGAAACATTCACAACTTGTTTGGAATGAAATGGAAACATTCACAACTTGTTTGGGAATGAAATGGAAACATTCACAACTTGTTTGGAATGAAATGGAAACATTCACAACTTGTTTGGAATGAAATGGAAACATTCACAACTTGTTTGGAATGAAATGGAAAAACATTCACAACTTGTTTGAATGAAATGGAAACATTCACAACTGGAAAATGGAAACATTCACAACTAGTTTGGAATGAAATGGAAACATTCACAACTAGTTTGGAATGAAATGGAAACATTCACAACTTGTTTGGAATGAAATGGAAACATTCACAACTTGTTTGGAATGAAATGGAAACATCAAAACTTGTTTGGAATGAAATGGAAACATTCACAACTTGTTTGGAATGAAATGGAAACATTCACAACTTGTTTGGAATGAAATGGAAACATTCACAACTTGTTTGGAATGAAATGGAAACATTCACAACTTGTTTTGGAATGAAATGGAAACATTCACAACTTGTTTGGAATGAAATGGAAACATTCACAACTAGTTTGGAATGAAATGGAAACATTCACAACTAGTTTGGAATGAAATGGAAACATTCACACTTGTTTGGAATGAAATGGAAACATTCACAACTTGTTTGGAATGAATGGAAACATTCAAACTACATTGGAAACATTCACAACTAGTTTGGAATGAAATGGAAACATTCACAACTTGTTTGGAATGAAATGGAAACATTCACAACTAGTTTGGAATGAAATGGAAACATTCACAACTTGTTTGGAATGAAATGGAAACATTCACAACTTGTTTGGAATGAAATGGAAACATTCACAACTTGTTTGGAATGAAATGGAAACATTCACAACTTGTTTGGAATGAAATGGAAACATTCACAACTTGTTTGGAATGAAATGGAAACATTCACAACTAGTTTGGAATGAAATGGAAACATTCACAACTTGTTTGGAATGAAATGGAAACATTCACAACTTGTTTGGAATGAAATGGAAACATTCACAACTAGTTTGGAATGAAATGGAAACATTCACAACTTGTTTGGAATGAAATGGAAACATTCACAACTAGTTTGGAATGAAATGGAAACATTCACAACTAGTTTTGGAATGAAATGGAAACATTCACAACTTGTTTGGAATGAATGAAATGGAAACAATCACGACTAGTTTGGAATGAAAACTTGTTTGGAATGAAAGGGAAACATTCACAACTTGTTTGGAATGAAATGGAAACATTCACAACTTGTTTGGAATGAAATGGAAACATTCACAACTTGTTTGGAATGAAATGGAAACATTCACAACTTGTTTGGAATGAAATGGAAACATTCACAACTTGTTTGGAATGAAATGGAAACATTCACAACTTGTTTGGAATGAAATGGAAACATTCACAACTTGTTTGGAATGAAATGGAAACATTCACAACTTGTTTGGAATGAAATGGAAACATTCACAACTTGTTTGGAATGAAATGGAAACATTCACAACTTGTTTGGAATGAAATGGAAACATTCACAACTTGTTTGGAATGAAATGGAAACATTCACAACTTGTTTGGAATGAAATGGAAACATTCACAACTTGTTTGGAATGAAATGGAAACATTCACAACTAGTTTGGAATGAAATGGAAACATTCACAACTTGTTTGGAATGAAATGGAAACATTCACAACTTGTTTGGAATGAAATGGAAACATTCACAACTAGTTTGGAATGAAATGGAAACATTCACAACTTGTTTGGAATGAAATGGAAACATTCACAACTAGTTTGGAATGAAATGGAAACATTCACAACAAGTTCATTCACAACTTGAATGGAATGAAATGGAAATATTCACAACTAGTTTGGAAAGAAATGGAAACATTCACAACTTGTTTGGAATGAAATGGAAACATTCACAACTTGTTTGGAATGAAATGGAAACATTCACAACTTGTTTGGAATGAAATGGAAACATTCACAACTTGTTTGGAATGAAATGGAAACATTCACAACTTGTTTGGAATGAAATGGAAACATTCACAACTTGTTTTGAATGAAATGGAAACATTCACAACTTGTTTGGAATGAAATGGAAACATTCACAACTTGTTTGGAATGAAATGGAAACATTCACAACTTGTTTGGAATGAAATGGAAACATTCATTCAAACTTGTTTGGAATGAAATGGAAACATTCACAACTTGTTTGGAATGAAATGGAAACATTCACAACTTGTTTGGAATGAAATGGAAAAACATTCACAACTTGTTTGGAATGAAATGGAAACATTCACAACTAGTTTGGAAAATGGAAACATTCACAACTTGTTTGGAATGAAATGGAAACATTCACAACTTGTTTGGAATGAAATGGAAACATTCACAACTTGTTTGGAATGAAATGGAAACATTCACAACTTGTTTGGAATGAAATGGAAACATTCACAACTTGTTTGGAATGAAATGGAAACATTCACAACTTGTTTGGAATGAAATGGAAACATTCACAACTTGTTTGAATGAAATGGAAACATTCACAACTTGTTTGGAATGAAATGGAAACATTCACAACTTGTTTGGAATGAAATGGAAACATTCACAACTTGTTTGGAATGAAATGGAAACATTCACAACTTGTTTGGAATGAAATGGAAACATTCACAACTTGTTTGGAATGAAATGGAAACATTCACAACTTGTTTGGAATGAAATGGAAACATTCAAAACTAGTTTGGAATGAAATGGAAACATTCACAACTTGTTTGGAATGAAATGGAAACATTCACAACTTGTTTGGAATGAAATGGAAACATTCACAACTTGTTTGGAATGAAATGGAAACATTCACAACTGTTTTGGAATGAATGGAAACATTCACAACTTTTTTGAATGAAATGGAAACATTCACAACTTGTTTGGAATGAAATGGAAACATTCACAACTTGTTTTGGAATGAAATGGAAACATTCACAACTTGTTTGGAATGAAATGGAAACATTCACAACTTGTTTGGAATGAAATGGAAACATTCACAACTAGTTTGGAATGAAATGGAAACATTCACAACTTTTGGAATGAAATGGAAACATTCACAACTAGTTTGGAATGAAATGGAAACATTCACAACTTGTTTGGAATGAAATGGAAACATTCACAACTTGTTTGGAATGAAATGGAAACATTCACAACTTGTTTGGAATGAAATGGAAACATTCACAACTTGTTTGGAATGAAATGGAAACATTCACAACTTGTTTGGAATGAAATGGAAACATTCACAACTTGTTTGGAATGAAATGGAAACATTCACAACTAGTTTGGAATGAAATGGAAACATTCACAACTAGTTTGGAATGAAATGGAACATTCACAACTTTTTTGGAATGAAATGGAAACATTCACAACTTGTTTGGAATGAAATGGAGACATTCACAACTTGTTTGGAATGAAATGGAAACATTCACAACTTGTTTGGAATGAAATGGAAACATTCACAACTTGTTTGGAATGAAATGGAAACATTCACAACTTGTTTGGAATGAAATGGAAACATTCACAACTTGTTTGGAATGAAATGGAAACATTCACAACTTTTTGAATGAAATGGAACATTCACAACTTGTTTGGAATGAAATGGAAACATTCACAACTTGTTTGGAATGAAATGGAAACATTCACAACTTGTTTGGAATGAAATGGAAACATTCACAACTTGTTTGGAATGAAATGGAAACATTCACAACTAACTTGTTTTGGAATGAAATGGAAACATTCACAACTTGTTTGGAATGAAATGGAAACATTCACAACTTGTTTGGAATGAAATGGAAACATTCACAACTTGTTTGGAATGAAATGGAAACATTCACAACTTTTTTGGAATGAAATGGAAACATTCACAACTTGTTTGGAATGAAATGGAAACATTCACAACTTTTTTTTGGAATGAAATGGAAACATTCACAACTTTTTTGGAATGAAATGGAAACATTCACAACTTGTTTGGAATGAAATGGAAACATTCACAACTTGTTTGGAATGAAATGGAAACATTCACAACTTGTTTGGAATGAAATGGAAACATTCACAACTTGTTTGGAATGAAATGGAAACATTCACAACTTGTTTGAATGAAATGGAAACATTCACAACTTGTTTGGAATGAAATTCAAAACATTCAATGAAATGGAAACATTCACAACTTTTGGAATGAAATGGAAACATTCACAACTAGTTTGGAATGAAATGGAAACATTCACAACTTGTTTGGAATGAATGGAAACATTCACAACTTGTTTGGAATGAAATGGAAACATTCACAACTTGTTTGGAATGAAATGGAAACATTCACAACTTGTTTGGAATGAAATGGAAACATTCACAACTTGTTTGGAATGAAATGGAAACATTCACAACTAGTTTGAAATGAAATGGAAACATTCACAACTAGTTTGGAATGAAATGGAAACATTCACAACTTGTTTTGGAATGAAATGGAAACATTCACAACTAGTTTGGAATGAAATGGAAACATTCACAACTTGTTTGGAATGAAATGGAAACATTCACAACTAGTTTGGAATGAAATGGAAACATTCACAACTAGTTTGGAATGAAATGGAAACATTCACAACTGGTTTGGAATGAAATGGAAACATTCACAACTAGTTTGGAATGAAATGGAAACATTCACAACTCGTTTGGAATTCAATGGAAACATTCACAACAAGTTTGGAAGGAAATGGAAACATTCACAACTAGTTTGGAATGAAATGGAAAATGAAATGGAAACATCACAACTTGTTTGGAATGAAATGGAAACATTCACAACTTGTTTGGAATGAAATGGAAACATTCACAACTAGTTTGGAATGAAATGGAAACATTCACAACTTGTTTGGAATGAAATGGAAACATTCACAACTTGTTTGGAATGAAATGGAAACATTCACAACTTGTTTGGAATGAAATGGAAATTTCACAACTTGTTTGGAATGAAATGGAAACATTCACAACTTGTTTGGAATGAAATGGAAACATTCACAACTTGTTTGGAATGAAATGGAAACATTCACAACTTGTTTGGAATGAAATGGAAACATTCACAACTTGTTTGGAATGAAATGGAAACATTCACAACTAGTTTGGAATGAAATGGAAACATTCACAACTAGTTTGGAATGAAATGGAAACATTCACAACTTGTTTGGAATGAAATGGAAACATTCACAACTTGTTTGGAATGAAATGGAAACATTCACAACTTGTTTGGAATGAAATGGAAACATTCACAACTAGTTTGGAATGAAATGGAAACATTCACAACTAACATTTGGAATGAAATGGAAACATTCACAACTTGTTTGGAATGAAATGGAAACATTCACAACTTGTTTGGAATGAAATGGAAACATTCACAACTAGTTTGGAATGAAATGGAAACATTCACAACTTGTTTGGAATGAAATGGAAACATTCACAACTTGTTTGGAATGAAATGGAAACATTCACAACTAGTTTGGAATGAAATGGAAACATTCACAACTTGTTTGGAATGAAATGGAAACATTCACAACTAGTTTGGAATGAAATGGAAACATTCACAACTTGTTTGGAATGAAATGGAAACATTCACAACTTGTTTGGAATGAAATGGAAACATTCACAACTTGTTTGGAATGAAATGGAAACATTCACAACTAGTTTGGAATGAAATGGAAACATTCACAACTTGTTTGGCATGAAATGGAAACATTCACAACTTGTTTTGGAATGAAATGGAAACATTCACAACTTGTTTGGAATGAAATGGAAACATTCACAACTAGTTTGGAATGAAATGGAAACATTCACAACTTGTTTGGAATGAAATGGAAACATTCACAACTTGTTTGGAATGAAATGGAAACATTCACAACTTGTTTGGAATGAAATGGAAACATTCACAACTAGTTTGGAATGAAATGGAAACATTCACAACTTGTTTGGAATGAAATGGAAACATTCACAACTTGTTTGGAATGAAATGGAAACATTCACAACTTGTTTGGAATGAAATGGAAACATTCACAACTTGTTTGGAATGAAATGGAAACATTCACAACTTGTTTGGAATGAAATGGAAACATTCACAACTTGTTTGGAATGAAATGGAAACATTCAAACTTGTTTGGAATGAAATGGAAACATTCACAACTTGTTTGGAATGAAATGGAAACATTCACAACTAGTTTGGAATGAAATGGAAACATTCACAACTTGTTTGGAATGAAATGGAAACATTCACAACTTGTTTGGAATGAAATGGAAACATTCACAACTTGTTTGGAATGAAATGGAAACATTCACAACTTGTTTGGAATGAAATGGAAACATTCACAACTTGTTTGGAATGAAATGGAAACATTCACAACTTGTTTGGAATGAAATGGAAACATTCACAACTTGTTTGGAATGAAATGGAAACATTCACAACTTGTTTGGAATGAAATGGAAACATTCACAACTTGTTTGGAATGAAATGGAAACATTCACAACTAGTTTGGAATGAAATGGAAAAATTCACAACTTGTTTGGAATGAAATGGAAACATTCACAACTTGTTTGGAATGAAATGGAAACATTCACAACTAGTTTGGAAATGGAAACATTCACAACTTGTTTTGGAATGAAATGGAAACATTCACAACTTGTTTGGAATGAAATGGAAACATTCACAACTTGTTTGGAATGAAATGGAAACATTCACAACTAGTTTGGAATGAAATGGAAACATTCACAACTTGTTTGGAATGAAATGGAAACATTCACAACTTTTGGAATGAAATGGAAACATTCACAACTTGTTTGGAATGAAATGGAAACATTCACAACTTGTTTGGAATGAAATGGAAACATTCACAACTAGTTTGGAATGAAATGGAAACATTCACAACTAGTTTGGAATGAAATGGAAACATTCACAACTTGTTTGGAATGAAATGGAAACATTCACAACTTGTTTGGAATGAAATGGAAACATTCACAACTTGTTTGGAATGAAATGGAAACATTCACAACTTGTTTGGAATGAAATGGAAACATTCACAACTTGTTTGGAATGAAATGGAAACATTCACAACTTGTTTGGAATGAAATGGAAACATTCACAACTAGTTTGGAATGAAATGGAAACATTCACAACTTGTTTGGAATGAAATGGAAACATTCACAACTTGTTTGGAATGAAATGGAAACATTCACAACTAGTTTGGAATGAAATGGAAACATTCACAACTAGTTTGGAATGAAATGGAAACATTCACAACTTGTTTGGAATGAAATGGAAACATTCACAACTTGTTTGGAATGAAGGGAAACGTTCACAACTAGTTTTGAATGGAATGAAACATCCACAACTTGTTTGGAATGAAATAAAAACAATCACAACTTGTTTGGAATGAAATGGAAACATTCACAACTAGTTTGGAATGAAATGGAAACATTCACAACTAGTTTGGAATGAAATGGAAACATTCACAACTTGTTTGGAATGAAATGGAAACATTCACAACTAGTTTGGAATGAAATGGAAACATTCACAACTTGTTTTGAATGAAATGGAAACATTCACAACTAGTTTGGAATGAAATGGAAACATTCACAACTTGTTTGGAATGAAATGGAAACATTCACAACTTGTTTGGAATGAATGAAATGGAAACATTCACAACTAGTTTGGAATGAAATGGAAACATTCACAACTAGTTTGGAATGAAATGGAAACATTCACAACTTGTTTGGAATGAAATGGAAACATTCACAACTTGTTTGGAATGAAATGGAAACATTCACAACTAGTTTGGAATGAAATGGAAACATTCACAACTAGTTTGGAATGAAATGAAAACATTCACAACTAGTTTGGAATGAAATGGAAACATTCACAACTAGTTTGGAATGGAAACATTCACAACTAGTTTGGAATGAAAGGGAAACATTCACAACTAGTTTGGAATGAAATGGAAACATTCACAACTCATTTGGAATGAAATGGAAACATTCACAACAACATTTTGAATTGGAATTGACAACATTTTGAAATGAAATGGAAACATTCAGAATGAAATGGAAACATTCACAACTTGTTTGGAATGAAATGGAAACATTCACAACTTGTTTGGAATGAAATGGAAACATTCACAACTTGTTTGGAATGAAATGGAAACATTCACAACTAGTTTGGAATGAAATGGAAACATTCAAAACTTGTTTGGAATGAAATGGAAAC
>SMDT01003146.1:600000-804677 GCA_005392925.1 Aquilaria sinensis | reverse complement strand
TCAGTTTGGATGGGGGGGTTTATAATATAAAGATGATGATCATGTTTGTCGGTAGTAGTGCAGTGCCAGCTAGTGTCTCTTCATGATTTAATTTTTTGGGCTCTAGAGCGTCTAGTTTTCTACTATGTGCCAGGGGACGTCGGTTCGGTTTTTACTACAGAAGGTTGGTTGGGTAAGGGGGTTTAGGTAGATTTGGTCGGAATCTGCGTAGCGTAGAGCGCTTCCGTTACTGACTTCAATTCAGGTGGGGTGCAGACCGCGGAGGGGAGGGCCTGTCAATTGTCATGTTGTGTGTTGTGTCCCAAGACAACACGACACCCCTCCAGTCCACGCCACCAATTTTGTACCATGTGTAATGGAATCTGCGGTGCATATTTTCTTCTTATCATAAATCCTCCGGCCCCCTTTCTCCACGTAAAAAGCACGCTTTGATTCACAGTGTCAATTGGTCTTGCATTGCGCAGAATTACGTATTAAATTTATCACTGAAAAGTATTGAGGAGATTAAATTTATCATCAAGTTTTTAAGAGAACTAAATCTAATACCGTGCTTTACTTTTGAAACTAAATTTATTATTGTCATTAATTAACCATCAAATGTACGGAAAATAACAATTTTGATTCTTTTTTTTTTTTATATATAATTTTGCTTTTATTGCCGTAGCTTTTATCCATCTAATGATCATGACATCTTCTTCAACCAATTACTTGACAATCTCTTCGTTTCCATCATTTGAAAGCTTAGTTTCTCTGCCACTTCCCCTTCCCATTTCGTTAACATATTCTTCACGTGATTGAAGCTGATTTAAATTATCTTTGAAAGCTACTTTTGTAGATACTTATTCCAAGGTTGGTCTAATTACTTTTTCTTTTTCTTTATTTCACTTTTTAATTTCCTAGCCAAAGATGTTCAAAAAGAAACAAATTAAGGAGGTATATACAAAGTCTGATAGCAACAACTTGAACACTGGAAAATTAGTATTGCATTGAATTGAATCTCAATTAATAGAGGACTAGTAAATTAGGGGGTCTACGTAGTAGATTGAATTAAGAATTTTTCCATTTCTTATTGCAACAGTTTCAAATAAAACAAGAAATATTAATGATTTTGAGCAATTCCCATTTTTTGTTTGAAAGGTCTTTTTAGGAAAAGTCATCAACTGCCATTATGAACTTGTGATAATAACATTTTTCACATCCAATATCTAGATACCATTCTAGCATATTGCCCGACACTCTCCACTAAAGTAGATGATCCTATTTTGCATCTAATGAACCAATTTTTTCAAGGAGTGGTTCAAGTTAAATATGGGTAAGTTGAGTCCGAAGTTTAGGTTGTGCTTGTATGTTGGGTGCGGGAGGCCATAGATGAGGGCTCATGAGTTTAGGAGTGTATAGCAGTAGAGCGGTGGCTGGATGACGTTGTCAACGAGAGAGTGGTCTTCCTATTCTTGAAGAAAATGGTGTGATCATTAGATGGGAAAAGTTAAAACATTAGTAGAAGAAATGTAAAGAACCAAAAACCAAAACTGTTATTTTCCACTTCAACTTGATAGTCATTTAACAAATGAGTGACATCTATGCTACTTTTTGTAACAACAGTGATAAATTTGGTATTGAAAGTAAAATTAAATATGAAATTTGGTACTTTTGAAAGTTTGATGATGAATTTGGTCATTTCAATATTTTCTAGTGGTAAATTTGGCTTTTACTCCTATTGCATATTGTTCTTAAATCTTTACAATTTATTGCATATTAATTCTTAGCTCTAAAGAAAATTAAATTGACAATCAGAGTTCCAGGTCAATTGAGTCTTACTTAAAGCTAAGGACTAATATGTAATAAATTATAAAGGTTTATGTTTAGTATGTAACAAAATGAAGGACCAATTCACAATGGGAATGAAAGACTTAGGAGTTTTGATGCATTTCACCCAGCAGATTCTTATTTTAATATCACTTCCGTTCCGTGAATGTAAATGCTGAAAATTACTTTCATTGGCCAAAAATGTGCGTTTTACGGATATTTTTCTTAAAAATAGTTATTAATGATTATTTCTAATATACTGTCATATTTACTTAATGTATATACTATTAAAGCCTCTACATTATTAAAGTCACAAAAGTCACTTTTAAAATATTTTTTGTAAAAAATAAATATTTTTATTAATTTTGTGAATTGGGTATGAAAAAATAAAAAAAAATTCCTAAAAAATATTATTTAAATGATTATTAAATAATAGAATATTTATTTTTAAATAGCACTGGTTTTAGAAAAAAAAATGAAAATTAAAATAACTCATTACTCTTTTGAGAAAACAACAGACGAATTTTACCTGGAATAGATTAAACTCCGCACTGGAGGGACAAAAGCTGAATCGATGCCACATTCTATTAGTTTATGAAAGCCATAATCAGCTAATTTAATTTTAAGTGTATAAAATTAAAAAACAAAACTTTGTTAATTTTGTGAATATTTACGGCTCGACAATGTTTTTTTATCCCATAAGAAAACTCAAACTGTTCATAAATATTACCAAAAAGCAATGCTCGAAGCAAACTCCTTCCATTCTCAATTAAATTATATCAAGAAGTAGTGGGGGAGACTGAAAAAAAAATTTCTGGTTTGCAATATGAATAAGTTTAAACGCAGACATGCACAGTAATGGGTTTTATAAATAGTATTGAAGCTGCATTCACTGCCAGTTTTTTTTTTCCTTTTTTTTTTCAGGGATTGTGAATCTTTATAAAGAACAAATAAATATACAAAAACATCGATCCTGGCATATATATCAGGGCTCGACAAAACACAATTGAAGAACTAAAAACTTCTTTCCATTTATCGATTCTCATGAAATCTAAATGACTCAACCGAACACAAAGGATCAAATCAGATTTTATCTACGATTTGTTGGACTTAACTACTTGTCCTTAAAGCGTCCGCTATTTCACTCTTTCAAAATGTGGCAGATGGTTGCTGGAAGAGTGACTTTGCAAATTTTTCCCACAGTCAATTTACTTCTGAAGTTATTCTTTAACAAGTAGATTTGCTCTATCCATCTGTGCGGCCCTCTATTCATGTGGCTCGACTATACACATCATGAGTGAAAGAGCAGATGCCATGCAAAAAAAAAAAAAAAAAGAAAGAACTTGGAAATTGATATCTGGCGACATATATACAGCCATAAATACTTCATAGCCAATTAGTATATATTTTTGAAAATTTCACTTTGATGTTGTAGTGATTCCCCCTAGTATTCTTAGTGTACCATCACTTCTAACTTAGAAATATATATGTAAAATCAGAAAGAAAAACACCAAATATAACCATACTAGTACTTGAATTAACGTTTGCCATTAAATTGAATTATTTAATCTAAAGTATATTATTTTTATTTTAATATAATTTTTTAAGAAGTGAAATGTCACTTAAAATATAATATTAGGATATAATAATTCGTTGAATAATATTTTTTTAGTGTATTTTTTTAATTGTTTATGTTGATTAAATCAGAAATTCATAAGAAAATTCAATTAGATTATTAAAAATGCAATTATATGGATTATTCTACTCATATAATATTAAATTTTAAATAACATTCATTTCAAAACAAAAGGATATAAAAATGTTTTGGATTTGTCTAACTTTTTATTGTAATGCCTTGGGCTGTGTCAAATCTTGTTTTAGGTGGGGGAAGCTTTAGCTCAGTCATGAGTATGAAGCAAATGGATGAAAAGCATCACTATTCCAAATTTTTAACTGTGATTGTATGTTGATTTTAAACCTCAATTTAATCACAAATTGATTTCAAATCTTTATAATTTATCATCTAGTCTAGGCTACTAGTCTTCACATTTTCAGCCCTGTCAATGGTCCGTGTAACGGAGGCGGGCAGGGCAGAAACAGAATTACGAAGGTCAAAGGTTGAAGGCAGCGCAACAATCTTGGGAGCAACGAAGACGTTTCACGGGGCGTACCTGCTTGACTGTTGACAGCGCCAGTTGGAGCCAGCCAACTCCAACCGGCCCTTCCCGCCCATATCAAAGTGGCAATGGGAGTGGCACCCCCGCCCCCCGGTCCCAGATGTGGCTCCTGTTTCTTCGACACCCAATTACTTAATACAATTGTAACAACCAAAACTTCAAAACCCCTGAATCAGTAGTTACGTGGTTGAAGCTTATGATTTTTTCTTGTTACCCTAGGAATTTATAGTTCCATCTCCCCATCACGCATCATAATTAATCTTACTCCCACGTACCATGGTTTTTGTCTTCTGATCATCTTAATCAACTTAGGGTTAGGGGCGTTCAATTTGGTCATAATAAATCTGTTTCCACCATGGCCAATTTATATATAAAATCGGTCTTTTCACTCATTTATTGGTTTTGATTAAAAAAAATAATGTTACCAAAAACAACCGAATATATCAAACTTAACATTCAATTAAATATTACCCCTACAAGAAACATATTTTTGTTTACAAAAAGAACAAGTTCTCAATGTATTTTGTTTAAGTTCTTAAAATATAATACTTCAAAGACCTAAAAGCGCCATCCTTTTCAAAATCTGTCATCTACCATATTCCCAACTCTCATCTGTTGTTTCCAGTCAGATTCAAACTTTTGTTTGGATCTGATTTAATTCAATTTCATATTTTTATTGCTTAACTAACCTTATCTGACTTATCTATCAAATTTTATGGTGAATGCAACTTTCTTCAAATTCTGGTGTTTAATTATGATTCAAGATTCTCACAAGATAAATCGTCAATTGTAGGCAGAGAGCGGCAGTTCTAGGTTTTCTTTCTTTGGTTCACTGGAATCTCAGGTTTATTAGGGTGTCTTGACGATTGGTAACTGATATAAAGGTGATTGTATAAAATAAAATCAATCTTTATTTTTTAGGTTTTATAGGTAGTCTTTTTGTATTTAATAAATATTTTTCTAGGTCTTTGATAGTTGATTGGTTTGAGCACTGTCTGAACATTGTTAGTTTGATTCGGGCTTTTATTTCAATTATTTGTGAGTTATCTATTCTAGATATATTCCGGTATATATAGAAGATTTGGTTTAATTTGATTCTGTTCTTTTAATTAGATGCCATAGGAATGAGTAGTTTATTTGGTTGCCAATTTAATGTTCATCTTGTCCCTTAAAATCTCATGTAACTATTGATTTGTAAGATTCTGATTAACTCAATTTTAATTAAAATAAAGTTTCTTTTATTGAAAAATAAAATATAGAAAAAATTACCTAGATCCCTATGAGGTATGACCTAACCTATACTTATGTTTCTTCTGTTTCAAATACCTCCGGTTTGCCTCTCCAAATCTAACTCTGTTAATAAAGATTAAAAGAAAAAAGAGAAAATGCCCGAATTTGTCATCCTAGCTTTCTTCATTAAAAACTTTGTCCTCAAACTTTCCAATTTCATTTTCTCAACCAAATTACATGATTCTGATTCTCTCTCACAGCTCTCTTCTGACTTTCTCTGTGCTCTCTGCTCTGATTGGTCCCCGACGTCCTTGTACTCCCAGGCCATCCGAACCCTAGCCCTAGTTTCAATTAGGGAGAGAATTGACAGTGCCTGGGAAGCCCGGTTGTGAGAGCATCTGAAAAAAACTCTCATGCTTGGTTTGTTGGTGGGTTTCATCGTCGTCATCATCGTCAAAGATTCATCCGGGCCGTTTCCCAAACTTCAGTCTCATGAATTAGAACCTGGGGAAAAGGAAGAAGGGGGAGGAGATGAGTTTAAAGCTCCACTAAAGCCATCGAATTCATGTGGGCTCTTAATTAGAGCTTTACTGGGTGAAGCGAAAATCGAGGAGAGCGGAGGAAACCTTATGGGTGGAGATCTCAACAATTCAACCTGTATAGCCGCAGATTTTGACAATTTCAGCTCCGATTTCCTCAGGCTAAATCTTATCGGTGGAGAAGTGCTAGCGGATTGGACTTTTGCCAATGAACCAGAACTCGAATCATTCGTGAATCAGTGCAATCATCTCCCTCTCCGATGTGAATCATTCGCGAATTTGTCCTTCTCCTACTCCAAATCGTTTGTGAAACTGTCCTTTCTCCGAAGGGTGATCATTCGGTTTGAACCAAACAAAATTATTTAGTTTATTTGATTTTTTGTTTTAGATTATAAGAAATTGAATAGACCGAATTAGCCTCCAAAACTGAATACAAACCAAACTGAAATATATTGATATAGTTTGGTTCCAAACTAAATAAACCAAAAAAATGAAAGTGGGATTCTATGATAGAGACTTTGTATTTCCTTCTAAATTCCATTGAATATAGAATATTTGTTGTCCATGGAAAAAAAGAAAACAAAAATCCGAGCTAATTTGGATTGGTTTATAGGTTTATTGTCCATGAAAAAAATTGGAAAAAATCTTTTAACAAAAATTAGCCGAATTAACCATCGTCCAAAACTAAAACTATGATGAAACCAAATTTTTTATTATTCGATTTCAACCAAAACAAAATTGAATTATCAATTTAATCGAATCGAATTATTAAATTATCTCAGTTTTTCAATTTTTTCGGTTTGGACCAAATACTAATTACCCCTACCTTATTCTTCTTTGACGCTGCCTCCCTTTGGTCTTGGCTTTGATTAGGAAGCTTGGCTGATTAATCTTGGGGAGAATTGAGACTAGGTTTGGACTGAGGAAGGCGGAGAAGTTCATGAATCACATATGGTTCCCTGAATCACGTCTGGTCTATGTCACCGAATTGGCGGCCTGGCCGAATCAAAAAATTTTTTGTCCAATTGTGTTGATTCCTGAATCGGCTCTGGTTTTGATTGTGAGATTGGCAATAAGATGGTGGACATATCTTATTAGATGTAGAAGTTGGTGGGGTAAATTTTTAGGCAAACAAGATAGGTGGACAAAAACAGACATTTTCTCTTTTATGTCATAACGGTTATTAACAGAGTTAAATTTTTATGGGCTAATTATAAGTATTTGAAATAGGGTAATATAAGTGTAGATTAGGGTATATCTCAATAAGGCGGTTGGTAATATTCTCTAAAATATAATTCTTCAATTGATATACAATTTAAATGAGTGACTACTATATATAAAAAATATATATACAGCTGAAAATGATTTTGCCCCTGGTTTTTTTCCAAACGAAATTTAAAAATTCATCTTAAATAGATTCTCCATGCACACTTACCCCGGTACGCATGTGACCTTCAGTTGAACGCACGCAGCACCACCATTACTTGTCGTCTTCGCGTTCACGTAGGCGAGAGAGGCCGCGAGGTTGTGGAAAAGAAACGCTCCGTACATGAGTAATAATACATATTGCTACAGTCAAATTTACCTGTTAAATTAATTCTTGGCAGTAAATCATGCATCACAGGGTTCTTTTTTTTTTTTTTTTTTTTTTTTTTCACTTTCTTTGCTTTTTTTTTTTAATATTAAAGAGCTAATAATTAATTAGACTTCTTTCATAATAATATTCTTTTAGCTATAACCTTTTATATTATCGTTATCAACTCCTTCTATCCTGTTTGATTAATAATTTTTCTTTTTGTAAATACTACAAAGATATTCTTGGCTATTATAATATTGTTTAGCGGCAAGTTTTATATCACCGTTATTAACTTCTTTAATCCTTGTATAATTGACAATTTTTTCTGGTAAATATTACAAAGATATTATGTTACGGTAGCAGAGCTAGTATGGGGCAGGGGATGCGGCTCCAAAAATTTTAAAAATACGTAAAATATGAGTACTAACAGGATTATCTTATAAAAAGTAAAAGATTGTGTGAAATTCTACTCTCCACCTGAATTTAGTGGAATAATATACAGATGAGGGCAGTGTGGCATATAGATAAAAATTTGGGGACTACATTTCTTATTCTATCCTAAGCACCTATCCATTAAGTAAAACAATGTTATTTTTTGGTCTTAGCCCTCCACTGAAAACAGTATCGTCTCATCCAATCTCTTAATCTATCTTCTTCAACTTCTCACAAAACCCCTCAATGGCCCTCAACCGCATCCACTTGTGTCTTTCACTTCACGACTCCACTGCATTACTCGCGCTTGGCCTTGCCCCCTCAATCGCTACCTCCTTTGCCCCTTCAACAAAAAATTATAGTTCCGCAACTATTATGTCACCTGAACATATACAATGTGAAACAAAAGATGATTTCAGGACATTGTTTGTTTGTTTGTTTGTTTTTTGGATTTTCCGTACACATAACCGTTGTAAATACAGATTAATGATTAATAATAATAATGTAATAGACAACATTTCTGTATTGATAGTGTGAGAAATTGTAATAGAATTTAAGGGGTGACAATTGTCCAAGAGCACACAGAAACAGAGGAGAAACAGAGGCCCATAGGTTGAGCCACGTGGGAAACCTTACGTGGTTAAGAACACGTGACGAGGACCACATAATTCGACACATTGGAGTCAGATCATCACATGCCTACCCACATTCTTTTAGCTTCCCCTATAAAATATAACACCCTCAAACTACACTTTCCCCCCTCAACATTTGGTACCCTTTCGTACTTTAACCCACAAGTTTCGAGATTCTCAATTTTTTTTTTTCTGTTACATCGATTAATATAATTTTTTTGAAATTCTAATTTAATTTTTATTCGGTAACTACCGTCTCCAAATCAACTGAAACAGTCTAATAATTCTTAAAAGGCTTGTACAGTTTAGGTTATAATAAGATTTGTTTTTTAAATGCAAAATAGTCTCCCTCTCTTTCCCTGCTATTGTTGAAAAAAATAACAATAAATTAGTGGGTTTGGAAACAGCTTGTTGGGTACAAGTGTAACTAATATAAAAACCTAAGGAAGTTAACACAAAGCCGAAGACATTTGCCGCACTAGAATTTAAGTTCCTTATCGTAGTTATTGGGTAAATTACACTTATGGCCCCTAGCTTTTTTATTATTGTCCTATTTTGGACCATAACCTTAAAATCTCTCACGGGACGTCCTCAACCTAATTTTTTTGTTCCATTTTAGACATTTGGCAAATGAAAAGTGTTAAAATTGAAAAAATTGGCCATGTGACACACCAGCTTGGGTGGTTTGCCATGGTGACACTGATGTGGCACACCAACGTGCACGATTGGTCACAGTGGCATAATAATTAGTTGCTGGTGATGATATGACAGGGAAGAAAAATAATAAAATATAAAAATATAAAAAAAAGAAAAAAGAAAAAAAAATCGTCCCCCACCACTAAGCTCAACCTCCTCCGTCCCCTGCTACCTCCAGGCTTGGCCTTATTCTCTCATTTGCCTGCCCATCAATTTCTAGAAGGCTGCTCCACTTTTGACTTCGAGTTTGTCTTCCCCAACACCACTCGTTGCCCAACCAATGGCTGAAGCCAAAAGCTAGTAATTTGCTGAAAAATTATGGTACCAAATTTAGGTTTGACCACAAAAGAAGTAAGGGGGAGGAAGCAGTGCCTCGTAACGAATGGCAAAACAGATGAGGGTGGGACCATTTAACCAGTACGTGGCATGACGCCCATGCAAATCCTAGACAACCTTTTACATAATCACACCTAAGGCTGAACTGATCCATGTCCAATAGCTATCTTACTTATGCATTACCCCGACCCATATTTTCTGTTACTATTTATTTTGGGCTGCACCCTTTTGCTAGTCGACGAAGATTAGTTTAGTTTACAGCATATATGTCGTACGAGCAAGTAAACTTTACAGTCAAATCCACTCAATTAAATATCAATCACAGACCAAGTAAAGACAAATAAAACATAAAAAGAGAAAATGGAAATAGTGTACTATGATTTATATATGTTTAATTCTACTAACTAGAGTCTATGTTGTTTTCTAAAGTTTTGCTATTTGAGAGTTCTTTTACTATTTCTTGATCAATAATACATTGCTCTCTTCAAAGTTTATACCCAACCAATTCCTAGCTTATTCAAAGCTAACTAAAAACTACTGCTTAGTTTTTTTTGAAGAATTAATAGAAATCACTCACTCACATAAGAGATTTCAAGACTTCAAGTGTTCACATAGTTACAAGCTCACATAGTAGCACTATGTTAGATATATAATTTGAAGTATAAATCTTGGCTATTTTATCAAATGATGAACACTTTAATAAGTATTTTATGATCAATGTTTAATTTAAACAGGATGTTTCTTTGTGTATTTATACCCCTGGCTCCATTTGAATGTTGGTAATTGCTGTGAAAGTATGAAAAAAAATCCTTGAAAAAAAAGGATGTTATTCTTGTCTTCTAATTCTAAAAACATCTGTTAATTGACTAAACTTTCTATTGCACAAGCAACAATTAGTTTAATTTGGAACGACTAGTTTCACATTCTCAATTAATCAATTAAAACAAAGGCTTAACTTATTAAATATGAGCTTCAAGTGATAATATTGGACAGTAGCTCTAGACCATTGATTAAAATTATTTTTAACACATTAAGAGCCGATTCATTTTAACTTTAGTCAACTTAACTAAAAATGACTTATTTTTATTTTTACATTTTTTTGCCCATAACCAATTTTATTTGAAAGCTAATATTAAGGAGATGTAATAACCCATTTGAAAGTAAATTTTTATGATGTTATTAAATTTTTATTTTTTTTATTTTTCCTTTCATTAAAATTTAATAAGATTATAAAAATTATATTTTAAATGGATTATTGCACATACAAATTATTGTCTTCAAATGAAATTAGTTCCAAGAAAAAATCTATAAAAATAAAATAAACCATTTTAAATTAAGTTGACTTAAGTTAAAATGAATTGGGTATAAAACTACAATTATAAAATAAAACTCCTAAGCTCAATTTAATCTAGTGCAACCATTTCTTAACCTTTTAAAACTTTATATTCATATCAAAACTCACCATTTTAAACCAAATTTAATTAAACCAAAACCCATTCAAATCACACATTTTTAGTTCATTCCAAAACCAAATTTACTCAATAAAATTCATTATTTTCTATTAAAAAAACACTTTAAAAAATTTTAATTTAAGCCACACTTGGCAGAAACTTGTGAAACATTAAAATCAAAATACTAGACCACAGATTATTTTTACAATGATCAAACTTCAAGTTATATTGATTGGAACAAATCTAACATTTACACTGATAGTACAGCCTAAAAATTTAGTGTGGTTGATGAAACTGAGCATGCATTGGGCTCATCTATGTTTTACTAGAGCTTCACCCCTAATGGGGTCGGGTAGAATTCGTCTCAATTAATTTGAGTCTAATATGGTTGTGTCGAATACTCGAGATTTTCAAAAAAAGAAAAAAGGATTAAAAATGTGTTTTCATCATGATTTATTTCCCGTTTATCATTCCTCTAGATGTCAAAGCCAATAAAAAGGGATGCTACAATTAAAGTTAAAAATATGCTGAATTGAGCAAAGTGGAGTAGTAGTTCGATCAGGTTTCCACTTAAATATGCATCAAGTTTGATATATATTTTTTCATATTTTAGATTAAAAAAGTAAACAAGCTTTAAATGAATCAAGCTCAGAGTCGCGTTATTTGCTTAGGTAGATCATGCTTTATTTGAATGGGTAAAAAGCACTTGTTATCCTTAAACTAATGGCCATGTTGCGGATTCATCCTTAAAGTATAAAAAGTTGCGCCATTTGTACTAAAACTTATCAAAGTGTTACTTACTTCTCAATGTTACCCGAAGACATTAAGTTATAACAAAATGTTTATATGGCATCTGATGTTGCGTTTGAAAAAAAAAATATTGGGGGATGGGAAGCAATTTAGCATTTCATTTGGACATAATAGAAACCCTAACTCAAATTTGCACTAGCTATGGGTCAATTAGCAAGAGAGCGAAGAGAGGTGTGAGTTTAAGGTTTGATGTTGGAATAGATTTTCTTTCATTTTTGACTCATGACCAAGAAACTTTTGAATAAAGGAAAGAGGAAAAGATGAAGATGGATTGGGTGATTTGGAATAGGCGAAAAAAAAGTCAGCCAAACTATGGTAAGTTATAATTCTGTCAGTAACATGTTCATGCCTATTTTGTTTATATTTAGTGATGCAAATCTTTGATTGTTTTTTGTTTATATAATGTTTACTAACTCTGAATGTAATCCATGCGTTGCATTGTTCAATGGTTTAAAAATAAGTCCAATAGAGTAGGGGTTTAGGAGTGTGAAACAAGGATGCGGGGGAAGGAGGGGAGGTATATAGTGCATTTTGATATGAGTTGTTGGTTCGTTCAAGTTATGGAGGACATAAGGAGATGTATTGTGGTAGCAATAGCTAGTGAAAGGTAATATTATATATTGCAAAGTAGGGTCCACATGAATTACAAAAGGGGGAACGAATAAAGAAATGGTGAAGATGCAGTGGATATATAATTTATTGTTTGTTGGTAATGCTGGAACTGGTTCTTGACTTATAATGTAGCTTGTGTTTTTGTGTATATGAAATTTTGAAGTTGTTTTTAATTGAATTTCTTCATGGAGGATACCTGTTTTACCCATCAAATGAAAGTCCAGAACTTGAGTATTTTGGTAAGGGACTTGCACATGTTGATTGCTATGATAGGGATAAGTTGTCTATGTTGGAGATTGATCAAATGTTGGCAAACTTGAATTTTAAGGTTAGTGATTATGGGTTCTCTTACTTTTGGCACAAAGGTGGTGAAGCCTTGCATACAGGACTGACTCAATTCTCAACTAACTCTAGCACCCTTGAGATGGTAAGTAACAGACCCCCAAATAAAACAATAGTGAAAAATAAACTAAAAGTATACCCCACATATGCCACATACATATTCCATCATAACTTAACGTCTGTAGGTAATGTTAAGATGTAATTGCAACACTTTAATAAGTTTCAGTACAAATGGAGTAACATTTTTTACTTTAACGACAAGTCCGAAACATGACCTTTAGTTCAAGGACACTAGATGCTTTTTACCTTTCTTTGAATTGTTCATCAAGTTTGACATTTTGTTCAAGTTTGATTTTATAACAATTTGAACTAACTATAAACGAGTTTTTAACCAAACTGAGCTTGTATTATCTCTTTATATAAAAAAGTTTGGTTCTATCAATAAATGCTACCAATAAATTTACTAGATGAGTCAATTTTATGTCAGTTCCTTAACTTTAAAATAATATCAAACTTGTTTAGTCCCCAACTTATTAGTCATTCTATTTTTGTCATAAACCTACTAACTATTTCAGTTTGGTTCATTGCCAAATGTTATCACATATTATACCTTAAAAAAATATTTTTTTTTCTAAATTTTTACTTTCTAAATGATCATTTCTCCAATCGCATAATAAATATTATATAAATTTTAATAAAAATTTTAGATTTATTAGTTTAATTTTTAACTACATATATGTTAGATGAGTAAATTTCATGAATAGTCCATTAACTTTAAATAGCATGCTATTTTTAGTCAATGACCTATTATTCATTTTATTTTAGTATAATGATTAAATTGTATAAAAAATCCCAAGTCTTCAATTTATGTTGCAAATACGTTCCTAACCTCTCAATTGTTACTTAATGCTCGTAAACGTTTTTCGTTTGGTGTAAATTTATCCCTGGCTCTAGGCTATACCAAGTTAGTACAAAAATTTGATTTATAAAGAAAAAAAAACTAAAAATTTATACAGTCCATTAATCATCAACATAGTATACTACAACTTTAAATTTAGAAAAAAATAGTTTTCAAACAATTTAAATTTATTAACTTTTACATAACTATCTGACATCAATTTTTTAAATTCTAATTTAAAATATTTGCTAATTATATTTCCATTAATTAAAAGTTTGGCATAATTTCTTATTATTATTAGTGGAATATATAAAATATTAGTTTTCTCCTGTAATTCTGTACCAACTCAGTCTAGAATGGGTCATAAATGAATTTGTAATAAAGAGAAAAAGTTTAAGATAAATTAAACAAATGGGACGTTAGGCGTGGATTTACAATCCAAAAATTAAAGGTTTGGGATTTTTGTTGCAATTTACCATGGTTTAAAGACCATTAAAAATGCTTCATTTTTTTCATTTGCCAAATAGAATCAGTTATCATACTTCCACAAAATATCGGTCTTAACTTTTACTCCCCTAAAAATCATTTCCTGAATCATATATTATTCTATAAATGTTAATTAAATTTTTACAATCATTAATTTAAGTTTTAATGATAAATAAAGAATATGATGTTAAAATTATAATTTTATTTATATTTATTATACATTTTATAATCACTATTCTTTAGCATTTTCTTTATCTATGCAATATGGATTCACTGATTTTGTTGGATTCCTATGAATCACACATGCATGTGAGAATGAAAATATAATACCATATAGGAATATTTAATGTGTGTGTATATGTATCTATTTTTAATGAAAAATAAATCTAAAATTTAAACTATAAAGATGATCCTACTATGTCATGAGCAGCTAGATGGATAATCTAAATGATATTTACAAATCCATAAAATAGAACTACAAAGACTAGTTTGCTATTCTGTCAACAAAATTTTATGATGACAGTATAAATCTTTTGCCCTTATCTGGCCAATTTATGTCATTCGTAAAGTAATATATAAGTTGTCAATCATCATACCTTGCCATCTAAAAATAGTCTAACATTTTTATCTCCTTTCACAACACTTCTTCATCTATAATTTCCTTTTGAAATTTTTTCTTTGAAAACAAAATAACTCAAAATTCTATTAATTGTAAATAAATTAAAATAACTAAGAAATTTACATTTTTTCAAACACCTTATGCTTACTCTCCTTTTCAACTATAAAGAATTTGACTTTTAGCAATTTCTACTGATTTTGTCAATTTGAGAATGGTCCTTCAATTTTTATATCAATGTAAACAGCTTTAATATCAGCAACAGTCTTTACTTTGATTCGATGTCATCTATTTCACTTTTGTAGAGGGCAATTTTTTCTTCTTCATTACATAAGCCCTTCTATCATAAATATGTTGCCAAAATGTTCTTTTATCTTTGTTATAATAATTTATAAATTAGTAATCAGTGGACACCTTGAAAAAATGATTAAAAACTCGCTACCTCAAGTCCTACAATTGATTTAATAGCTATATTTTTTTAATTTATTTTCTACAACACAACTTGTCTTAACTTTTACTTTCTTTCTTTTTTCACAAATAAAGTCTGTCTTGACCACCTATTTATAAAATATATTAGTGTATGAAATAGTTGTCTTCTATTTTTATGTGTTGATTTAAAAATATATAAAATTTATATTGTTCTAAATCACCTCATGTTATCATAATTTTTGAATTTTCTACGGTAATTAATAATCAATATAAAATATATAATAAAATAAACATAAACTCTTGAAACATTAACAAAGTACTAACCTTTTGCACCGCAGGAGCATGCTTAACTAGTTATTTTAAACTCATGCCATAATTGAAAGGAAATTCGATCTATTAGTTATTATTTCTCCAATTCAAGGTTAATTACAATTTATCCCATGAGGTTTAAGTGATATTACATTTTACCCCATTTTATTTAAAAAATATACACTTTGCCTATTCCTTACACTTTACCATCTTAAAAAATAATTTTACATTTACATAAAGAAAAAGTTAATAATTTAAAATATTTATTAAACAAAAAAAATACTATATAAATTGAAATTACTTGAAGATGACTACAATTTAAATTGAGATTTTAGAAGTTTTTGTTGGATGGTGTAAAAAAGTAGGGGTAAGGTGAATATTTTAAAATAAAAAGAACAAAGTGTAATATCACATAAACCTGGGAGGTGAAATTTTAATTAAACCAAAATTTAAAGGCAAGTGCCGGGAACTCAGGTGTACCTAAAAACGTAGATGGTAGCGTGTCGAAGCATTACCTATTTAATATATTGTTAACTGAAGGGGAAAAGTCGCCATTGACGCCTCCTTCGGCTGTAAAAGCAGCCGAAAGGCTGAATAGATGATAATGAACGACTAAAAGAGCACAGCCCATGGGCTTTCATATGGGCTCCCATGCGGCATTCGACAGCGGCATGCAAATGGGCCCTCCATCGGCCGTTTCAATTTCCAAGGCATGGCACTATACAACTTATTTAATTAATCGACATAAAATTATTCTATATATTCACAGATGAAAGAAGATCCAGATAGTTTATGATCGCAATTTTTGTTTTAAAATATTTAGGTTCAGTTTCGAATTTTCATCTCTGATAATTCCTTATCTGAGAGACAATCAGTGAGTACCACCATCACTACTAAAAAAATTAATTTTTCCAACAGCCTATTTTCCAACGGCTTAAGCCGTTGGAGACTGTCCAACGGCTTGGCTGTTGGAAGTGTTGAAAAATTTTTAACGGGCACTTTTCCAACGGCCTAAACCGTTGGAAAATTTTATTTTCAACTGCCTAGGTAGTTGGAAACATAAAAATTTTTTCCAATGGCTAGAAATATTTTGTGAACTTTTCCAACGGCCTAAGCCATCGGAAATATTTTTATGAATTTTTCCAAGAAAAAATAAATTTTAAATATTTTGGTATATATATATGTATGTATGTATGTATCGCATATGTTATTTGATGTATCATATATATATGAATATATATATCATAATACATATATATTAATACGTGTATATATCTACACATTATTATTATATTTATAACACATATCATATTTTACACATACCATAAATAACATATACAAAGTATATTATATATGATGTATATGCCATACCATAATAATAATAATAATAATAATAAATAATAATAATAATAATAAATAATAATAATAAAATAATTATTATATTATTATTAATTATTATTATTTTATTATTATATTATTATTATTATTTATTATAAATATAATAGATAAATTAAATGATAATATGTCACATATTATAATGTTTCGTATATAACATATATTTATACTATAATATAACTTAACCCATATATATTATAACCCAGTCCAAATATTAAAGTCCAGCCCATATAATTGATAATATATATAATTTCTATTTTTTAAGATAATATATAGATAATAATAAATAATTTTAATAATAATTATAACATAATAATAATAATAATAATAATGTAAATATTATGAACATATTTCTACATATATATATGTCATAATATGTATTTATCATAATATATCATATATAAATATTTATAAATCAAATAATAATTCTAGTCATATGCTATATATATATATTGATATTTATTATATGTAGTTATGTTGTATGTATATATTTTATACACACACATATTAATGTTTTATTAATAATAATAATAACTATATCACTATATAGCAACTTATTAGCCCAAAGAAGGAACGGAAAAATCGGAGGTGCAAAAAAGGGGAACCGCCAAAGCCATAACCAACACACAAAAGAAAGGATTCTATAAAAGGACAGAAACCTATTTTCCAGGCAATTCCGTCTCTCTCTCAGATCACCAAACCAAACCGAGCCAAAGCTAGGAAGCCCACGGCGGCGCCAGGCCCTTCAAGCGAGCTCGTCGGAGCAACCGAGTCACCGCCGATCTATCCGACTTCCTCTCCTTCCCCCCCGCAGTCTCCTCCGGTAAGCCGTTCCGCGACGCGGTCCGAATCTTCCTCTCCAACCATGCCAGAGCCACCATAGCCTTCCCTCCGCCGGTGCTACCCTGCCTCATGACGTGGCAGATCTTGTTCCGCGTCGGCGATCTGGCCGATGGCTTCGATTCTTCGCCGGCCGTGGTCGCTCTCGATGTCGTCGAGGAGGACGTCACCAGATCCGTCTACTGCTCTCCGTCTCGGCGCTCCGTCTCCTCCTCGTCGCTGCGCTCCGCTCGCCGCCAGATCTGCACCAGATCGTCTTCCTCGGTGGCCGGAATGGATGAGATCGGAAGAGATGGCCGAGTAAATGTTTAGATCTGTTTCGGATTTTCGATTTTCGGTTGAAATTTGTTATGTTTTTTTATTTTTAATTTTTGTTAGATCTGTTCGGATATTTTGATTTTTGCGATTTGTTCGTTTTTTATTTTTGCGATCTGTTCATTTTTTTATTTTTGATCTGTTCAGATATGTTTGGATTTTTTTTATGTTCGTTAGGTTTGTTTTTATTTTTCATTTGAATGATTTTTGTGTTAGATTTGTTAGATTTTGTATGTTTCTGATTTTTAAAATTTTATAATAATGTAAATATAATTTAAGTAATAATGATTTTAATTTTGTAAATTATTTTAAAATATAACTTTGTATATCTAAAATAATAAATATAAATTGTTTAATATTATATTTTTTTTATTTCCTAAAACATTTTTCCAACGGCCCTAACCGGTAGAAACTTCTATCGGCTTGACCGTTGGCAATATTCCAATGGCCCTAACCGTTGGAAATTTATTTCACTATTAAAAAACAAAATAAAAAAAAACCGTTGGAAATAGCAACGACTTATCATTGGGCCGTTGAATTTTTTTTTCCAACGCATGATTTACCAACGGCCTGGTTTCCAACGGCTTCATGTTGGAAATTGTCAATTTTCCAACGCAAGGCTGTTGGAAATGACCGTTGGAAAATAGCATTTTTTTAGTAGTGCATAAGCTCTAAGATCATAAGAGGACAACCAATTTAACAAACAAATTTTTAGGAGAAAATTATCTGCAGTTTGTGTTCTTGTTTTTTTGTACAAATTAATCATCGTTTGTTTGAAAAGAAATTGTAGATAGTTTTCTTATTGCAAGTAGCCCTATGCATGGGCACTTCCAATAAGGTGTATAATATATGACCACGTAAATGAAACATCACTCAGGCATTACGGCTTATGGACGTTTAACATGGTTTCCCCAAACTGTTAGTTATTAGGAGATCATTTTAATGTCCTCGTGGTATTGGCCTAATGGTTAAGACATTGGGAACATTATGATGAGGTTTAGTATTTGAACACGGCTTTATCATCCTCTTACCGAAAAATGTCATACAAAATTAATTTGATTGTCATCTAAATCTCAAAAAAGCTGACATTCTCTCGCTTCTTTAGAATACTAATAATTTTTTTTCTTTTGTACACTTATAAGCATATTTCTAAATACTAAAAAATATAAATAAAAAAAAAAAGAGAGAGAGAGATCATATTAATGATACAATAATGATTCGCGCAACTGACATTAGCTTTAATTTTCTTTTTCGACACAAGAGAGAGAGAGGTCTATGGGAATACAGAAATTGAATCTTGACCTGCCAATAACATATAATCACAAATTTTAGGTATTAGTTATGGCAAGAGTTGGTTGTTGTCGCCTGTTCATCTTGTGTTGTCATCAAGAAAACGTTACCTCCCACACCCATATATACTCTACGGAGTATCTTTGGTTGTATGAGGTAGAAAGCGAGAGAGCTAAAGATGGTGGGTAGAGTGGTACCCAGAAAGGGTAAAATGGTCCTCGCAGGTACATAAGATTCACATGGAAAGAATTATAAAGTGGGGGAGGGGGAGGGGGAAGGGGAAGGGAATACTCCTAGAGAGAATGGGCCTAAAGGTTGCACTGCAGGGGTTGCATGTCCTCCAGCAAAATGATTGCGTCACTGCTCCCCCCAACCCAACCATGTCATCCAGTCCGTTATCTTCCTCCTTTGACTGTCTATTCTGTCTCCACCTTCCCCCCACTCTTTTCCTTTTATTTTTCCTCAAACCAAAAGTAAGAAAATTTTAAAAAACAAAAATTGATGAGAAACCTGTTGCTGTCCTGTTGGTTCGGACATGTTTGCTGGATTTCATTTTACGTTTTCTGTTTTGCCAAATTCCTTTTCTTCGTGCATTAATTCTAAGCCTTGTACATACATGATACATTGATTAGAAATTAAAATCACTTGTTTCCCATCCTTATTTTTTATTTTTCTTTTTCTTTTTAACACCAACTTCAAAAAATGTGTCAATTTATATCATGTTATGGATGTCAATAAATACGGAGAGTTCGATACATACAAATTTAGATAAACTCATATCCTTTTTACAAGTAAATGAGTTTAGATGATATTAGATTGTGACATGCACATTGTTGTGGGAGGACCGACTAATATACAATTTTTCACATCTATTATATTTATAGGGAAAAATATTAAAAAATATATGAATTAAAAAAAATCCATCCTTTTCATATATTAGTTGGTCATTTTACTTTTTTTTTACTAAAATTTGACTTGAATATATTTATATTAATATGTATTGAAAAATAAAATTTAAAAATGATATTTACAAACTATAATCTTTAAAGTTTCATTTTTATATAAAAGGTTCATATTTTTCTTATAATTTTTGAAAGAAATAAAATTATAAATTAATTACTATAAATAGTAAAAAAGTCAGCTTTTATGAAACAAAGAAATATAATCAATCCAAAAGAGCTAAAAATTTTAAATTATTGTAAGGTGTTGGTAATCAATTTGGTAAATAGAAAATATACAATATAAGATTAATGCAATGAATTTGGGCTTTCAAGAGAAATCAGAGTCTTAAGTGTCATTCTTGGAAGTTAGGGGCCTAAAACACAATAATCAAAAGTTTAGGAAAAAATAGTAAAATATTTACTTTCAAAATTTGAGGACCAATAGTTCACCATAAACAAATAGATGACCAATTTTTGTCATTTATCCCTTTTCAACAAAAAGCTAAAAATAAAAAAGGGGGGGAAACAGCCCAAACACAACAGAAAAAAAAAAACAAAAGAATGCAAAAAAAAGAAACGTAACAATTCTAGGCCCAAAAAAACCAAAATGAAAAAAAAGGCAAAATTAAGCGAAGGGGGAAAAAAAAAAGAAAATGTTACTGTTGCTACAAGGGAAATAGGAGGGGTGGACAAAACAAATAAAATAGGGATAGGAATTACGGGCTGCAAACAACAAATGAAAGAAAAAAAGTGGCAAAATTCAGCCCAATTTTTTTTTAAAATAGAAGTTACTGTAGCAGGGGAGAGTTACTGTTCGTAGTATCAAATCAACCCTTGTTGATTTAGTTATATGATTATTTTCATTACATTATCCATTTATTTTGGTATAAAAGTACTATGATGGAATTGGTTGAGAGATGATCAAAATTTTAGGATGTTTTCAAAAGACAGGATTTGCTTCCTCAATTGTATTTGAGACTGCAGAGAGAGGCATTCCACATTCCACCTTGTATTATTTATTTGATAATCAGGATTAACGAAAAGAGCTATTAAATTGAAGAATCATATATAATATATATGATGTTTATTGTCCCCGTTACATTCTGTTCCTTGGGACCACAATGTAATTGAAGAATCATATATATATAAAATTATAGATGTACAAGGTAGAGAGAGGCATGCACCACGAGGAAGGGCCGAGCTGCCTCAAATTAAGGGTGGTGAGAACTGAAGCATGGTGCCGTGGATGGATGGGAGGTGGTGGTGTAGTGTAGGTATAGTCATTTCGGTAGACTCAATTATTTGCATCCCCACTTTTGATTTTGAAGAATATGGCCATGCACGACCCGGGTCATCTGCTCCTCGACATGTGAATTCCCTACACATAAAGAAGCATGCCTGTGTTAATTAAATGGGCCGGGTACATATCCAAAAGTTTATGGATATGGGATATATAGTCACAATTTTGGAATAGTTCTTTAATTAATGTTAGAATTTTAAATAATTTATTTAACGGTTGATATGAAAAAATTGAAATTAAAAGTTTTGACAACTTTTCTTATTAGCATTAGAATTTTGAATAATTTATTAGCGGTTGAGATTAAATTGATAAAACTAAAAACTATTCTTAAATAGCATTTTAAAAACTCTAACATTACTCAATAACTAGTTTATATACCCGGCATTGCCTCGGGATCACAAAAAGAAAAATGTACTCTCTCCGTCCCAATTTACTTGAAAACATTTTTCTGGGCACAGAGATTAAGGTGTATGTAATTTGTGTTATTTTTTTTTGTGGTGAAAGTTTAAATAATGATTAAAAAAGAAAAGATTCTTTTTTTGGTTCTGTGCAGTGAGAATTTCAGGAGATTAAAAAAAAGTCTTTATTGGGTTTTATGTAAAAGGATAATTTAATTGTTTAAACTTTTCCAAAAGAGAAAACGTTTCAACCTTTTTTGGACATCCCAAAAAGGAATACGTTTTATCTAAATTGGGATAAAAGGAGTAACACATATCAATAATTACATTACTGATTGAGAACAAATAAGAAAATTAAGAAGTTTTAAAAATATTAGAAAAGATTGTTTAGTTTGTCTAAAGTGATATTGAAAAACATTTTAATACTTTAAATACAATGTCTTGCAACCTAAAAAAACCGATAAGTGTGCATTTAAATAAATAATCATAAAGTTGTTTTGGAATATCTTCAGTGTCGTACTTTATTGACATATTAGTCACCAAATCTATATTATTGAAAAAAATATATATCACTTCTACAATATTAGACTTTTTTCATATTTGATAAGAGAAATAATAACATGATTTATACATATTTAAGAATCTTACATCCGTTGTATTTTCATTTGGAGGTTTTGCTAATTGATATATGAGGTGATGAAGAAACTCTAACTTGCAAACAATGCATGAATTCTAATTGTTGTGACAATGTGAATATCATTATTTGTCAATATTATTTTCAATCTACATATAGTATTTCAGCTCCTCGAATTTCTTGATTAAAAAGTATGGTGGTGGATGTAAACTATAATGATAAATTGACAACTGTATTATGAGAAACATTAAAATTAAGTAATAGTTGAAAATCCTATTGAAAAAGGTAAAATAATTTTTAACACCTTATTAAAATTGTGAGAAAATAATTAATCTCATGTGTAATAGATTAGAGTTTAATACCCAATCGAATGACCCTGTTTAAATATTATATTGTTATGAGCGTTGTTTTCACGAAATGTCCTTTTAACCCTACTAAGAGGTCTTGGTAAGGGAAAATGTTTTAAAAAATCAAATGGAAATCTACATTAGTAATTTAAAAATTAAAACAAAGTTGTTACAAAAAGGTATATATATGATATAAGATGATTCCATACGAGTAAAATAGAATGAAGAAATAACCGAGACTCATATGCATAGTTAATGGATTGGATTTTTAACCCTAAAGCCAAAATAAATATTTGGCTAAATTACACAATCTACCATTAAAATATACCCATTTTTCCTATTTACTCTCAAATTGTTGTGAACGTTACAAAAGTAGGATTAAAATAACATTTTATAACAAATATGCCTCTCTTTCTGTTATCTCCATCAATGTTGGTAGGACTTCGAGGGTAAAATCTAAAATTAGCACCTAAATATGAGCAAAACAAATGGAAAACCCCTAAATGTAAATTTGAGACACATAACCCCTTATAGTCAAAAAAACTTAAAATAGAATAGAAAATAAAAAATACTACAGATTTAACATTCCCATAAAAATTTAATTATCTAATCCCTTCAAATAATTATGACAAATATTTCAGATTCCAAAAAAAATATGCTTATCTATTTTTCTCAACTTAAATCTCAAATAGCCAAAAAAACCAAAAAGTAGAATGAAAAAAAATACCAATTGGGCATGCCTATCCCAAATTAAAGCATCCAATCAATTAAAATAATTATGGAGATCATTACAAATGCAAAAGAAATAGAATTTGATACACATATCTATTTTTTCAACTAAAAGCATAAAATAGCAAAAAAAATTGAACAATAGAAAGAAAAATAAAAAAAATCACCAATTCAACATGCCGATCCAAACTTAAAGGATCAAATACATTAAATTAATTATGGATACTATTATAGATTGCAAATAAATAAAATTTGACACACTTATCTATTTTTTTCAACTTAAACCATAAAATGGCAAAAAACCAAAAAATAGAATAAAAATAAGAAAAGAATAATTCAACATGCCCATCCAAATTTAAAGCATCTAACCCTTTAAAATAATTATTGATACTATTTTATATTCCAAAAAATATATATTCGACGCACTAATCTATTTTTTTCAACTTAAACCTGAAATAGCAAACAAAATGAAAAATAGAATGAAAAATAAGAAAAACAACACTAGCAATTCAACATCCTATCACAAATTAATGAATATAAAATTATTTGAATGGATTAGATGCTTTAATTTTGGATGCACATGTTCTATTTGTTAATTTTTTATTTTTCATTCTATTTTATAGTTTTTTTGCTATTTTATAGTTTAAGTAAAAAAAAAAAAAGAATGATAAGCAAGTCAAATTAGTTTTGGGTAAGCAATTTAAATAAATTAGTTTCTAAAATATTTTGATTAATATTTTCAAAGTGAAAAGACACATTATCTACCATGTTAAAGATAAATTAATTTACAATTAAAAATTATGAGTTTATTCTTTATTAAATGACAAAGGACAAAGAAATGGGTAGTTTTTTTTATGAATAAATGGGTAGTTTGGTATAAGAAAAATTACTTTATCTATTGATTTCAACTTTCTTTGTTCACCCTTGTTTTCATTTTAGTAATTTGATTCTAATACTTTCTTTATGTGACAATTAATTGGAAATCAAATGAAAGAAATTGAGACTTAAATGGAAATAGGATCAAATGTTGATTATTAAACTCTTGTGGTTGGCTATTTTTTTTTATTTTTATGAATTTCCTTCTTCTATTCATCTGTGAAAATGGAAAATGAATGAATTTTTTATTACACATCAAATTTTCACTTAATGAAGTTTATTATTTTGTTCTTTGCATATTTGTATTAATTGTTAGTATTACTTATATCCTTAAATAATTTTTTGGTTGAATAATTTTATTAAATGTATCATTGAAAAATGGATCTTCCTACAATAACTATTCTTTTTTTTTCTTCCCCAAAATACACTTTAAATTGAAACAAAAAAATAACACATTTTTATTAGAATTTTTACTTTTATCCAAAAAAATATTACTATTAATTATTGCTTGATAATATACTTTTAATAAAATATTTATCATTATTTTACAATATAGTTGGCTAGTAAAATCTCAATTACTAATTATATCCCGTAACATTCTTAAAATTTATTCTCCATTACTAAATGTTTATCATAAATCTGTTTATTAAAATAGTAAAATAACTAAGTTGACAATACCTCAGTGAATATACGCACACACACAAAATGTGTGTCTTTTGTATAATAAGAATGGCAATTATTTAAAAAAAATTGAAGTGTATAAAAAGTATTGAATATTACCTTATTTTTTTTAAACAAATATTGTGTAATTGACCAAATAACAAATTGCTATAAAAAGCATTGTTGATGCATTGTAAACTATAAACACATTCTAAAAAGAAAAACTTGTGATTTTAGATCAAAGGTCAAACTTCAGTCAAAATTGGGAAGGACATCTAAGAGACATTTATGGGTTTATATTTTCATTATAGAGAAATTTTATTATTTATGGAGGCAAATATGAGGTGTCACTCAATTGGACTCTAATGATTGGTACAATTACATAAATCTCCTTTGCTTTCCCTTTATAATAATATAATAGATATAATAAATAAGGATGCCATAGAAGGTAAAATAAAATAACTGTGATTATACTAAATTTCAATAGTAAAAAGAAAAACGTAGATTTATACATTTTGATTGATATAGTTGATGGAGCTTTTAGAAAGTTGCATAATATAATTTGCCTCCACTTTAATTGCTCTAATGGTAGCATCAACGGGACATGTTGGCATGGTAGAAATGCATCTTCTTTTTGCACCATTTTGAATTCTGGCTTCACTATGATTTTGATTATCTTCATGCTTGTCAATGTCATCCATAGTATATTTACTACAAATATAATTTAACACATGAAAACATTCATGTCATGATAGCTAACTAATAAAAGTAATACACATGTATGAGGAAAAGAAAAATAATCAAAATTTTGAATGGAGAAGATAAAAGTAAGTTACCTTTGTGTAGGTTTTATGTGTTTAACATCTGGTATATATAGAGGTAAATTTTAAAGGAAATTTTTAGTTTCCAAAACACATTAGTCATAATATGGTCACTTTTAATTACAATTATACAAGAATTAATTAAAATGCCAATTACCTATTGTAAATTTTGGTTACATAGCTTATTATAATGGTATATTTTCAAATCAGCCATTATGCCAACAATTTTATTATGTCAACAATTTATTAATAGTTAATGCGTATGAGTATTAGGATGGGAAGACTTATAATTTGTTTCCAATTATAAATGCCGATTAGTGAGGCATACCATTAACAATTAATTAATTTTTAGTGGCAGTGGTAAGTTAAATTAAGTGTATTTTTAGAATAGTATATTAATACAGTTGTAACCTAGTTTAATAATACAATAATGTAATAATAAAATAATATAATAGCATATAGTAACTGTAATAATGTAATTATATAATAAATGGTAACCATATATATAGTAACCGTAGTATTATATAATAGCATATTAATTTCAGTTGAAACTGTATTACACCATTAACAATTAATTATGATTTTCAAGTTGAAAACTTATTATATAGTAGAAAATCACAGCAACTTGGTTGGTAATTGTTAACAATATATATCTTTTAAATTTTGGTAAAGTAAATTGATATATTTGAATTTGGAATTAAATGTTTTTTCATTCTAATTTTCAATGTGTTAAATAAATAAACATTTTAAAATATTTTTAAAAATTCAGATTGAATATCCATTAGAAAGAAATAAAAAATGACATTTAAATCCCAAAAATTTTAAAAGTTATTTTAAGATAAAAGCGTATTTATTATTATTATTATTTTGCTATTTGTGGAAGTAACCCTTTCTTTCTACATTTTTTGGAAGAATATTCTTTGTGTGGTAATGTCAACTATTTATTTTTTGGCAATAAGATTTCACAAATTGTTCCTCACAAATGAGATACTTACAAGTCAACTACATATTTTTGGAAGATTTCATAAATCAAATGTCACAAATGAGCCATTGTCATGCCTTATTTACTGACATAATACCAATTAAAGCTTTAAAGGGGTAAATTAGTCGTATTCAAAAATTTGCATTTAAAACATGCATATTTAAGCAAAAAAAGTACACATGACATTATTTCATAAACCAAAATAAGGAAAAGACCACAAACTCCCTTAAATATGTTCTGCTTTATATATACATATTAGATGTTAATACCAAACGGAGCTACTATTTACTAATATTTTCAAAATTCTAATGATAATTGCTGGCACCAATACAAAAAAAGGTCAAATATCTTATTCGAGCAAAGGTCTATGTGAATTAATTGCCAACTAGAATTGTCAACTCCAGTCTCAAGCTAATAAAACACTAGGTACATACTAGGGAATAAGGGAATGAAATTGTTAATTACTACTAATTTCTAACATATTTAATTTAATTCCAGATAAGTTTTTAATTGTTGCAATTTGAACTGGGATGAAGAAATTAAAAACCCTACTACGGGAAGAAGAGCTAGTACAAATGATTCACTTAATTTTGGAACCCATAGCCATTGTGCTAGAAACGAACCTGTTGTTGACCTCAACACTACAAGAGGGAAGCGATGAAACAATTGAATTTTAGTTGCTAGTTAGTTCAATCACTAGTCAGTCACTAGCTTATAGGTCATGGGAATTATTGCAACTGACTAACAACTGAAATATTCAGTTGCTAGTTTTGAAATCTTAGTCGCTAATCAATCGTACATTTTATAATAATTTTTAAAATTAGTCACTAGTTTACTTCATTCACTATTTCAGTCGCTAAATCAAATTAAAACCTTCAGCTTCGGCCTCTCCTTTCCCATTTCTCCTTATTGTTTCTCCTTCATTCTTAGTTTCTCTCATTGTTTCTCATTATTCCTTTTCTGTTTCTCTTATTGTTTATTTCTCTCATTAATTCGCTCTAGGAGCCACTGCAGCATTTTGTTTGCACCTCCGAGAGTCGCCGGAACCCTTGTCGCCCGAGCCCTGCTGCCCAGTTGTCCTAAAAGCACAGTCGTCGAGAGAGTTGAAGTTGTGGTTGATCTTAATGTGGTCAATGAAGTAGTTACACAATGAGATCATACTTCTTTTTCAGTAGCTGATACCATGGGTGAAGTAAAAAATTTAGAGGATGAAGATGTTGGAGATATTTTGGTTTTAATAATATATTTATACTTATATATGTACTTAAAATGTACATAATGTTATATAAAATATATCATTAATTCAAAAAATAGAACTTAAACTTGAATTTAGTATAATAATTAACGACTAAAATGGTAGGCTTAGCGACTAAATTTAAAAATGGCTAGTGACTGAATTAAATGTATTAGTGACTGAACTTTCAATTGCTATTTTAATAAAATTCAAAATTCTAACGATTGATATATTGAGTCGCTAATTTTAGTCGCTAGTCAATTGCTAACAATTAGCAAATAATAATTTTGTCACTAAACGATTCAGTTGCTAGTCAGTCGCAAACTAATGACTATTTCTTTAGTCACTATTCTGCTTTTCTCGTGTAGTGCAAGTTCTCGTTCAGCAACTAGCTTCTACTTGAATTCAATTTGATATGGTAATAGTCCACAGGTGGTAGTCTAACAACTTTGCACTTAGATTGTTTGGCCTCTAATCTGGGTTTGATGCCTAATGGGTATATTGTGTATCATTTTTTATAAATTGCAATTTGTAACTCTTTAAATTTTAAGAGGCGGTAGACACTAGACAGATCACCCTAAACCTTACTCAATAGTTTCTTATCTTTTAATATATACTTGTGAATGCTTAAGACTATAAAAAAAATTTGAAACCCTAATAACTCATTTTCCATCTAATTAATTTACTTCTTCTTGCACGGTCAATAATATAAAGTAAAGGTTTGTGTGTGTGTGTGTATATGGAATCAATTTAGCCTAAAACCGTAAATATTTAAAGAATTTAATAGTGAACTAAACCTGAACCTGAACCATTTCTACGCCAATTGTGAAAATCTGTATCTTTTTTTTTTTTTTTCTCACCTTCAAATATTTAAGTACTTTTATTATTATTATTATTATTTGAATTGGAGAACAAAAGCCAAACCAGAAAAGGTCAATGTATGTATGGAGACTTGTATGATGATATATGGTTCAAATTCCCAATCATTGACATGTTCCAGATTTTAGAAAACCTTTATTAATTCCTGCAGAAGCTGAGTATAAGTGGTGACTGCTGTACTTTCAGACGGGCTTTCGGGGACACATGTATAAAAAAGAGGAGGAGTAATTATAAAGGAGTCATACGAACAATGTTCATAAAAAAAAAAATTGACAGCGATAATTTGAACATAATATATTTCTTATAGACTTGTATATTCTTGCTGCTTTACATATAGATTGAATAAAAGTAATTTTAACCGTTCATTGACTGGCATATTATTAATATTATGCAATGCATTCTGAATTTTCTAAAAGATGGATGTTGTACAACTTATTTTACAAATTGAAAATTGATGGCAGATCCAGGAAACAACAAACACTGTAAAAGAGTAATCATATTATATTTTATGTTAAAGCTTTGAACAATTTATTAATAATAAATATATTAAAATATTGGAGTTACAAGGAATAAACTCCCATCAAATAATATTTTAAAACTTTAACCCACTAACACTAATACCAAAAGAGAAGGGTAACGAGGGATATTAGGAAGTAAAGTAGACTGGGAGCTATATTTTTTACCAAAAGCTGGTGTGGTCTCGAAATTTATCCTATTATAAATAAGTCGTTTTTGTACATGAACAGAGGTTTTAGTTGAAGCACAGAAATGAAAAAAAAAGGGAGAGGGTTAGTCTGACAGATCAGTAACAACATCTCTCACCCATCTCCATCATTCTTTTACACCTGTCAGCCTTTACAACTTGCACCAATCAAATGAAGTGGGCAGTGCAGGGCAGCTTCTTTGTTCCGTTGTGTTGTGTTGCGTTGTGTCCCCTCCATGACCGCTGTCTTCTTTCATGCCTCACTACTTTATCAACACCATCTCTGAACCCTACTGATAATTCTGCTATCACTTTGATTTGATGTTTTTTTCTTGAGGTTTTAAATTTATATTTAAAAAGTAAACTACTTATAATTTTTTAAAATATGATTTTTTAAAGTTTTTTTATTAATATAATTATAAATAAACTTAAAGGAAAAAAAATGATACAAAGAACCAAGGATGGAAAATAGTTCTTCCATATGTGTCTTGATGGTGATACAAGAGAAATTGAAAAAGCAGTGGAACGCAACTGCTTAACCCACCCCAGTAATTCTACAAGAAACGGCATGCTATTTATTTTTTGGTAATTGTTATGTGACGGTTTGTCATTAGTTTTTACAATGACAAGCATATACACTTCATGTTATCCATCTTCTTGAATTCCAGGTGAACTCTATTCTTACAAATGACTCAGAACTATTTATAACTCCAAAAAATAATGACATTCTATCATATAATTATGGTCCTTTATTTCCCAATGTGTTACACATTTCCCTTATTATTACAATAAGTTAATTCGAAAATAATAATCTTGTACACAATTATTGTTTTGTTCAAAATTCATTTATTTTGAAATTTTTCACTACCTAATTGTTACTACTATCACCTAATTCATTTTAACTTAACTCAACTTAATTCAAAATGTATTGATTTTTTTTTTACATTTTTAGCCTGCTATCAATTTTATTCAAAATTCAATATTAAGAAAATATAATAATTTATTAAAAGTATTTTTTTTGTTATGTCATTAGATTTCTATCAACTTTTCTTTTTTGAGAAATGAAAAGGGAAAAAATTATAAAAATTTAATAAGATTGTAAAAATTTTATTTTCAATGGATTAATATGTCTTCATAATATTAATTTTCAAATGAAATTAGTTCCAAGAAAAAAATGTAAAAATAAAAAAATTATTTTAAATTAAAATGAATAGGTTGTGAATTTGTGAATTAAGTTTGTAAAAGCTGATGATGGAACACCACTCAAATAATTGTTTGAAACTCCGATATCTCACCACTGCAATAGAAATTATCAATTTCGTGCATAAAAAGTTTGCACTAAATATTCTGTTAAATTTAAATGTATGTGATAATGATTTGATGGATGGTGTGTATAACAATATTTGCTGTCTTGTATTTGTGTAATTATAACTTTATGAGAGATGGAAACTCTGGTCATGCTTCATGCATGTTATGTGCTTTACTTTTATTAGAGTTTATACGGTGACCATCTTTTACGATATGTGACGTTTCATTCAAAACGGGTGACTGGAAATATTAATTGGTGCACGAAGAGGTTGAAGTGAACAAGATGAAAATGGACCAAACAGAAAGGCAAACTCAAAGTGATGGTCCCAAGCCTTTGACCCTTTCTTTGGTTTTTCTTGCCTACCTTTTGTCGACGGTTATCTAATCGCCCTGTCTTGTCTGCTTTCAAGGGATGCAATGCAATGCAACAAACCTGCGTGTACCATCTTACTAGCCCGACATCCTGTCTTATGTTTGGATCTCTCCGGCTCGTTTAGGCCCAGAATATGTCCAGAGCCGATTGGATCCTGTTGAGCCGAACTCAACATGGGTTAGGCCCGACTCGGCAACCATAGGTTAGTGGATTCTGGTTGGTGGGGGCCTGGTCATTGGGCCTTTCCTATTCTCATTTTGACAATTTTGGCCCGCTTCAGGAAACAGGTTCTCCTTCCCTCCCCCAGCGGTGTCTTTCAGAGTTGTAATCGAAATTCATAAAATAAACATAGAAATATTATTTTTTGTAAAAGCAAAATCCATAATATGTACCACATATGTATAAAACAGGTGATAAATATATACAAAACATGTACCACATATATATAAATGATATCAGAGATATATAATACATATATTTAATTATTTGTACAAGTTTCAACAGTTTAAATTTTAATATATGAATCCAATGCATAAACAAAAGTTCTTTTGTACATATGTAATTATAAGTTTATATGAATGTCTTTGTGTATTGTGCATGTCATGGTTTAAATCAAAATTGTTCTTTCATTATTTTAATATACATATAATTTTCTGATTATGTGTTATTCTCCCTCATGCACATATATGTTCTTAAAAAAATACGGATTCATTTGAAGAAAAACAAAAATATGAGGGATAAAAAAATAGTTTTGACCCAAATCATTATTTTTCTTTTCTATGCAAATCGTGCACAACTAAGAAGATGTTGCGCCATTGCTGCCACTTCAATTGCTTGCCATAGCCGCTTTTGCCCATCACACTGCCTCGTCCTTGTCTCACGTTTCTTGGCAACGCCAGCCAATGCCGATTCCAAATCGTTGGGATGGGCCCTTCACCATCGATCCTTGACTTTTATATATTAGGTTTTATCTTAATTCAATCTTACCATATGGTTAAGGACCAAATAAATTGTGTAGTCTACCCAATTGCTTAACACATGCAGCTTGTTTCTCTAAATCAATTTAAGTGCCAGATGGCGTGATTTGAAATGAAAGATGAGAAGGTAAGGAGCTGAGAGAGATCAAAATCAGTTAAAGTACATAACTAAAGAAAAAGAATGAATTGTTAAGCACGATTGAATCAATTAGTTCTACCTAAAGTCGATTTATGTATATTCATCTTATTCCCATCTCTTTTTGTCTATATCTATTTATATTCTAATAGGCAAAAGGGACAATTTTACCACTAAAGTATATGACCCATAGTAGTTTTGTCATTAAAGCTCTATTCCAAAGAAATTTGCTACTAACGCTTTCAAAATGAACACATTAAGACATGCTGACAAAATGATGATATAGTGGTATTTTTTCGATGTGGAACACACGTGAAAACACAGGTGGAAATGGAAAAAATGAAAATTTATTGTATAGTTACTCAAGTTATATTTCTTTCATATTTTTCACTTTAATATTTCATCTTTAGCACCAAAGCCACTATCTTCAACTTATCTTTCTCAACCTGTTGGAAATGGAAATGGCAGATAAGTGTATTGATGAATTCTTCTACCATGATTTCCCTTCAACTCGCTCATACAACCACCGCACTCTTAGCCCCAGTCTCAACCCTAACCGCAGCAACCTAAACTCATGAATTTGCTTAACTCCAGCGGCATTGATTACTGAGTAGTTGTTGCTTGCCTTCCATGATTGTTGGCCAATTGTTACTTGTCATGTCTCATGCATGATTTTCAGTAATTGGACAACCCCCCATTTTGTTTGCCCCTCCTGGATGTTGCCATTGTCACCACTCACCAGTGTCAAAACTTGATGACAATTATGTCTATTTCAAAAATATTGATGGCAAAACTGCTCGTTTCGAAAATATTAATGACAAATATACCATATATTGATTGATGTGATGACGGATTATCTAAGTCACTCATACTCTAACAGAATATTCTTTATGATAGTAGAACATTCTCACTATTAACTGTCATAGTTGTAAATATCCTCTTATTCCAAAACATTGATGACAAATATGCCCATTTTAAAAATATTAGTGACAAAACTTCTCTGGACCCTATACTTTAGTAGCAAAATTACCCTTTTTGCTCATTCCAATACTATCAATTATAGCATAAAACAAGTGTAAATCATCAAATCTTGCATCCCCTTAAAACTGGATATATGAACAAATCCGTTATCAGATATGTACAAACTAAATATATAAAGAAGTGAAATATCTGTATAAGTAATATGTAATGCATGTATAAATGAGATCATAGATATCTTATGTGTTCAACGACCCATAAAAGAACATGTGCAAATGCGTCAAATCCTACTTTCCTCCAAAGTTTCGGAGATATGTACAAAATCAATTTTTGTTTATGTAAAAACTTGATCTACAAAGAAAGTGAGTGATTTGTACAAATGATGTGTGACATACATGAAAAGCAGTCATATATATTACTAATATATTTAATAGTTTGTATGAGTTTAACCTTTTATAAAAAAACAGATGTGGCTTTATCAAATCCGCTTCCCTTCAAAATTTGAGATATGTAAAAATTGTATGAAAAATAACGTAAATGATTGATATGTACACAACATATATCATATATGTATAAATAATATCAGAGAGATGTTACAGATATATTCAATTGTATGTACAAGATTTATATTTTTATAAATTAAAGGAAAATTATGATAAAAATTTAATTAATATTAATATAATAGTGATATTTACAAATCAAATGTTCGATATGTATGAACTTAATATACAAATAAGGTTAGAGATATCTATAAATCAAACAATTGGTAAGTATATTTATTATGAGAGATTTGTATAAATTATATAAGACATGTGTACATATAAAATTATGAAAATAGTAATTGATGTGTCTGAAACTCGATACATAAAGCAAGTGATGAATATGTAAAAAATATGTGAAACATATGTATAAATTAAATCACAAAACTTTTACTGACATATTATCTTTGTTTGTAAGTAATTTTATGATTTTTTTCCATATTATTGTTCACATTTGTGCCTATGAATACAAATTTTATCTTTAAAAAAAAGTTGAGGTAAAATTAGGTAAAAGGAGAAACATTAAGAGCTAGAACAATAAATAAGAAAAAAAATTCTGAAAGCACATTTGGGCCATTTTGTTCTCGCCATCATACTCATTTCTTTATTTTTCCCTTTTTAGGCAAATCTTAGCAATGACCTGCCCACCGCTGCCAACCATGGATCCATTAATGTTGCCGCTTGGTGCTATAACTGCCCACTATTGCCTACTAGAAATCCACCTCTTGTGTCCTTGTCATTGCCCTCTCTGTCGGCTTCACTATTCCATCTCAATCCCAAAATGAGAATACATATATTCCTTTTCCGTCACACCGTCCAATGAATTAGAGGTCAATTGGAGGGGCAGAGGAATTTCTAACAACAAATGGTAAGGCCTTCTAACAACAACGGGACTTGCGTAATGAAGGAGGAGGAGGCACAGTCTAGAGAATAGAATGTTGAGGGAGAGGGCGACAAGCATGAGGTAGTCAAGAAATGAGAGAGGGCATAGTGGGAATTTGTTACTTTTTATAGGATCATGCTAAACTTTTTGTTTGTAAAATGCATGTAATGTAGGATAGAAAATGAGCAAACATGTTTTTCTTACCTTTAAACTCCTACTCCATAACATATATAGAACAAACAAAAGAACATATTCATACATATTTAAAATTAGTGTGCTACCATTAGAAAATCATAATAAGGACTCGAATTCATAACTTTAACACTTAAGTACATGCAACCTAATGAATGTAGCTAGGTTGTTTACAAAAAAAAATCTTGATTTTCAATTGAATTAAGCTCAAAGTTAACAAAAAGTTTGAATGTCAATTTCCAAACTAAAAATATGAGGAAAAATAGACATGACGTGCATTACCACTTTGTGGCAATGGGATTAAAGAAATCCTCAAATCAATATTTAATGATAAATGAATTGTGAAAGGATTACAATAGCAATTCTAACACAAGTTTATTTTACATCTTGCACTACCTTACCTTAGCTCCTTTTTTTACGATAAAGAGGAAAAACATCTCACAATCGCAGAGGCAGAATTTGAACTCGGCCAACTATAAAAAATTTGAATAACATGAAAAAGGGCCAATTCAAACTGGTTAAGTTTAATTTGCATCACATCCTTTACGTTTATATATATTTATATTCTAATACAACCCTTCATAGTATAAAACAAGTGTGAATATATCAAATTTCTTGTTTCCTCAGAATTTAATATATCAAATTTCTTGTTTTCTCAGAATTTAAAATATGTGCAAATCAAATACTAGATATGTATAAAAACAGTGAGAGATATGTGCAAATAATATGTAACATATGTATAAATAAGACCATAGATATGTTTTGGCAGAAATATCAAATTTGCCACTGATGTTTTAGGTTGGGAGCAGATATGTTACTATAGTTTTTTTTTTGCTCAATTTCCTACCAGTGTTTTAAAATGGTTTGGATATGTCACTGAAGTTTTAAATTAATAGTGAATATGCCACTAACCATTAAAAAACTAACAAAAATATTAAAAAGCAAACAAAAAATGTTAAAAATAATAAATTTTAAGATTTTAGGGTGATAATGTAAGTTTTAATAAAATTCAAGGACCTTTTGTAATTAAACTCTTTCTTTCTTTCTCAAATGCCAACGAAGAGATTAGACAGTAAAGATAGGGGAAGGGCGGCGACGGGGTTGAAGCACTGGTGAAAGAAACAACAATAGGACTGAAGTGCTGATGGCGGGGATCAGACACTTTTTAGCAAAAATCTCAAAGCTTCTAATATTTTTTTTTGAAAAATGCATAATAACTATAAGATTTCAAAATTTTCCTTTTTTACCACTTTCCATTATTTTCTAACTGACAGTAACATATTCGGCCTATTTTAAAACATTAGTAGGAGATTAGGCAAAAAAAAAAAAAACATATAATGACATATCTACTCCTTGCCCAAACACATGAGCGGCAAATTTGATATTTTTGCTTATATGTTTTCAATAGTGCCTATAAAAAACACGTATGAATGCATCAAAACATGTTTTCGACCAAAATTAAAGATATGTACAAATTAGATGACAGATATGTATGAAGCTTGATGTATAAAGATAGTGATGGATATGTGCAAAATATATGTCATATATATATATAAGATTAGAGATATGTTACAAATATGTAAGTGAATAATTTTTTTACATATTAATTTATTATGTGTTTGACATTATTTGTACAAATAAGTTTATTGTTTTGTACATATGTGATTATATGTTAGTTCAATTTTGTTTTTTATTTATCTATATTATAATGTGCTATTAAAATTATTCCCATATTACTGTGTATGAATATAACTTCATGTATCATTTTTTTTTGCATGTAAGCATGTCTAAAAAAACACATAGGATCAATTTGGAAAAAAAAAATAAAAAGATCAAGGAAAAAAAGAAAGTTTCTCTCCTTAACCCTAATTCTAATTCCCCAGTCACCACCCCCCAATCTCTAAGTATCTACATGACGTTTGCAACCTAACTGCCTCCAATTGCAAAGATGGCCACTCCGTCACCATACCCTGGCCTTCATACATTGCTTCCGTCCCTATTGCTGCCATCACTGTGACTTAGGCTAAAGTTTGTCCACAATATAATCTCCCCCATTGTTTGCGTTATCTCTTTCTTGATGTTGACTTTAGCTCCTGTGGGAGACGACAACGGCATGGTTGCAGATTTCAGTGAGAAACGGCAGCAATGTGGCTGGAGGCTACGATTAGGGGTGAATTTGTGACTCTACAAGAAGAAGAGTGAGTGAGGAAAGACAGAGAGCCTAATGACATATTTGTCATTAGAGAATTCAGGAAGGGCATGGAGGTAATTGTCGGCGTATAGCATATGAGAAGTAAGGCCCATATCAGAACGATCCATTCAAACTAGTCTTGCCAATACCATATAGTATTTAGTATGTAAGGTAAATCATTGTCTATATGTGGGATCAGGTAGATTTGGCAATTTATTTTTCACGATATAATACTTGTTCAAGGCAAAACAAGAAGACAAATAATTCATTTTCCAACTTACTAAGATTGTTGTTGGTTGAGACATTGACCATAACAATTTCTCAAAAAATAAAATTATAAATTTCAATTTTTTTTAAATAGCAAGATAAAAATTTTATTAAAATTGAAGAAATAAAGTGATGTACATGGAGATCCAACTAGACACTAGATACATAAATAAATCAATCCATAAAATGCCCCTCCCAAATACACTACCTTCCTAGGTTAGCCTTACCTTATACCTCTAAACATACGATTTGATAATTTGTACCTTAATTAACAATTTGGGAAAAAAAAGTAAAGAAAAAATAAAATGATAGGTATCTTATTATATGGCAGCCCATTCGATATTTCATGCTTAAGAAATAATATTCAGAAGTCGAGGGAACCATAAGTTTTTAATCAAACAGACTAGACCTCGGAAACTTATAATAGGGATACGGAGAAACTTTTCTATTTCATTTCAATCCACGTCCAAGTAAAAAGAAAATATAGTACTTTTTAAGGCAAAAAGAACCCCGGCTTATATTTATTTAACAATTCCTTCTCAAGTAGATTCTAATTGCCCCTCTTTCACCAGTCTTCACAATTTCAAACCGATTCTAAAACTGGTCATTCAAAAAGCTTATTATAATCTTCAATAAAATTTTGTTGAAAATAGTTTTTTGCACCATGTAATTTCCAAAAAAGTGGATATATCTTATCATGCAGTATATTATGATTGTATCATCTTATTCTATTTTAGTTAATAGATACACTATCGAATGGTTTTCTTCATCTGCAGAAGTTCGTTAGGGTGATCCTTTATCTTTTACGTCTTCATATTATGTGTTGAAGTTTTCTCCAGTTGACTTCAGAAGCTCTAATCCTGAGGGTTCTTAATGTCGTTAAGGCAAGTAGACATAGGTTGAAAATAAGTCACTTGTTTTTTATTAATAATTGCCTCGTTTAGTTCCAACGGACATTAACGGTTGTTCAGGCCCTTAATAAAACATTTCAAGATTTTGTGATAGTGGCAAACCAACACATTAATGTCCAAAAATTTAAATGGTACTTTTGTAGTAATATCATAAGAATAGCCCAGGACAATATCCTTCATATCTTTCGGTTTTTCAATAAGCAATGGCATTCTTACTTATTTGGGAGTGCCTTTTTGCTAGCACCTATCTTGTCGAACCTCATTTCAATTTCTCATGGACAAAGTTCAGAAATACTTGGCAAATTGCAAATGGAATCTTTTAAACCTTATTGGTCGTTTCATTATTATTTAATCGACTTTATCTGCCATTCCCATTTATGTGATGTCTCTACTTAAGGTCCTAATGACTTTACCAAATTGTCTTTCCCATCTGTTTATTCATTTTTTATGGTCAAGAATCCAAGCTAAATGAGGGCTTCACCTGAAGCATCAAGAAATCCTTCACCTCCCTAAAGGAATTGGTGGGCTATGGATTAAAGATCTTTAGCTTTTCATTTAGGTTCTACTTGTGAAAATATTTTGGCAAATATTTATGAGAAACAACAACACCTTGGTTTATAGGTTCATCATGGCCAAATATTGGCTTAACCACTTGATTTAGACAACAAAAATTTTAAGAAATTTATCCTCTATTTGAAGAAGTCTTCTGTATGGTCGAAGGTTGCAGCAAGACCATATTCAATGATTTGTAGAGGATGACTCTAGAATTCAAGTTTAGGAGGATGTATGGCTTCTAGGTAATTCCTCTTTTCATTTATGCTTTCCTGTCGGCAATGCTGACAATGATCCAAATTTTTGAGTCCTTAACCTGTATGATTCTCAAGGACATTGTTGGAACCACTTTATGCTTTAACATTTGTTTCCTCTATAAATTAATAACCTTATTTTGCAAATCTCTCCTCCATACCCTCTGTTATTGCTTGGCTAGGAAATGTGTCAAGCTCCTTCACAATAAAGCAAGGTTATAATCTTGAGCTACGAAGAAAGTTGGCCATTTTGTTAACTTCTGCAGGCAACTCCTTCTATGGTACACTACACCCAGATATTCTTACTACCCTTGAGGCTATCTAAGCTTCCCAAGTCCCACAAAAATTTAAAATTTTCTTATGAACATGTCTCTTTAAAAATTTTCCATGAAAATAAATCTTGATACCTCTAGTAGTTTTATATATAGACCCTATCTTCCCTTGATGTTATTCTTTATCTAAAACAATGTCTCACCTCTTCTAGGAATGTTCGAGCTCGCAAGACATTTGGGGTGATTTCTATTATCATCTTTGCCCATAAATTATGCTTCACTTGGAGAATGGCTAGCTTTCATACTAAATCACCAGAAGCACTACCCTCCAGCTTGATTCCATTTTCTAATAACCACTCTTTGGACTATCTGAATTGGTCACAATGAATACATCTTCATGCTTCATGTCATATCTTAACCTCCAGAAAGGATGATCGCGACTTGCAGTTATATATGGCCAATAATTTCCAATAGAGGTTCTCCTACTTTCCATTTGATCTCCTACATACTTGTTATTCTTGGGGTCATAGTTAGCATCAAAGCATGTTTTGTCGTCTAGAAATCTTCATCCCTGACAGTGGCTAGAAGAGTTCAACAGGGATGGGTACGGTCGCTTAGGCATATATGGTTGGGTATCAACACCCCTCCAAGACACCATCAGGGGAATCTTCTTCTCTACTGTGAATCTGCATTGTAAGTTGAAATCTATGCCGTTTATGGGGGAACATCTTTTGTGTCTACTTAAGGCCTTCTGCCGGTAACAATTGTTACTAATTTTTCGCATGTGTTACAAGCAATCTTGGACATATTATCCCTTAGCATGAATCTTCTCTGTCTTGTTCACCTACTCATAGACATCTTGGATTCCTTGTAGAGTCACTTGATCCTAGTTGTGCCAAGGTAGAAAGTGATGATTGCCAACCAATTTGCATCCTTTACTCTTCATGATTTCCTCTTATATTTTATTCTAATTACAAAGAAGAAGAAGAAGAAGAAGAAGAAGAAGAAGAAGAAAACAATCCTTACATATATATATGTGGTCGAATTGAAAGCTTGAAGAAAGAAGAAACGACTAAGAATTATGAGTGTGTGACAATTGTACATTTTTTGTTATTTGGCTGACTTGTTCTTGTAAATTGTAATCTTAAGAACGTTCCTCCAGCATCCTTCAATTAAATTACGTAGACAATAAATATATAGAATTCCCTTCTCTGACGTCTTATTTTTCAAGTTAACATTTTTCTGACCAATCATGTATAGTTTTGGTTTTGGGGTCAAAACCAATCATAATTGGAAGTACCAATTCAATTAACTAATACTATAACTAATGATCAACAGAAGAGAATAAATAAAATATAGGACAGGAAGGGAGCCCACCAGCACCAGAAGGCAAGGCAAGCAAGGCAAGGGTTCGGTAAGAGAAATTGGTGAGGTTGTGAACGAGTCACAAATAAAAATGTGCAAAATTAGTTTGACGTAGCACCAACTAAACCGCTGGATGGGTTAACCAACCGGACCTAAAACCTTGAATTTGACGTCAACTCCTCTTTAATCTTCATGTCCCTGTCCATTAAATTAATTTTCATTTTGAACACAATTACTTACCCTCATACTCATCTCTTACACCAACCAGTTGATATGAATGATAACTAGAAGTACAACTCCCTCATTGATTACGTACAGATTTGTCATTCTTAATTCTTCTTCCTCTTCTTCTCTTTTGTTTTTTTTTTTCAATGATAATTCCTCTCTATTGTTTTATACATCTATGGATGGTCAAAATGATATTGCAGGTAGCGGCTTATCCAAGTTGAATAAACTTAAGAGTTTAAAATTTAAACCAAACTTCGAGTTAAATGAAGCAACCATGTAGAACTACGTACTCCTTTAAGTATTCTTAGGGCCAATTCGTTTAAAGTTACCGAATTAACGTGTTATTGCTGATTAGACTTATGTCAATGATGTTTTTACCCCTGAAGTTATATGGAATTACAACCGATTCTGTCTTCCTCTACCTCCACCGTTCTTCTAGTGCTTTTGGTCTCGCCCCATTCTGCCTCTACCTCACTCCACCTCTACTCTGCTTGACCTGTAAATCAGCTTATGAGATCGGCGATGATCGAAGCAAAATCTGCTCATGAGATCGGCGATGATCAGAGCAAAATTGGAGCAAAATCGAAGCACGTGGGCGATAATTGGAGCAAAATCGAAGCAAGTTGGCGATGATTGGAGCAAAATCGAAGCACGTTGGTAATGATCGGAGCAAAATCAAAGCAAGAACCAAGCAAGATTGGAGCAAGCTCCTTGACGAGCAAGATCAGGTCAAGATCACAATTGAGTACTTGTTGCGTTTTGAGAATTTGGGGAAAAAGATAAATGGGGATAAAAATGGAATAAATTTATGGGCCTTAAAGATAACATGTTAACATGGTTGGATTAACTCCAACCAAACAGACAGTTAGATTCCTTGACTACTAATTAACTTTTAGTAATCTATATTTAGTATTGTACATAAAAATGAATGCGTTCCACATCACAGGGAGAAAAGGAGGGGGCCGATACGCTTGGGTGGAAAATAGACTCGGAAATCCATTACTTTAGTAATGAATGGAAATCCTCTTCTCTGCGTGATTGGAATTGCGTCCCTTTTTATCTCTCTTTCAGTTGTTGTCCCGCATTCTTTTGTTGGTAATCAGCCTTGCCTTATTAGTTAGTGCACTCTCATTCGTATTCCCAACATGAAAACTTGTTTCTGTTACTAATCTGTCCCTTAATCACCCTTGCTTCTGCTATAAAAGAGCTATAAAAGAAAAAGTAAAAAAGGAGCTCTCGTTATCCAAACAAAAGTTTGGTTTTTGTCCCAACGAGACACGCATATATACAATATTGCACTAATGGTAGTTGGTGGGGTTACATTACATTATCGTAATGTCTAGTAACGACATGGAGAGATTGAGAAGGTAAATTAATAGATTGGTTAAGGGCTGGGTTCCATGGCTACTGAGTATTCAGAAAAGGGAGCCGGCAGACAACAAAGTTGAAAAACCCATCTTCATATTGTTCTTCCATAGAATAGTGCGCCTGTCAGGGACCTCACCGTTTTCTTCTCTGCCAAGCTAATTCCATTTCTCCCTTTCTTTTGACGATTGTTTGTATTGGAGGCACATTTTCTCTTCATTAGTGAAGGAGTACAACAAGTTTTCTGAAAAAGAAAAATAATTTATTGACTAGGTCATACATATATTTCATTTTTTTCAAATAAGGTGAACGCCAATTAGTTTTAAATTAAATTACATTATTATTATTTCACACCATTAAGTGACTATTTATTTAAATTGTAAATTCATTGAAATCTTAATTAAGAAGTTTAAAATTTTATTTTAGAATCTTTTCTTAAAAGAAGTTTTTTTTTTTAGTTTCTTATTTTTAGGGTGCATGGTTATGTGATATGATGATCGGCCTTGAATTTCATGTTACTCCCAAAAGAAGAAATGCAAACGATTTATTGGGGCGGGTATAAAATCCTTAGGCAAGGATCAAATCATAGCCATAACCCGTCAAACTGAGAGAGGTCTTGTCACTTGCGGCATAAAGCACCAAACTCAAATGGTTGAACTTAATTAGCACCATTAAGGTTGTCGTTGGGGAGAATAATGGGAAACCAGGAGTGGGCGCAACCATGCAAATTAAAAATGAGAGATCAACTTTATCTAATTGCAGTTAGGGGCTTAGCTAAAAATTTTAGTTAGAGCGAGCTGTACTGCTTGATGTTGGCCTCACATATGATCCAAGAGCTATGAATTTCAGCTGGTGAGTTAACTTCTACTTAGCCAATTTTTAAGCAAATGTCTCTCTCATGTACATAGCCTTAATCCTTCAACTAAAAGTCTATTTGAACCTCTCATAACCTGATTAAACTCATATCCTCACAAAAGATGAACGCTCTAATGTGGCGAACCAAACGCTAATTATTTCTCCAATTTTTGGTGAAAATGTGAAATTACACTTAGAAGTTTGCATAGATTTTGAATAGAAGAAGAATAATAATAAAAAGAGGACAACTTTTTTTTTGAAATTCTTCTCAAAATCAGAGAAACTAGGTATGTACATGAAGGCGAGTGAGAGAGCTCTTTTCTGCTTGTTACTGAAACAAAATCGTTTTTCTATATTGACAATCTTCACAATTCCTAAATCAAGGGCACAATTGTACATGGTCACTTATTAATTCTTTCCTCTTTGTAATTGAGGACCTAACTGTACATGGGCTCCTTAGATATACCCCACTATATTCCTTAAACAATAAAAAAGCCTGAAATATACTAAAGCCCCTTATTAATTTCAAACTATACAGCTAAGAACCTAAATTTTATATTTCTACATCTCTATCTCATATCTAATTACCATCAATGAATTTTTAAAATTCTAGGGGAAATGATTGGCACCTCCAGTCCCTTCATGGCTATGCCCTTAGTTGCAGCTGCTTTAGCAACTCATGATATAAGACGACTCTACCGTCCATCCTTGCAAAGTCTATCTAGTGGTGCTAGAAGGCATGCCACTAGTTGTAGATTTTGAGAAGCGAACATATATTGACCTTGGAGACAAACTCAACCCGAGTGGCTCAAGCTCCCAAATAGCACCAGATTAGCAACGCAAATGTGTGCAAATGTGTGTTGCGTTGTATGCAAAGTGCAACGAGCATCTTTTATCAAAATTCCATGCATGGTATTGTTGATCGCGAGGTGAATTCAATTGCTCGTGTATACACTTGTGAAGGTAGCCCTTTTGTAGAAGCTTTTGTTGTTTGGACCAAAAATGAAGGTGCTTTTACCATCAAAGGAAAAAGAAAAATGAAGAGAGAGAGAGAGAGAGAGAGAGAGAGAGAGAGAGAGAGAGAGAGAGAGAGAGAGAGAGAGACACACACACACACACACACACACACACACATAAATCCTGATTCAGTTGATAAAATCTAAAATTGATGGTCAAAATAGCGAATACATGGATGTTGAAGGAGTTCTATAATATTCACCCTTCCATGTCAAAAATGGAATACCACGTACATAAGGCCTAGGTGACCTAGAGTTCGGGATGACAATTGGATGAGTGGTGTCAGATCATTCAGATTCGGATTTAATTTGGTTAGTATGAATTTGGGTCCAGATTGGGTCATATGGGTTCGGGTTGATTTCGAGTTAAGTGGATTTCGGATTCATATTGGGTTGGGTTGGATTTATTTAGGTTTGGGTTCAACATATGTCTGGTCGATTTCAGTTTCGAGTAATTTCATGTAATGTTTTAATCCAAACTAGGGTTGACTAGGCGGATTTTTTTGTGTTACTGGTGTATATGCTAAAATTACTTAATCAATTCATTTTTTATTTAATTTTTGTTAACAATTAAATTAAATAATTCAATTTTTTGTGCAATTAATTTACATTGATTATTCTTTTCTTAGTATGTTAAATTAAAAAATTCATAAAAATTTTCTTAATTATATTTTAACAAATTTGTTGTTATATCTAATTTTTGCTATGAAATTGCTATGCAATATAACTTCAATTCACTATTACCATATTAGTGACTATACTGAAAAATTTTAAAAATTATGGATGAAAATGTAAAAATTTGAAAAGTTTAAGGACTCATGTTGTAATTATTATGCTGGCCAAAATGAAAATTTTTAAAATTGAGGAACCTTATTGCACTATACTTAAAAGTTTAGGGATCAATGTTTTAATTTTATAATTGCCTACCAAAGTCACCAAACTTACTAAATATGAAATTACTTATTTTAGAAGAACCTAAATATAGAATTTATTAAATATGAAAGTCTTTGAATGTAAAACTTACTAAATATGGATGTTCCAAAAAAAGAAAAGTTATTAAATATGGAATTCCTCAAATATAAAACTCATTAAATATGAAAGGTAATAAAAAAGGAAAGTTTAGGTTTAGGGTTTAAGGTTTTAAGGTTAAGGCTTGGAGTTAGAATTGAGGGCTTATGGTTAAGATTAAGATTTCAATTAGGGTTAGCGTACAGGATTTAGGATTTATGGTTTAGGTTTAGGTATATTGTTTATGGTTAGGATTAAGGGCTTATGGTTTAGGTTAAGTTAATTATTTAGGGTTTCAGGGTTTAGGATTTAGGGTTTCAGGGTTTAGAGTTTATAGTGAGGTAAATTCAAATTCAAATTCAAAGATAAATAATTAAAAAATAATGTTATATTTACCATTCTTACTAATACAAGACACGAATATTAGAAATACGAGGCAAGGTGGGAATCTTAATACTAATGGAAGAAAAAAATATTAAAAAAATTATTTTGACTAAACATAAAAATATCCTAATTCGAAACATTTGAAATTAATTAAATTAAATTTCAAACAATAAAGTGACCCATTTTAATTAAATCAAATTTTAAATGCCCCGATTTAAAACAGTCAACTATATTAAATTAATATTATATTTATCAATTAAAGTTTGTGCAGGAAACTTGAAATTTGAAACCTAATTAATCAATCTAAATATATAACAATTCAATAAATTTATGCAGGATTACCAAAAAAAATGTAAAGTAAATTTTTGTACAACAAATGAAATTTTCCTTAAAGGATCTACTACTACTCAATATAGATTAGTCTAGATTAGTTAACGTCTAATTTAACTATTATATAAGACCCAGTGTGTCAATTACATGCTTTAAAAAAATGTATAAGCAAATTGATAAATTATTAAATTCCAGAAGATCACTATATAAAGCATATTATTTTGTTAATTTATTATTCAAAGACCCTTAAATAAAATTTTTTTATAGTTTTTAAAGTTTCTTAAATTATATGGTCATAATTGATGTGTAATTTAGATAATTAAGTAATATATAAAAAAACATAATTTTTTAAATCTTTGTCGACCATATATTTATGTTGATTTAGGTTAAAATTGGGTTATGTTGTGTTTAGTCGTTGGGTCATTTTGGGTTCAGGTTAGGTTAGTCTCGAGTTTTGGTCATTTCATGTTCGGGTCATTCCAAGTTCTGGTATTTTTGTGTTTGGTTCATTTGGATTCATGTTTTCTCGGGTTTCACTTCAATTGGGTTCAAGTTCAGGTTAGGTTGGCACAATCGAGTTAGGGTTATTTATTTATTTTTTATCAAATCAAGTCAAGTTAGTTTTGGGTTTGAATGGGTTAATGCAAGTTATCAGGTTGGGTTAAATTTTGTCTCCCTTACTTATTTTATCTAATAGCTAATGTGGGGAAAGTGGACGTAAGCGTACAAGGACACCATATTTTAAAATATAAGTAAATAAAAATATTATTAAAATAAAAATATTAGCGGAAACAGAAGTAGAAAAGTTTAATAACAACATCTAAAATAAAAAAATTATGTAAAATAGCTTTTGTATATGCGAGACCTCTTACATGCTCTGACATGCTGGTCAAGTTTGGTGTTCTCGTGTGTTGTCAAACACGGTATGGACAGGTCATTGGTCCTTTCATGCTATTTTCCCCGCATTTTATTTCTTTTGAATTCATCAAGATGACAACTCAAAGAACCGATTTTATAGAAACTCTTTTATGTTATAGTTTCATGATTTCGAGCAAATTAATTTTAATTTCTGTCAATTTAATTTAAAATAATTTATTTATATTTTTATATATTCTTACTTGAAAATAATTTTATTTAAAAGTTGATATTATGTAAGTATAATAATTCATTTAAAATATAATTTTTATAATCTTACTAATTTTTTATGAATTTTTTTCTAGTTTTAGGCATTAAAAAGAAAAATTCATAAAAATTTAATAACATTATAAAAATTTGCTTTTAAATAGATTATTATATCTACTTGATATTAACTTTCAACTGAAATTAATTTTTAACAAAATAATATAAAAATAAAAATAAGCTATTATGAATTAAGTGACTTAAATTAAAATGAATTGACTCTTGCTTTCTAGCAGTTGAAGTTTAATGAAAGAAAGAAATGATAATAGTTTTATTGAATAATTATTGCATGCATTTACTTTTTGTGTTTTGGAAATAATTATTTTTTCTTTCTCTTTTGTCAGGATTTTATTATTACTGATAGAATAAATCAACAGTAAGGGATAATATTTGGTACATAACAATAAGAGACAATGACGTAGCAGAACACGAGAAAAGGAAACATTTTTATTGCACTCTATTCGTTTTGAACTTATGTAATATGTTGATATTTTGATATATATTTTACATAGAGTTAATTTTATTTAAATTTTAATATTATATAGAGTTGATTGGCTTTCAAATCAATTTGATTTTAAATAAAAAAATATTAAAATAAAAATAAGTTATTTTAAATTAATTTAATTTAAATTAAAACGATTTGATTCTTAATCTCCATGCCTCTTAAATCTTAATCCCATTATTCAATTCAACAGACAAGGCTCGGGGCAATATACATCGTGGTAACTATCCTTTAATTGTTGTTCAATTCTCAACCTTAACCTCGAAATCGTTCACCTTAGGTCCCTAATCCGAAAACAGATTCCATTTTCATCAGTTTTTTTTAACGGAAAATGTTAATGGGATGGAAAATTCCATATCAGCCCCAGATTCTAGGATAAATAGCACTTTTAGTCCTCAGTGTTTTTGCCTCACTGAAATTCATATTGTTTTTAGGAAAAAAATTTCATTTCAAACTTTTAATTAAATAATATTCAATAACTATTAATTGAATGATAGAAACATGATAGCTCAGCTTCAATCATTTTAAAAATTATAATAACTTCAAAACAATAAACTAAATACTAATAATACTTGCTATAAGTATCAAAGATAAATAAAACGGTTAATTAAATATATTTTTAAAGATGGTAAACTAAAGCAAGTGAGTTTATATGAATAAGAAAGTTGAATTTAGAGGGAAAAAAATAGAAAAAGCATATATCTTAATCTTAGTGATAGAGACAAAATGAATAATTACACTTTCAGTCCCTAATAATTAGGAAGGCCTATCTTATAAGGCTAAAAGCCTACAACCCCTCTCTTTCTCCTCCGGCTACATGCTCTACCGATACCCTCCAAGGCCAATGGACCGCCATTGTCTGTCTTAGTTGGTTGCCAAGACATTTGATCAGATCACTGGCAACAAAAACAGGTCCACAAAATCATACAACGTGCACATCTCGAGCTACATTGAAGTCTCTCAAGTTGAATTCCCATATGTATGAATTTACTTTTCCCACATCTGGTTAATTACCCTTATTGATCGATAGAGTAAGGCCAATCTAGATCAACTTGAACACATCGGTATCGGCCTTGAGCATAGAATAATGTGTTCCCGAATTTTGCTACTAGAACTCATAATCGTTAGGCCGGACAATGATCATCTACTCATAGCCGATTTGGCCTATCCAATTAGATAATCCACTCACAATCACTGAACAACCCATAGGACCTCTCCTTCTTCTTCCTCATCCTCCCCCACCTAATTAGCCAACCACTCCTCCTCTAAAAACAACAATGGGATTGACTCTCTCAACCTTCATCTAGTTATTAGAATATTTTTACGTTACATGTGTAGTTTGTAACCATCATATAAATGGAAAATATATTTTGATTATTTAAATTTAATTAATTTCATAAACTAATTAAAATTCAAATAATTATGACTTTTCTAGCATTTATGTCTTTTACAAGGGACACATTTCTTCATAAATAATTATGTCTATTTCAAAAGACACATATTTATGAATAGTTATGTCTCTTGGGGAAGAATCATGTTTTTTTTTTATTTTCTATATAAATGAGTTATTTTAAAATTTTGAAAAAAATTTTATACAAAGCTTTATTATATCATGAAGACATATTTCTAATACTTTATAGTAATAAATAATTGTTTTAGAAAAGTGAAATAATTTCAAGTCTTAAAGCTTTTCCTCATCCCCATTATTTATTATTTTTTAGCACCTACCACTCTCTTAAATTGATTTAGCATCAACAGCGGTTAAAGGCGCTCCAAATCAGCAGCTGAGGAATAGCTAGAGGAGTGGCAACTTACTAGTACAGATAATTGTGGAGGTGACGGAGGAGGGCCCAAGTAGTGAAGGTGGCAGGAGGGCAAAGAGAGGGGCGGAGAGTAGGGCTTCCTAATTCTTAGGGATAGAAAAGGTAATTTTTCATTTTCTTAGGGACTGAATAGATAATTTTCATTTTCTTAAGGACTGAAAAGGCATTTTCTTTTCATTTTCTCTCAGGCTAATTCGTTTTAATTTAATTTAATTTAATATAAAATACCTTTTTATTTTTACATCTCTATTTGAAACCAATGTCATTTGAAAGCAATATTATTTAGATATAATAATCCATTAAATATAAAATTTTTATGAATTTTTTTAAGGCATTAAAAAATAAAACTTCATAAAAATTTTATTTTAAATATATTATTATATATATTTTTTCTCTAAATTAAAAATAATTTTTTATTTAATATACCATTTTAAAAATATATTTAATTAACCATCTCATTTATCTTTGGGATGTATAAAAAGTAGTCATTATATATAGTTAGTTAACTGTTTTGAAATTATTAGAATTTGTAAAATGATAAAAGCCAAGCTGTCATGTTTGAAGTTCAGTTAGGCAAAATAGATACTTATACCTCAATTAAGATAGAAAAATAACAATAAGGACTAAAAATATCATTAGCCCTATAATTTTTGGCTGACATGGCATTTTTCTTCCCCGTTAATTATTTTCCCTCCAGAAAAAGGATGAACTTTGTACATCTTTTCACAGGTTAAGGACCTAGAGCGAAAATTTGGAGGTTAGGGATGGGAATGGAACAACAATTAAAAGTTAGGGACGATCAGATGTATACTTGTTGAATATGTTAATCTGAAAAGCGCATAAATTAATTTTGGTTTAACCAAATTCTCTTGACTTGGATACTTTGTCCATATAACTTGGCTCGAATAAACAAATTTCTCAAATTATGGGAAATAAGATACTTTGCATCTTGAATATAATACGTCAGTTTGAGGATTATATGCTAGGTTTTGAAAATTGGTGGAGTAAAATTAATTAGAAACTTGAAAAATTCTAATAGTCTTAGTTTTGAATTTTCTCCATTTAAATACTAAGTAGTTTATATAATTCGAGGCGTACAATGTAAATTTCTGTAAAATTAAAGCCTAAAAGTAAAAAATAAAAAACCCATCCTTACCGAAAAAAAAAAAACAAAGCTTTGTTGGAAGAAATTTAGGGGCGAAACTAATTCGTGTGTGAATGGGGCCAAGGCTTGTAAGTGACTGCCTGTGTGCAGTACAGCACCATAAACGGCAGTACAAGTCGTGTCCTATTAAATTTACCAGAGTACAAGGGCACATTTGTAATTCATTATCCAACTTCTTCTAGTTGAAAAATCGCTGTCTCCACCATCTCCCTCGGATTTTCCTCGCAGACAATTTCTTCCTTCTCGCTTCCCGTATTTCGACGCGGATATAATTTAGCTAGCGTCCCTTCCCCGTTTGCTTCTGATCGAATTCCGTCCGGTTTCTGGTAGTTACCCAGCGTTCCCGGGTCCCTGACGACATGTCGCCGAGCATGAGGGACCTGCAACTGACCCAGGTCGCCGGCGGTTGGAGATTGCCGTCGGCCAAGTCAGTTTCGGGCGCGGATGCCGGCGATATGGAGGACATGCGGCTCTTGGACTCCTACGAAGACAATTCTTCCAGAATTGAAGAGGGTTTCAAGAGAATTCAAGTGAGAGTCACGGGGATGACTTGTGCCGCCTGCTCCAATTCGGTCGAGGGGGCTTTGAGGAGCCTCGACGGTGTCTTGTCTGCATCAGTGGCTCTCTTGCAGAACCGGGCTGATGTTGTTTTTGATCCTAGTGTACTTAAGGTTAGCTTTCTGCTACTTTGGATTTCTGGTTTGTTAGTATGAGGTTGCTTCCCTGTGAAGTTTAGTTTGTCTGATGGTATGCATTTAATTGCCAAGTTTATTGATGATTTAATGCTGTGTTTTTTGGTCCTTCAGTGATGCATAATGTGTTGTGCATTTAGGCTGCTTTATGTTGGTAAAAAGTACTTGGAATCTCGATGCTTACTTAAGCCATGATAACTGTTCCTGAGGATGTTTTCCGTTCTGGAAAATACTAAATGTGCTAAAAAACGTAGGCAAACCTTTACAAAATGCTCTTTGCTTGGACACAGGGAACTTGATTTGCCCCAGTTTGGTTTTCCAAGTAGGATTTTGCTAAATTTTCATATGGATGCTTTAGTATCTTAAGCATTTTTCGTTTGCTTTTTCATTAGTTTCTGAGTTGGATTTTGAATGTGTTTTCCTCTGCTTAGTGTTTGTGCGCCGATATATCTTGTAATCCCCTTCTTGATGAGTTGATAAAATGCACTATCAATTAGAAAAATTCAATGTTTTCTGGTTTTTCAATGATTGCCAGTTAGAATGTTGCGCAACACCTCTACTTGTAATGGTCCCTCGTGATAATTCAAATTTTTTCTTAATGTCAGTCATTGGTACTTATGTGGCTAGCCCCTAGTAATGTCTTGACTTGAGGGATAGTTGATTGATTGACATCTGACTACAGCTGACATTTGGATGGAAATTTATTGTCCTAATTTTTCGCTATTTTTCATTAGAATCCTCTCACTCTCTCTCTCATCGTCTTTTTCCCCTATGCAGAAGAAGCTTTATAGATCAAAAGCTACTATACTTCTTAATGATATTTATGCACTCATGAAGTATTCTTTTCCCCTTTTCTAGATACAATGGGGCAAGTGATTGTCCATGGTTCCAAACTGAAGCATATCTGACATTTGGGTTCCTTTTTTATATTGTTTCTTTCCGAGAATATATCTTTGACTTCTAATGGATGTCATTTGTGTTACTGAGAGGACATACTTTGAACATGGGGTTTCTTGAACTTCAAGTTTCTGTTTGTTTCTTAAAATGCAGGATGAAGACATCAAGAATGCAATTGAAGATGCTGGGTTTGAGGCTGAAATTCTGCTTGAACCTAGTTCTGCTGGGACAAAGACTAGCAGAACTCTTGTGGGTCAGTTCTCGATTGGAGGCATGACGTGTGCTGCTTGTGTGAACTCTGTTGAAGGCATTTTGAGAAATCTCCCTGGTGTCAAACGGGCTGTTGTTGCCTTGGCAACTTCATTGGGTGAAGTTGAGTATGATCCCTCTGTAATTAGTAAGAATGACATTGTCAATGCAATTGAGGATGCTGGTTTTGAGGCCTCTCTAGTACAGAGCAGTGAGCACGATAAGATTATCCTTGTGGTTTCTGGTGTATTAGGTGAACTCGATGTGCAGCACTTGGAAGGTTCACTTTGCAACCTTAAGGGTGTGAGACAGTATCGTTATGACAGAGCATCAGCAGAGCTTGAACTCCTCTTTGATCCAGAAATCATTTCTGCAAGATCTCTAGTTGATGGGATTGAACGGGCAAGTTTTGGAAAGTTTAAACTACATGTTATGAATCCATATGCAAGAATGAGCACTAAAGATCTTGAAGAAAGCTCAAATATGTTCCAGCTTTTCACATCCAGTTTGCTTCTCAGTGTGAGTAATTCTCACTATAGCGTGCCTCCCTCCATTAATTGCGAATACTTCATGTCATTTTACTTTACATTTGTGGATTGTATATTTTGTATGCTGGTTGTCCGACACAGAGGTATTTGTGCCTTAAGTATTTGAAAGAGTCTTGCTTGAGCAGCGAAGAAAAATCCTGTGTGTTGTAAAGTCAAGTAGCATTACTTGAACTTTAATTCTTCCATTAGGAGGGGGAAAACATGTTATTTTTGTTTTAACCATATTCAAGCATCTGAGTTGGAAATATGTCTTAACCATGCAATGGTCTTGCCACAAAAAGTATGGTGATGAACATTGACTGGATTCAGGTAATATTGAAGGATCTCTGTGGTTAGATGTATAAACAACATTTCTGTTAGGTTGTATGGAAGTGTAGCAAGTTTGTAACTGGGTTTCAAGCATTGGTACCCGAAGTATCCATTTTTCTTATTCAAAAGAAAAAATAAGAAATTAGATTCATGTAGTCAGCCTTCCTCGTTCAGGTTGATTACGTATTGTTTTCTCTCTTTCTATACTTAGAATGATGTTGGTGTCTGATCATGCAGATTCCATTGTTTTTGATTCGGGTAGTGTGTCCATACATTCCTCTGCTGGCAGGCTTCTTGCTTTGGCGATGTGGACCCTTTGCAATGGGTGATTGGTTGAAGTGGGCCTTGGTGACTGTGATACAATTTGTTATTGGGAAGCGGTTCTATGTTGCAGCTGGTAGAGCTCTTCGAAATGGCTCAACTAATATGGATGTTTTGGTTGCATTGGGCACCTCAGCTTCTTACTTCTATTCTGTTTGTGCTCTTCTTTATGGTGCCATCACTGGATTCTGGTCACCAACTTACTTTGAGACAAGTGCCATGCTTATAACTTTTGTGTTATTGGGGAAGTATTTGGAGTGCCTAGCTAAAGGTAAAACATCTGATGCCATCAAGAAGTTGGTGGAGCTTGTACCGGCTACAGCATTGTTGTTCATCAAAGATAAAGGTATTGCCTCCTGAGATTTTTCTTATCTCAATTTTCTAAATTTATTGATTATTGGGTGAGTCATCTATTGTCATTCCTCATTGTAGGGATGCATTGGCAAATTAATATCTTGATCGAGTGAGTGTAAATGAAAGTGAGAAGCTTGAAACCAAAATGAACTTCATGACCTTTTATAACTGACTCGCATATTATTTTCCCTTTTCATTTCTAGGTGGGAGGATTATTGAAGAAAGAGAGATAGATTCACTGTTAATTCAACCTGGTGATACATTGAAAATTCTTCCTGGTGCTAAGCTTCCTGCTGATGGCATTGTAATATGGGGATCAAGTTATGTGAATGAGAGTATGGTAACTGGTGAGGCTGAACCTGTTTTGAAGGAGGTAGATTCATCTGTCGTTGGCGGTACAATAAATTTGCATGGTGCTCTCCACATACAAGCTACAAAAGTAGGAGCAGATGCAGTTTTGAGCCAAATAATTAGTTTGGTTGAGACAGCTCAGATGTCCAAGGCACCCATTCAGAAGTTTGCGGATTATGTAAGTCTAATCTTCCTGGATTCAGTTTAGATGTTCCTTGTTGATTATGAATTGAAACCTTGTTTAAGGGATTATGTAGAACATTTTTGTTGAATTTTGAAGGACTGTGGTTGAAACTGTGTGTATTACTGGGTAACTGCTGAAATATCTCAAAACCAGGCAATACCTGTTCAAATAATCTTGAGCTTACAAGTATTTGTCTGAGTACAGTTTTGGTTAAAGCAAGTTGATTCCCACTAGAACGTAGCTTGCATATGAATTACCAGCTATTGAGTGCTTTTTGTTATATTAGGGTTGGTTCTTATGTTTCGCGTTTTTTCTTATTTGCAGGTTGCAAGCATCTTTGTTCCAACTGTTGTCACCATGTCAGTTTTCACATTCTTGGGTTGGTAAGATATGATAATTTTATCCTTCATGGATACAGTATGATGTGTATTCCTATTTTATAAGAGGGCATGTATATGACTGATTGATTCCTTTTAGGTATATTGCTGGAGTTGTTGGAGCATATCCAGAACGATGGCTACCAGAAAATGGCAATTACTTTGTTTTTGCGCTCATGTTTTCAATATCAGTAGTTGTCATTGCATGTCCTTGTGCTCTTGGATTGGCAACTCCAACAGCTGTCATGGTTGCTACTGGAGTTGGTGCTAACAATGGTGTTCTGATAAAAGGAGGGGATGCTTTGGAAAGGGCTCAGAAGGTCAAGTATGTTATATTTGATAAAACTGGCACTTTAACTCAGGGGAAAGCCAAGGTAACGACTGCAAAAGTTTTCTTGGGAATGGATCGTGGAGAGTTCCTCACTCTTGTGGCTTCTGCAGAGGTTTTTTCTATAACCTTGCCTATTAGTCAGTTCAAAGCTTAGCTGAGTTCTACATAATAGCTGGTGTCTGCTTGCTTGGTTCTTTAACAACAAAGTGGACATTGGTGATCATTATTTCTTTTCTGTTATTGCTTAGGCTAGCAGTGAGCATCCATTGGGTAAAGCAATAGTGGAGTATGCACGCCATTTCCACTTTTTTGATGAGCACTCTGCAGCCGGAGATACTCAAGAGCAGGCCAAAGACGCCCCCACTCCTAAATGGCTTATAGATGTTGCAGAATTCTCTGCTGTTCCAGGAAAAGGGATTCAGTGTTACATAGATGGGAAGCCTATACTGGTGAGATAGTGATGGCAATTGAAATATTAAATAATCTGAGGCTTCACTACTAGTGTTTGAGCCATTCATGCCAAGCTCTGCAAGGAAGTAACCTCTATTTGAACAGGTTGGAAACCGTAAACTGATGACTGAAGGTGGAATCGTCATTACACCAGAGGTAGAAAACTTTGTTGTGGAACTGGAAGAAGGTGCAAAGACAGGCATACTTGTCTCCTATGACAACAACTTAATTGGGGTGTTGGGGGTTGCGGACCCACTAAAGAGAGAAGCTGCTGTGGTTGTAGAAGGTCTAGTAAAAATGGGTGTGCAGCCTGTCATGGTTACAGGAGATAATTGGAGGACAGCTAGGGCCGTTGCAAGGGAGGTCTGTGCTTATACCACTGTAGTCAGTTCCGCATTCAAGAAATTATTTTGCAATTAGGGTGTCTTATTTATCTTCATTAATGAGAAGTGATACATCTATTCTTGATCCTCAGAAAATTGACCTAAATGATTGTTTTCTATACAGGTGGGCATTAAGGATGTGAGGGCAGAGGTAATGCCTGCTGGGAAAGCAGAAGTCATCCATTCGCTGCAGAAAGATGGAAGCATTGTTGCTATGGTGGGGGATGGTATCAATGATTCTCCTGCCCTTGCAGCTGCAGATATTGGTATGGCAATTGGAGCAGGAACAGATATTGCGATAGAAGCTGCAGACTACGTGTTGATGCGGAATAATTTGGAGGATGTGATCACAGCCATCGATCTATCGAGGAAAACCTTCTCCCGGATACGGATGAATTATATATTTGCCATGGCATACAATGTGACAGCGATTCCAGTTGCAGCTGGGGTTCTGTTTCCCTCTCTAGGGATCAGTTTACCGCCCTGGGTAGCAGGTGCCTGTATGGCTCTGTCATCAGTAAGTGTAGTGTGCTCGTCTTTGCTTCTTAGAAGATACAAAAAGCCTAGGCTGACAACGATATTAGAAATTACTGTAGAGTAGGAGAGCTAGGTAGGGTTTGCTTTTGCGTCATTCTGGAAGGGAATTTGAGAATGCTGAAGCGAGCGAGCGAGCGCTGTAACATTTTCAATTTTGGACTCCCCACATCATCTTTCATAAAACTGGGGGGGGGGGGGTGTTTGGGGTTGTAAGCTGTAAGTTGAAATCCCCCCAACCCAATTTATATGTAAATGATGTCTGTATGTTGTAAAATATGAAGTACCATTGCTACTGCTTTTTAGTTTTTGGGTCTTGTCTTTTTTACGTCTTAAGAAAGAACGAGCTGCTGAAAAACTGAGGTGACGCATTTGCATTTGGAAGTCGCAAGTTGTTTTGTTTTGATTAAGAGCAACCGGGCTATATTCTATGAGGGTGCATCTGCCATCGGTAATTTCCAAACTCAAAAAGGAGCGGGATTTCTGCATCATTTTATCAATGTTGGTTTTCGTCTTTTACTGGTTTTAACAAAATTGGAACCATTAAGGCCCAAACCTTTCTCTATGTCAACATTTGGACTCACCTTTTGCCAACTTAGATTAGACATACAAGAAGATCATATAAAACAATTTCGAACAATTAAGTGAATTTTATGAAGGTCGATCCATCCACGACAGATATTGAAGGTGTGACATGTCTTTGGCCTCGTTTAGTATTAGTGTCAGTGTTTTGAAAAAGCTATCCAATGGTAGTTTTTAGATTTAACTTCAACGTTTTTATCTCAGTCGTTGAATAATTATTCAAAACTTTAGCGCTAATCGTTAAAGCTGTTACCAAATGGGGCATTTGGTTTTTTGGCATAAGAGGGCCGCGGTCATCTTAGGAGATTGATAATTGAGGAGTGGAGGAGGCAAAAAGAGTTGCTTGGGTCATGAACAGGGTTGCTAAGCAACAACACTTTGTTCGGTGCTATCCTCAGAGTGTAGGAAGTTACGGGCTGATTTCAGATGGGTCAAACTGGAAAGATGGTACCATGGATATAATGCACATATGTCTAATTAGACATAGTGCTAATTTTACAATTTTAGCCCTTATTATTCCAAAAAATTTCTCACAATTCTATTTTCTCCGATAAAAAAAAACAGTGGTGCTTTAGACGAGATGAGAGAACAGGAGAGGCAGCTCAATGCGGTAGCAACGACGTGGCGATGGTGCGATGTGAAGCGAGCGATTCTAGCCGAGGTTTTGTGGATGACGCTCGGACAATGTGATTCGAGCAACGATTAGTGGATGACCAAGAGAACATATTGGGATTACAGTTGCCAGTTAAGAGAAAAGAGATTAGAGTGCGATCTCAGTCACTGGCTAAGAGAAGAGTCAAATTGAAGCAGTGAGTGAGATCGCAAGATCAGACTAGTGGTGAGAGAGAACATGACCAAAGGAGAGAAAGGGAGAGTTTGGAGTGGTGACAAAAGGTAGGACAAGCGAGAGATGGTGAGATCGAACCAGCAGTGAGGGAGAACGCAACCAAAGGAAAGAAAAAAAGAGTTCAGAGCGCCAAAATCTGAAATCTAAGCCAATTTGGGCTGAGGATCACTGGAAATCCATGGCGAGGTGAGACGAGAAGACTGTAGAAGACATTTTAAATTTTTTATTTAGACATTTTTTTTTATTTTGAATACATTTATTTATCAGGAAAATAAATTATATACATATTGCTTCAAACATTTTGTAATTTTTCTTTATACACTTTTACACGACATTTTAAATGGTTATTTAGACATTTTAAATTTCTACTTATACACTATTTTTATTATTTCGTATAAATTTTTTTATCATGAAAATAAATTATTTGCATATTACTTTAGACATTTTGTAATCTTTCTTTAGACACTTTTAAACATTCATTCAAATATTTTTTTTTTGCTTCAAATAGTTATTTTTTAAGAGTAAATTTTTTACATATTGGTTCAAACACTTCCAAATATTTCTTTAGACATTTTCAGTATCCATTCAGACACTTTTTATTGTTTCGAACATTTTTCTTATTTTTTGATACTAATAAATTATTTGTAAATTACTTCAGATACTTTCAAATATTGCATTTGACATTTTTTCATATTTTTTTAGACACATTTATTTTTTACTTTGGACACTTTATAATGATGCATATTCTCACAGTGGGCGGTGATTCAAAGGAAGTACGATGATAGTGAGATTATGACGTATGACAGTTCACACTGGCACCAACACTGGCACCAGCACCGGCACAAGAGGAGACAACAGTAACAAATTAGGGTTTTTGTAGAGAAGAACATTTTAATTAAGGATATTTTTGTCATTTTTTCTGATGATTTATATCTTATATATTATATCTTATATATAAAAGATTAAGAGTTGGGTTAATATGTCTAATTAGACATAAATGTGTAATAAAGTAACTAGAAAGATGGCATGTTAGTTCGCCAACATATGGTCTATTAGCAAGACTTTGAAGGAAATCGAGTTTGGGGTTATTCAATGATGTAAGGAGATGTTGCACGCAGAACATCTTGGTTTATGACAGGGTTGAACAAAATTAATGGAGTTGTTTCAACTGTTTAGTGCTTAAGTTCAAGTGCATTTTTTGAACTTGGTGCAATAGAGATCACCCCTTCAATATTGTTGCGGATTGAGAAGATTAATGAGGCAACAAGGAATAAGAGTAGCTAGTCATATTCTACAAGAAGGGAATATCTATGTATAGAGCTGAAAACAAGTCAAGCCGAGCGGAATAGTAAATTGACTATGTTCGGCTTCAAATAGCTACCAAGCATGATATTTTGGTTCATATTTGAATTAAAAACAATATGAATGAGCCATAAACAAGCTTTTAGTTAATTGAGCTCGAGTTATTCGCTTAAATTAAAGAACATAATAAAATCAAGCTGCACTAACCATGGGTAATAAGTAAATTGATCTCATTTTGAGTTGTAATGCATCAAGTTTGAAATTTTATTCAAGTTTTGTTTGGTAACAGTTTAAATGAACTTTAATCCGAACGTAACTATTCTTTCACTTTTTCACCTATATTTGTGTAGATTTTATGGCGTCCATGGGCCATTACATCCAGGAAGATTTGTGGCTTCCTTGAGGCTGCTCAGGTGGGCTTAGGTCATTCTTTGTTGGCAGATAGGCAAGAAGTGTCTTTTGTGTGTGAGTCGTGTATCTTTCTTTCATACCATCAATTTACCAAAAAAAATTTGTTAACTACTTCTCATATTGTTTTTTTTTTTTTTTTGCATTTAGATAGCGCTATTTCAATTTACTGAGAAAAAAAATAAATATTGTGCATTTTTAAAATTTTTGAAAATTTTGAAGACATATAGTCTAAAAGGAATACCAACATTCTGGGATAAATGTATATTTATAAAAGGGGAAACAAACAACGACGCCTATATTTTGTAATTTACTCCATTTTTGTGGTTTCCCAAACAATTCCGGCAAATTTCTCAGCCTACCAATTGCGAGAAGACTGAGGTGTGGACTGCACAATTTCTCCAATTTCACACTGAAAGATCTGATTTGTTTGTTTCCTTATTTTTTTTTTAATAAAAGTTGTCTCATAATTAGTATTTTATTATTGTGTTAGGTTGACCATTTGACCATTCAATTAACATAATCAGCTTAATCTTAAGTGATTTGACTTAACTTACATTTTACCTTTTTTATTTTTTAAATCATACATTTTACCTCTATTTATTTTATACTACTCAACAGCAAGTTTTAAAATCCTACTTTAACTTATCTAGTAACTATTTAGTAATTTCAAGTTGCTTGATAGTTTTTTACAGTTAACTAATGTTTAATATAACTGCCCTTAATTTACAGAGAAAATAAATTGATAATTTAAAATATTTATTAACTGTAAAAAAAATTATTGGAAAATAACTATTATACTATTTAAATGGAATTCCAGAAATTGCTGTCACACAATGGAAAATAAATATAGGGTAAAATGAAAATTAAACAAAATACTATTAGCACAAAATATAGGTTAGGCTAAATTATATAGGTATTTTGTAATTTTTCCTTAACTTAAATTGTGTGTCTTGTCGACCAAAAAAATGTCATGCTAACACTTGCAATGATGTTTCATCAGGAACTCGCAACAATTTCCTACAGCCATTTATGAGGAAGACCAAAATACTTAGAAGTCTGGAGTTTTGAAACTAGCAAGGTTTGTAAGATGACAATGGAACTCCAGAACTCTATTTTAAAGTGTGGGTCGTATTCCCCAGATTTGTGTTTGATTTATTTATTTATTATTATTTCATGTGTTAAATGCTTCTACAACATTGTGACTCGTCTGATTGTTTTAATTTATATGTACTTACGAAAAGGAATTTGATTTCATATATAAGATAAATTATGAGCTTCCAAACTTCTGATGAGGATGGAATATGTTTACTTTAGAGAATTATTATCAGAATATTGAATCGACCTTGACTTGATTATGTTTAAAATATGTATAATTTATACATGCGGTGGGTAGGAATATGTATGGTGAGTTTATTTTACATTAATTTTAATTTATTATTGTGTATTATTTTTATATAAAATTATTATTTATTTAAATTATATCTTATTTATTTTTTGCACTTTATAAGTCTAAAAGGTGCTTTTAAGATTTTTTTATTACTTTTAAGATTTTTTTGTAAAACTAGGTATTTTATTAGTTTTTGAACTTAAGTAAAATAAAATTTTAAATTTATAAAAAAAATTAGATTTCACAAAAATATTGAAAAGTTTTATTTTGGGGTTCTTAAAGTGTAGGATTTTAATAAATTGATAATTATGAAAAATAATCACTTTATATAAAAATCATATGTAATAGTTTATTGAAATTAATGCAAAACAAACTAAGAATAATATTTTTATGCACGCAATAGTGATAAATTTATTCTAACCGAATGGGTTTTATGTACCTAAACTAAGAAAAATATACTCCCATCTCTTAGTTTCAATTATAAAATTTTCCTTCTAAGAAATGTAGCCATTTTGAAACATTCTAAAAAATTACGTTTGGACAAACGAGATTAATGGAAAAGCGAATTAACTTACGTGCGTTACACGAAATGATAAAGAGAAAATTACCACAAAACCCCTGAGTTTAGTCAAACCTACACTTATGTCTCTCATTTTTCAAATACCTACACGTACCCCTCAAAACTTAACTTTCTCATTCACTATTAGCAAATAAAAGAGAAAATTCTTATTTTACCCTCCTAACCTTTTTTTCTATTAAAATTCTGCCCCCCAACTTTCGAATCTAATAAAAGAACCCTGTACAAGTACAATATTCTGCCCCTCTCTTCCTTAACCCAAATCGCCGTCAGTTCTCCTCCTCCGTTCGACCATTCTTCTTCCTTTCTTCCTTCTTCACCAAACCCTCACCCTCAAATTCCCATTCAAACCACTTCTTCTCGAAACCATTAACCTGAGGAAAAACAGAAACAATCATAATCCATAACTAATTGTCTCCGATTCGGTTTCTTCTTCCCGGGCTTCGCCGATTCGTGTTCTCTCTGTTCTCTCGGTACATCGTTGATTCGCCTCCACTGCCGCATGACTCGACTTTGCGTGAATTACCACCGATTCTCTCGATACATCGCTGATTCACGGGGTTTCGCCATTCTCTCCATTCCCTGGGTATATCACCGATTCGCCTCCACCGAAGCACAACTCGACTTCATGTGAAACTCGAATAGCTTCTGGATCGAGATTCTGACGAGTGCAATAATCAGACGTTCTGGCTTTCAACGATGGTCAATCGGCAAGGAAACGAGCAGTCAAAAAATGAGAAGGAGCAGTCAAAAAAAGGGAGGGAGATAGAGGCGGAGAGGAGAGGAGGGAAGAGAGAGCGAAAAGCGGGTCAGGAGTAGCGGCGCTCTGGCGGCGGCGTGAGGGGGTTTCGTTTAGGGGGTTGGGTTTAGGGTTTTTTTAAAGATGTGGTAAATCGTTAGATGTAAAAGTTGGGGACCAGAGTTTTTATGGAAGAAGATCGGAGGGGTTAAGTCAGGTATTATTTCTTTTCTATGGTAACGGTCATTTACGAAGTTAATTTTTAATGGGGTAAATGTATGTATTTAAAACAGGAAGGATAAAATTGTAGGATCGAGCAAACTTCAATAGGTTTGGTAATTTTCCCAATGATAGAAGAAGGGAAATGGAGATTGGAGAACAAGCCAGAGTCCAAAACGGCAGATAGGGAAGACAAATGTTAGTGAAGTCATCAACACTGATCCATTAAGTTCCATCATTGACTCCTAATCGGTCACAGTCAATATTCTACCAACAAACTTATTAATTACTCCGTTTACTATTCCACGACAAAGAAGTCTTTTTTTTTTTTTTAATTTTGTTTTGTTCTTTTTATACCCCCATGTTTATTCTGCATATGACGCATAAAATCTACTTCTTCCCCTTCTTGAATAATAAAATGTTTTTTCATATACAAGATTAAGATGTATATATTTTATATTTTTATTTTTAAAACTAAAATTAAATTTTTTCTAATTTTTTTAGTAAAAATTTAAATAATGATTAAAAAATATTTCATTTTGGGTCTTATATGTGTGAGAGTTTAAAAGATGGTAATAAAGTAAGTTAAATACTAATGTTTTAAAAAAAATGATTCAATCTTTGTAGGATGAATAAAAAAGAATGTGAGTTATTGTTATTTCAATAAAATGACAATCTAGTCAAATAGTCAACTTATATAAAAAATAATGTATAATAATACATTAGGATTGATGTAAAATGAAAGCTTTTTTATGCATTTAAAAATGCTTCCTTAGCTATTCGTTTGTTTGTAGTATTATTCAAATTGTCCTGCATATCAACTTACAAAGAACTTTCGATCGAATTATATGAATACTAGTACATCGTATTATCTCATTAAGAGCTATATTTTTAATCCTATTATTGTTGTTGTTTCTCCATGACAACTCTTTTCCCTAATTATGTTTACAGACGAAATAAATATTTAAATTAAAATAAATTATGCGTTATATATATATATATATATATAGATGTGTGCGAAGAGAAGGGATGATGTAGTGCATATTGACTATAAAGATGAAATGGCGACATATGCTGTACAACATACTCACATAAATTGATAATTTTCAATCTCACGTGATTTCAGGAAGTCATACGGTACAAGTCATCACTAATCTGGTATTGCTATACACACACACACACACTCAAACTTTTCACACAGAACTTTGTCTCGGATTCACATGCCTCTTTTAATTATATAAATTGATATCTTTTATTCTCCTTAATCTACTTAAATGAAATAAAAATAACTCTTTGGGTGATATGAGGATTAAAAACAAAGATAAAAGAAAATATGAATGGCTAATTAACCATTTATTCCACATAAAACTTTAGTTCTAATGTTTTAAACAAAAAAATAAAAGGTCTTCCCACAATTACAACAATTTTGTTAACTCTAGACCTATGGCTGAAAAATAATGACTGAAAAATAAATGTCAAATTAGAGCATTTTTAGATTTTATTCCAAAAAAATCACCATTATGTTATTTATGGGTTTGAATTTTATATTACATATGCAAATTTCTAAATTTCATTATTTAATATTGAGTTTAATATTTTTATATGTATACGGACTTCATTTGTAAAATTTCTGAATCTGTAAGTGATGAAAATCACAAACTCTCATGTGCATCTTCAAACTTTCGTTGTATGTGCCAAAAAAAAATATATAAATAAATGTTGGAGAAAAAAAATGCATTACATGAAGCTTTGGTGAAAATACGTAGCTAATATGAGAGGGTAAAATCCAAATTTAGTCCCCTAACTTTAAGGATCGTCCTAATGTGGTCCCTTAACTCAAAAAGTGACTATTAAAGTCCCCTAACTCAACTCGCGTGTCCTATTCTGGGCCTTACCGTCAGTTAAGGCGTTAATTCGGATGAAAATTGCCTACGTGGCACCCCAACTGCCACTTGGCATCCTCTTTTATAACAATAAGTGACAAGACTGAAAGGATAATAAAGCTATAGGTATAATAGACATAGATGAATAATCCTAAGGACCCAAAACATAATTTAACCCAATCTTCTTCTTCTTCCCCAATCTTCTTCGTCGATGAGCAAGACTACACTCCAGGTCAATCTGGGTCAATCTCCGGCCGCAACGGCACCCACTCCGTAGCCATATGGCAGTGGTCTTGCTTAAACATGACCAAGAGAATGAGGTGCTCGACGAGCATGCGGACTTCAATTTCCTGTCAAAGCTAACGTCTTCAGTCGCTCCCATGGAGCAAATCTTCACCTTTTTGGCATTGCTGTTGAAAATGGAGTCTAGGAAGGTAGAGATTCGGCCATGCGGGGGAGATGGGTTGCTTTACCTTCTTCAGCTCGCCATAAATCTTGAGAGCTTTGAGTTTTGTCTTGGTGAAGTTCAAATCGGTGTCTTTTCTCGGCTTCTGACAGTCGTTCTTGTACAAATCTTTTTGCTCCAATGGGAAACAGAGATCCCCTTTGTGAGTTCTCCCATGCTTCGGCCTTTGAACAAAAAAGCCAAAAAGAAGATCTCATCGATTTGTCTCTGCAACTCAACTCCGCCTCCGACGAGGAGAAGATTCCACTGGAGCTGGAATCCAAGGAACTGGAAGCCGAATTCAAGTGTGTCGTGCCGAACCCATGAACACTCTATTTCTCGAGCCACTTGTCAACCACCATCTCTCTCCGGAAATTCAACGAACCGTTCCTTCAATGATTCTAATGCCGCCAACCACCCTAATTTCCGCTGCTTCAAGGATAATATCTCGGCCAAGAGGCCGAGCAATACTGGGCAAGAGGCGTCAGGGGGGTTGCTGGGCAAACTGAACAACACACAAATAACCAAAGCCCAGTCGCCGCCGACGGTTCCCAGGCCACCATCCTTGCTCCGCCTCAAACCGCTTCCACTAAATCGCTGCCATCTTGCCACCGCCCATTGCACAACGTCCATCGCCGCCATCTCGCCACTGTCCAACGCCTACCGCCAAAAACTCCTCATCCTTCTCCCGACTGCCTCCCCCCACCCGTCACCGATTTCTCCCATTCCCCTTTGTATCTCTTCAATTTCTCCCCTTTCCCATCTATTCCTCTTCTCGTCTCTGTTTCTCCCTCTTCACCGTCCCCGATTTCCCCCTCTTCCTCGTCCCGATTTCCCCGTCTTCCCCGTACCAATTTCCCGCTCTTCCCCATCCCGATTTCCTCCTCCCTATTCCCTATCCCGATTTCCCCGTCCCTATTTCCCCTTCTTCTCCCTCTCGATTTCAGGTCGTCAATGTCTGCCTTGCCCAGCAAATTTAAACGCCGCCGTCGTCGAATTGCAGGACCACCATTTGTTGTTGGAGTTGCGTAGGATGCCTGGGTTAATGTTGTTTTAGGTCCTTAGAATTATTTGCTTGTGTCAATTCTACCATGATATCTATTATTCTTTTAGTTTTGTCACTTGTGTTTCATAAAAGAGGATGCCACGTGGCAGTTGGCGTGCCACATAAGCATTTTCCACCTAAACTAACGATTAAACTAACAGTAGGGACCAAAATGGGACACACTAGTTAAGTTAGAGGACTTTAATAGTGAATTTTTGAATTAAGGGACCACATTAGGACGACCCTTAAAATTAGGGGACTAAATTTGAATTTTACCCTAATATGAGACATCAGATTCTGGGCCGGTGTTTTCAAACATATATATCACTTGGATGTATAGACGTGGGCAAATTCGAAAGTGTTCTGCGCAAGAGTGGGCGGTCAAAGTCTGAAAGTTCTTGGCAGGCAGTCAATCATCACAACATGTGAATACAAGAGTTATAAGAAAAAAGTGCACAACTGCCAATATTTTTGTTTTGGACTGTTTTAGTATTTTAACTTAATTTTAATTTATATTAATAATTATTTAAATATTTATATTTAAAAATTAAAAAATTTATGGTTTTTTAATATAATTTTTTAAATATTTTTAAACAAATATTAATGTAAATAATTTTAAATCAAAATTAAATAAAAAATCTGAAATGATATTAAAAATTTAAGACAGAAATAGCATTAACTTCCTCATTAATTCCTAAAATCAATTTGAAAAATGTTGGAGCAAGTACATTTTTTTTTATAAACAGAAATTAAAAGGGAAAAACGTACATTATTTAAGACCTAGTAAAATCCATATACGACTGTTTGGTTCGCTAATTAATTACTTAAAACTTTAATTAAAAAATTTATCAGACCTCCTTCGACGGCAAGAAATTAAGCTGACTTACGTTACCTGTTACTCGCCAATCAAGCAAATTCCCTTGTTGGTAGTTGGCTAACTGGTGGAAGACTGGTAACTTTACAGAAAACTTTTTAATTGCCGCTTCCGTTGGTAGTGTCTAATAGTGGTGTTCAGTGGGCCGGTCCTGACACGGCCTGGCTCGGAACCGGCTCGCTTGGAGCACGGCACAGGCACGGCCAAGACCGGCACGGCCCAAGCCCGCTAGAAGACGGTCGCAATGTGGGCCGTTAATGGGCCTGGAGGAGGGGGGAGGGATGTGGGCTCGGCACGGCCCAGGAAGGATTTGGGCCCGGACCTGGACGGGACCGGCACGGGGGAGGAAATTGACCGGCACGGGACCGGTGGCGGCGCAACGGCCAGAATTTCTCCAACGTCCGAAATTTTCAAAAAAAAGGGCAAATTACACGTTTGGTCCTTCTAACGGTTGGCAGCGTTTTTTGGACCCCAGAAATTACATTTTTGCCCCCTCCAACAACTATTTTGTAAGGGTTTTTTAGGCAAAAAAAAAAAATAAGGCCTTCCCCTATAAATAGGGAGGCCATTTCCACCATTTCTTCACACCAATCTTAGCAATCTCTCATTCTCTACTAATATATTCTCTCATTTCTTTCAAGCAGTCAATATTATTTTCTGCATTCTCAATCAATTCTCAATTACTTTCGAAGCTTGTGTTTTGCTCAATTTTGCCTCACACAAATGGCATCAAGAGGAAAGGGAAATGCCTCAAGCTCTTCATCCCGCACCGGTTTGAGGTCATTTTTCTATGGCATTTCCCGACCGGCGACCCGTGGGACTCATATCCAACAAACTGACGATGACGAGCAATTCGATATGAGTCAATACGACTTGGGCCTCGACGATCAACTTTCTGATGACGACGTTGAGGAAGTGGAGCCCACGGCAGCAGGGAATGTTGGTGGAGGAGATGGTTCTGAACAAACCCCGACAAGCCATCAAGCCGAACTTCTGCCAGAAGGTAAGACGGCGAGGTGCACCGCATGGGTTTGGGAGCATTTTGACCAAGTTTTTGAGAAGGATAGTCATGGAAACAATGCGAGGTTCGCACAGTGCAAACACTGCAAGCAAAAGCTCTCGCACAAGAAGAACGCTGGCACAGGAACACTGAGACGTCACATGGAATCAAAGCATCCGACTTTATGTCCAGATGCAGCTACGAGTACCGGCGGTCAGACACAGCTTGCAAGCACTGCCGGCGGATCAGGTATTTTTAAATTTAATCAAAAAAATTGTAGAGAAGGCATGATAGAATGAATGATGTTAACTGAAAAACCATTTACACAATCGGAAGATAGACACATGGAAAAATGGATTACATCATACTTAAACCCTGCTTTTAAAAGAACATCTACGACCACTACTAGGAGGGAGGCATTTAAAAGTTATGAAGCTCGTAAATCAAACTTACAAGCATACTTCTCTGCTTTAGATCACTGTATCTCATTTACTAGTGACATGTGGACTTCACCACTAGGACAAAATTATTATTGTATAACTGCACATTGGATTGATGATAGTTGGGTCATTCAAAAACGTATAATTGCATTTAAATGGATGGAGGTCGATCATACTGGTTGGAACATATTCAATGTAATTTCAGAAAGTTTAAAAGAATTTTTTTGTTATGACAAGGTTTTTAGCATAACATTTGATAATGCATCAAACAACGATGTCGCGGCTGAGACATTGAAGGAATCACTAGAACCTGTCCGTGATGCCGCATTTTTTCATATTAGGTGTATATGTCATATTTTAAACTTAGCTGTCCAAAAAGGTCTTCAAGTTTTGAGTAATGAAATTACTCCAATTAGGTGGGCACTCCATTATTTAAAGTCAAGGACGAAAGTTTCTAAAGAGTTTAAGCAATATTGTCTGGAAAATGGCCTCGATTTTAGTTGGAAACGTTTTAAACTTGATTGCCCTACCTGAAAATGTTTTAAACTTGATTGCCCTACCCGATGGAACTCCACTTATGAGATGTTGATAGATGCGATGCCATTTGCTGCATACATGACATGTTTTATAAATGTCAGAGAAAAGAACACGATTTTGAAACAAGAGATGTGGGATAAACTGTCAAAATTGGCTGCTGTGCTGCGATATTTTTATGATGCCACTGTTTTTTGCTCCGGTGTATACTATCCCACATCGCACAAAGTTTTAATGCATATGGTCAACATTGCATGGGTTTTGAACCAATACAAAGATGACGAGTTCTTAAAAGACACAATTAAGGCCATGAAAGATAAATGGATTTTATATTTCAGTACTATACCCCCAATCTACTTAGTTGCAGCTACACTAGACCCGACCGTAAGAATCACAGGTACGCAACAGCTACTTGAGGGTTATTATAGTTTCTTAGAAATGGCACATATTTCTGTTCATACTATAACTACCTCTATTGATAAGCACTTGCGAGAGTTGTTTAAGATATATGCCAGTCGGCATAAGGATAAGGTTGCAAACACTACTTCATCTACCATCGCGTCTTCATCGGCCTCATTGTCATTCAATCCGGCTGAACAACTCCTCAAACGGCCCCGTGCTGCCGCATCTGGTCTTACTGAAGTGGACGCATACCTTAACCTTGTTTGGGAGAATAGTGAGACCGACATTCTAGACTGGTGGAAAGCAAGAAGTAACAAATTTCCAATACTCTCCATCATTGCCAAAGAAGTTCTAGCTGTTCCCATCTCAACCGTTGCATCGGAGTCCGCTTTCAGCGCTGGAAAGCGTGTCATTTCAGAGAGACGCGCAAGGCTATCACCAGATGCAGTTGAAGTTTGTATATGCAACCGTGATTGAGGTCTTGCAGCTTGCAGATTACAAGACCACAAGAGTTCTGACGAGGAAAACCCCGATGAGATAGATGCTTAAATCCACCGCTTGCTCATTATTTACTTACTTTGTATTTGATCTGATTTTGCTGTGTAGCACAGATCGTACCTTTTATTTTGCATTTAATTTTATGGAACGTTTCGCTATTGAGTAATGTAAAGCCCGTTCCATGGTATGTAAGTGCCGTTTGGCTTTAATATTAATAAAAGTTCACACCGGTGGTGGTGTTTTACTCTTAAAACAAGTAATTATACAAAATATAAAGATAAGCTTAGAATAAATATTTATCTAGTTTTTTTTTTTTTGTCATTATTTTATTTATTGTCTTGTAAAGTAAAATCTTGGTAATCATGGTTTGTTTCTTTAGCATAAAGAAATAACTTTAGTCCTTAAGGTTTTAATAATTGACTTAATAAAGGTTACAAAAAATGGTTTAACTCAAAATCAAATATATCAAAGTTTCCAAACTTTTTGGTCAATTTCTTACCTTTTATTTTTATTTTTATTAAGTTATTCATTTAACGTTTGATTAATTTAAAAGTCTAGTAGAATTGAAAACAAGTTATGAAGTGGAATTTAAGATAAACTAGATTATAAAATATCACTTATAAAAAAACTCTCAGACTCTTGTTTTTATTAAGTTATTTAAAAGTGAAGACTAACAAGTGGAGACTAAAAATTAAAAATAAAAACTAAAACTTAAAATTAAAATAAAAATTACAATTTTAAAAATTAAAATTTAACGGGCCAGCTCGGGTTCGGCCCAGGACCGGCACGGGACCGGCACGTGTAAACACGGGCTGTGCCCGGGCCCAAAATACTAAGGCCCAGGACCGTCCGGTCCGGTCCGGTCCAGGTCCGGGCCAGCCCGTTGTGCACCAATAGTGTCTAAACGCTTCATACATTTCGAAATTTATAAAGGCAATCATCCTTACTCCAGTTGATCTAGTTTAACAGATTAATTGTTTTGACTTTTCTACTCAAAACCATGATTATGTACCATTGTTATAAATAAATTAAAGGAATGTGAATTTCAATTTTTTTTGAAAAAAGTACAAAACCTCTCCTATGATTTGGTTTAACCTACATTTTGCCCATCTATTTTAAAAAACATACACTTTACCCCCTATTTGCTTTACAGTGCTTAACAATAACTTTTAAAATTCTAATTTAAATTAACTCATAATAATACTCTAGTAATTTCAATATTTTTAATATTTTTTTACAGCAAACTGACATTTAAAAAATACTGATATATATTTATAGGGAGAAAAATACATTTCCAGAAGGAAAAAATGATAATTTAAAATATCTATTAACTATAAAAAAATATTAAAGAGATTAAAATTACTAGAAGATTATTATCATATAGTTTAAATATAATTTTAGAATTTGTTATTAAATAGTATAAAAAACATAGGAGACAAAATGTAGGTTTTTAAAAATAAAGTGAATAAACTATAAGTTATGGCATACCTCAATGGGGTAATTGTAAGTTTTCCTTCTTTTTTTTGGTTTGAAAGATGACCAAATTTGACATTGGACCTCCTAGTATCTCATTTATGTCTTAGCCATTATGCTAAGGGCCGGAGATTTAAGCAAATTATTGATTTCATTATCCCATCAGTTTATGTATTCGTTACAGGTAATATATGCTATCTCTCCCTCATCGACATATAAAATATAGTTTTCTTTGTAAACAACTTTTTTTATTAGTATTAGAGTTTCAGCTAATTTATTAACAATAAAATTAAATTATCGAAGCTAAAAGCTATCATTAAATAATTTTTTTAAACTTATAACGCTAATCATTAATGTTAATGCTAATCTATATTGGTCATTCTATATGCATCTTAACCATAATTTTACATTACTATTAATTAGGATATATAAGTATGATAATCAATATTGTTTCTAAAAACCAGGTTATAGATCTACTTTAATTATCATAAAATGGAGTCTTGAGATAACTGAAATTCACTTTAAACATTACTCGGTAATTAATTTACCAACGCAAAAATAATCTCATCTTATTGCGTAGGATGGAACTAAAAGTCTATCATTTATGGATATGATTATTTAAAATTAAAACCTCTTTAAGAAGTAGATGACAGAAATAAGCGACTAAGCCAAATACGAATAGACAGTACAAGGGATACGGCAATATAATTAAACTAAATGTGAACATGTAATTAATTAATTCGTATTACATCCTTAAATTATTACAGTACACGTTGACGACGGGCGAAGATCTTAAAACAATGACGCGGTCCTAAACTAAGCTTGATGGGGGAAAGGAACGAAACAAATGCCACCCACTCCGATTTCATTATCTCACCCTTAATTCTATCGCAAGGTGTCGTTTGATATTGATCCATCGGCCTCAATTAATTATTAATCTTTTAGGGCTTACACTTTCGAAATTTTTGCTTTTACTTTTGTTTATTTTTTCCCACAATATTCAGCGAAATATGTTATGATGAGATTTAACTAAGTAATTGCAATAGCATGTTTTCAATTTTTTGCATTACTGTTTCAACATTAATTAAATTAACAAACGAAAACTGATGTTCAGATTATAATTTTCATACTTCAAGATCATTTTTCTAAAGTTATTGGCTAATTTAGTCGATAAAGAAGTTTGGTGTTAAGGCGGTTCTAGCTGTTATTAATTATATCTCGACTTTATCATAATGAAAGGGTTGAAGGAAGAGAGAGTACTACTGTTGCCTCCAATTGTATAGTTCAACTAAGTGTATTGCATCCTTTTATGTACGAGGAAAAAAAAAATATTTCTCCTACAACATTTTTCATGTTGAAAAGCACTTTAATCTCAACTATATTAATATAGGTGACATGAAATTCATATTATCAATTAATTGTTTAAAAGTTCATTAACATTAAAAAAATTCATGCAAAATTAAACTAGCAAGGTTTAATTAAGTTACAATTAGCAGCCCTCATGCAGGGAATAAATTCTATAAAATACGCTTTTGAGTTTTCTAAAACATCAGACGAAAATGGGTAGTAATTATTTTATTTTACTTAATAAAATTGAAAAAGAATTACAAAATGCTATTGAGATTTAATCAAGATTACAGTTGAAAAACATCTTAGAAACCCCGGAGGTTTCAACAAACCTACATTTATCCCTTGAAGTTCTATTGGAGGTTAATTAAAACCAATGGATTAGTAGTTACACTTTGAATCCTACTTTTAGTTAATGTTTAAGATTTCCACTTAACATGAAGTATCCTTAACATGATATAAGATTTCTACTTCATAAATTGTATATATCATTTCTACTTCATAAATTGTATTTTTAAATGACATAAATATATTTTTATATATTGTTCACTTTAGCTTACTTTTTTTAATTATTTTTCCTTAATTATTGACCATTTATTATTTTAGTTAATTTTCAATATTTATGCTTGTCTATGTCTTACATATATTCAAATTTTTAGTTCCCTTTAATAAAGAACACCAATTTTATTTTTTAAATTAGCTATTATCATTTTCTTTTCATTCTATTATTTCCAAAATTTGTTAGGAAAACTAATAAAGCTAAGGACTATGATAAGGTGATGCATAGTCACCTTGACTAACATGTCTAGCACATGATATCAAACACTTGAATTGGATAGATGTTAACATGTTAGTTATTGTAATTATCCGCGTTATTGGGATTCTCCTAAAATTAAAACAGAAGAAATTATAAGGGTTATCCTAAAGGAAGACGAAAACTTTAAAGTCCTTCTTATTTGAATTAATACATGATTAGTGATTCTCTTGTGATTTTATAATTATATATTTCTTTATTCATTAATCACCTTTTGAGAATGTGTTATTTAGTTAAAGAAATTACCGACCTTAAAGAGCAATTAATAAATCAATAAGTATGTAAATAAAAAATTACAACATGATGATCAATGATCCATTAGTTCAAACAAGCTAGATTTAATAGTTGTCATTGAAAAATGTGTGGAGGGAAAGAAAGTAACAATGAATTTCAAAAACAAAAATAGTGTTCTTAATTAGATATAAATAAAAAATTAAAATGTAAAAATAAAAAATAAGAGCAGACAATGAGAATTAAGTAAAAATGAACCATAAACAAAAATCATTGAAAAAAAAAATTAAAAGGAATTATTTATAAAAATATATTGTTTTCATGTTATCTGGAAAACATAATTTATGAAGTAGTTTTATATGTTAAAGAAAATTTTTAAATAATAACAAAAGACTAGGACCTCAAAGTATAATTAATCCATTAATTTGAAAGTTTAAAGTTTAAAATGAACTTCAGATGGGATAATTGTAAATTTACTGATATCTGAGAGAGAATTTTTAAAAAGCTTCTAAAAGAGAAGAAAAGCAGATGTAATTTTGACTAAATCTAGGTGAAATTTTGTAATTCTCCCTGCTTACATGAATAGATGGCTCCAAATTAAAATAGTTTCCAATTTTGGGTGATATCGCTATTGAAGTCATGAAAAACGTAGTTTCCAGGAAATTGTTCCAGTCTCAGTCCTTGTCTTGCCTGTCCCACAAACACTGTAGAGATGGGAGAATGGTCGTCAATTTCTGCTTCCTAGCTATTCTAAATTTTTCATTCCAGTTTACTTTGACTCTCATCTCTCAGCCTCCCCCGGGTATATAAATCCACCACCCCACCTCTTCCATCTCCTTTCCATGAAATTGCCCACCAACCAAACAAAGCTCTCACGCAATTCAGCTCAACACTTCAGAGCCATCCTCTACTTTTCACTTTACAGGCTTTAGTAATGAGCTCTAATGTGACCACCTACAGCGACTGGGTGCAACTCTACGAGCAAAGCGTCGTCGGTGATTTGGCCGCTTCTGCCTTCGCCCACTCCGACGCCACCGCCGCTACAGCCTCTGCTTCCGACGGCGGTAGCCTCACCCCTAGAGGCAACTTATCCAAGCCTGTACGACGGCGCTCCAGGGCTTCCAAGAAGACTCCCACCGCCATCCTCAACACCAGCGCCAGCAACTTCCGAGCCCTGGTGCAGCAATTCACCGGCTGCCCGACCCGCAGGTCCGGCCCCATCAACTTGAATTTCGCTGGCGGGAGTCAACAAGACGGTGCCTTACCGGTCAACAATGAGACCACTGTCTATGGTCTTGATTGCTATCAATCTACGGAACGTAGGCGAGACGAAGAGCTTCTCAATTACCAGGAGGAATACCGAGGGCCAAACGACAGCGTTTCTTCAGCAGCTGGTGCTAATTATGCAGAAAATAATTTCACAGCGGTTGGTGAGGAAGATTTTTCTACTAATCTGGATGAGATGAGCCTTGCTGCTTCCGGGGATCGGAGCGATCACAATTTCTTTTTTGTAGGAGATCGCAAATATATAAACTAATTGATGCTGTCTCTAGCTAATCGTAACCTTTATATGTATCTTATGGAGTATTTATCTTATTTCATATTGGAGCATCTATCACCCACAAAAATTATTTAGTTCCTTTCCATCTTCTACTATATATATATATATATATATATATTGTTCCATATAAGATAGTTTTTTCTTCTTAATCAGTTTTAGAGTATTGAAAAAGATATTTAAAGAAAATTTTTTAATTTTAATAGCTATGATCGTCACTATTAATAAGTTATCTAAAGTACAATAGTAATGAGAAAAATTATTCTTAAATGAGGCTGTAAAGGGTTAAAATAGTTTTGCAATAAAAGCGAGGCTTTTGTCTCTTTTACAAAAGGTGAACACTGGGTCGGGTTGATTTGGCCCAACTCAGAACCGCCCCGAATCAAACTTGACCCAAGTATAACCACCTCGAATCAAACCTAACCCAAGCTCAATCAAAGCACAGATTGCCTTGACATGGAGAAGGTTCGGGAGAACTTGGGCCGTGTATGGCCTAAGGAGGAGCAGCCTATAACCAGCCCAGGCACACAAGAAAAACTAGGCAGGGCCCAACTTTGCCTACCCCAAGCACAGATGGTCTATGCCTACCATTTTCAAAAACCTCCAATTGCTAGCAGATTTTAAAAAAGGGTGAAATTACACCAGAAGGACTTACGCCTAGTTAAAACGAGCAGAAACATCCAAAACCTTTTTTTACCCTCTTTCAACTTTAAAAAAAGTTTAGTTTTTAAGGTTATTTTTGTCCAACCAAATTTTTGCCACTCCTATAAATACCCACCCTCATTTCCTCACACAACTTCCTACATTCTCCTCTTTACATCTATTTTTTTCTCTACAATTCTCCTCAAGTCTTATAGTCTTCCACCAATTTTCTTAATCTCATACTACTTTCTTCTTAATCTCTTCTTAATTCTTCATTAATTTTTCATCAATTCCCATCAAGTTAAGGGATTCAAGCAAGAGTGCTAGCTCCAACCCCGCCAAGAGCTCCTCCTTTCGCACCGGCTTGGGGTCGTTTTTCCTTCGTAAAAGTTCAGCCCTAAAGGGAATTCACATCCGAGACGACCCGAGCCAGCCAACATTGATATGATGAATATCGATTTGCAACTTGATGAGCTACAGTCCAATGACGACATTAAAGTCTGAGAGACCGACACCTTAAAGTCAAGTTCCTGATAGTAGTGAAGGAAAATCTCACCTCAAATCATTCATGTGCAATCATTTTGAGACGGGTTGGGAGAATGACAACCGGTTCTCGCAAGTGAAAGCATTGTGGCAACAAATTGGCACACAAGGTGAATTCCGGGACCAGGACACTTCAATGACATATAATGAGTGAGCATCCAATGCACTATCCAGGAGCCAAATTGAGTTCTGGTGGATAAACACAACTCATATCTATCGCCAATGGTTCAATATTTTTAGATTTAATCAGCAAGAATGTAGGGAAGATACAGTTAATTGGATGATACTCACGGAAAAACCTTTTAAGCAAGCTGATGATGTGCACTTAAAAAATAGGATTAGGTCTAATTTAAACTTGGCCTTTTGAAAGACATCTAGAACAATTGTATGAAGAGAAACATTTAGAATGTATGAATTAGGTAAATCTAAACTACAAACGCTTTTTCTACAATTAATCATTGCACTGATTTTACTTATAACATGTAGACATTGTAGGTTTTTTTTTTTTTGTTACTGCACACTGGATAGATGAGGGTTGAGTCATTCAAAAAAGGATTATTGCTTTTAAATGCATGAAATCTTACCATACTGGGTATAATATTTATCAATGTATCTTATATATAATTTGTGAATTTTTTTATGTTGACAAAATTTTCTGTATTAGTTTTGACAATGCCTTTCTAATAATGATTTTGCGACCCTAAAACTTTATCATGCATTGAAACTCCCTAAGAATGGTGTTTTTTTTTTCCATGTTAGATGCATATGTCATATTTTGTATTTGTGTGTGCAAAAAGGGCTTAAGGTTTTGCAAACGAAAATCCATCCAATCCATGATGTATTACTATATTTGAAGTCACGGTCCAAAATATGCCAAAAATTTGAAGAATCTTGTCTTCAAAACAACCAACCATTTTCATAAAAATATTTTAAACTTGATTATCTTACCTGTTGGAACTAACATATGAGATGTTAATAGATGCATATCCATATACAGCTTTGTTGATTGTTTTTTTGAACTTGGAATGAAACTTTGAACTTCTAAAGGCTAAAATGTGGGACAAGTGTTATAAACTTTGTCAATTTTTACGGTATTTTTATGTGGTAACTGCTTTTTTCCCAATGTTTACTATCCCACTACTCACAAAGTTTTGATGTATTTGATAAAAAAAAATTATTTATGTTTTGAATCAATAGGCGATGGATTTATTTCTAAAGCACACTGTCAAAGCAATAAAGGATAAATGGGTTTCATATTTTACAAAAATCTCCCCCATCTTTTTACTTGTATCTTGACTTGACTCGATCATGAAAATTACTGGTACATTGTCTCTACTTGAGGGATTCCATAGTTTTTTTTTTTATATGAATCATATTAGTTCTTCAGCTATGACAGCTGAGATAGATGAATACTTATGGGAGCTCTACAACGAGTATTCATCTTACTACAAAGACAAGGTAAGGCTAACATCTTTCTAAACCACTAGTGTCTCATCCTCCCTATTATCAGTACTATTCAATCCTGCGAAACAACTGCTCAAATGTCCTCAACTCACATCATTTGGGCTACGAGAAGTAGATGATTACATTCACATGTCGTTTGAAATAAATGATGATGACATTTTAGAGTGGTGAAAAGTGAATGAGTCATTTCAGAGAAATGAGCGATGTTGACGCCAAAAGCAATAAAGATCTGCATTTGCAACCATGACTGGGGCCTTACTGCCTTAAGAAAAAAGACAAAACAATTTCAGAAGATAAGATGCAAGATGATGACAGCGTTTTCACATCCTAAATTTTCCTTTTTTGTTCTTATAACGTAATTGATTTGATTATACTGTTAAGCACAAATCATTGATTTTCATTTCGATTTGTTTTTTTGAACATTTTGCCATTTGTCATGTAAGGCCAATTCAAGTTCTTTGTAAGTGCTGTTTGACTTTATTATTAATAAAATTTGCATTGCTGGTAGTGTTTTTTTTTTTTAATAAGTAATAATTTTTCAAAAATTTTAAAAATTCAAAAAATTAAAAAAAAAACAACCTAGACCTAGGCCCAATTGAAGCCTATCCCAAGCCCAACACTGCTAACGCATGTTGTGCTCAGGCTGGTTAAGCCCACCGTTCATCACTATCTCTCACTACTTTAAAGTGCCATGATCTAGAATTTAACAATATCCAAAAAATTGTTAGTCATCCTAAAAATTAATGTTCTTGGTTTAAGGATGTTACAGTAAAGACCTTGTATGATAGACTAGCAAAAGATTTAACAGTGAACTTTAATCACCTTAAGATAAAATCATCTAAAATATGACTCTTTCTTACTTTTTTTTAAGAGATAGTAAAAATCATTAAACTTTAAGAACTAGAATAACTAGGTGTTCAAGATTTTACGACTTCTACTGCAATTTCAAAAGAACCAAATCACCAACAAATGTATGACAACTCAGGTAGTGATAAAGCGGTGTTACAATTTGATGGTGTTTTTATCATTTCTATAAATGGAAAATTGAGAGTGCCATGAAACTCCCAAAGAAATTAGTAGTACATATATAGAACTACCTTCGTGTCATATTATTTGAAACATTTCATTTTTTATTTAAATTTGATTTTAACTTGTTCATATTATTATTAATTTACTCATATTATTATTTGAAACATTGCGCTTTTTGGACTTTATTGCCAAAAGTAAATTGGAAGATTTTCAAAATGGGTTACAGCCATGTCACGGACGATAGAGGCAAAAATATCCTTGGGATTTTATTTCAAAATCAAACCCCAACTACGCCAGAATGCTAGATGATGGTGCAAGTACCGTTGCTTTAGGTGGTAAAAATTCTTGTTTAACCCTAATACTAATAATGACGGCCCAATCTGTGAAATGTTTGGGCCTGCATCCGAACATCATAAGATAAGCCAGACCCGGACTGGCCCTTTTCTACCGGCATAAAAAGAAAACTTGCTCATTTCTCTACCCACAAGCACACAGCTTATAGTTCATGCACAAAATTACACGCTAAAGCTGATACATAAATTTTACTATCGCTAATGTGGTAGATTTCATTGGTTTTGACTCTTTACGGAGTGATATGAGCCTGCTTATGTACCATTAGTAGAATTCATTGCAAAAACTAACTTGATGAGTTGAAGTGTCCAAGACTATAATAAGCACCCACATAACGATCACTTTTGTATGTTGTGGTGTGTTTTTTTTCATATCACAAAGACCCCAAAATTATTAGTCTACATTTTCTTTTATTTTTGTAGTGAATAAGACTTCATTTGACATTAACGTTAATGATTATAATTAGAATTTTGTAAAAATTATTTAAGAATATTTTTTAATTTCAATAATTTGAATTTGTTGCTAATTAATGAATCAAAACTCTAACTCTAATCATAAAAATTGTTCTCAAACAAAAGCACAATTATCTATGTGCTTTAAAATTCTACAAAATTTTAAAATATCATATCAAATTACAATTATTTATCTATCATACAAAATAATTATTCAACATAAGATAGTATTAATAAAATTTCATAAGATAGCCTTATGACCCATAGTTTGTCACGGATAAAAAATGTGAGATGAGGACTAGGACCAGCCCTTAACATTAAGAAATGGATAGCCAGGTTATATTTCCCTTCTAATAATACTATTCACTTTCACAACCCTAGTGCACTTTTTCCTAGGATGAACATGGATTGAGTTAGTTTGGTTTTTAGTTAAACTAAACTGATCCAATAGTGATAGTTTTAAAAAATATGTCCTATGTAACCTAAGAACTAAGAAGTAAACAAACCAAAACCATGACTCCAATTTTTTCTATTTTGGTTCTTGGGTTTTTTTTGTTTCTATTATATGGATATAACACTCTTTCTATCACAAAAAATATGACAAATGTTTCTTTTTAAGCTATCAAAAAAAAGTTATTTTCTTTTTTGGAAATTTTTTAACATCTAATTTACTTTATTATCCCCATTTAAACCTTTTCCATACAAAACCCTTAAAAGAATCATTTCTTTTTCTAATCCTCATTTAAAGTCTTACTACACAAAACTAAAAAAGATTTTTTTATTTTAGCTTCAAAGGTAAAATAAATAACATAAATTACACAAATTTTAATCTTCATACCCAAATAAATGCATAATCCAAAATAAGATAGACGGAGTAATTCATAATCCAATAAAATTGTATCCACAACCAATTTAAGACCAATTTAAGAAATATTCAACATAGACAACTCAGTCCACTTTTAAATGTGCATGTTCTTTGTATATGAGCAATTTAGTAATATTATAATTTTTAATGTATATGTTTAAATGTACAAGTTCATACATCAATATATAAGCAATTTAGTAATATAGACGTTTAAATGTACATGTTTATACATAAATATATGAGCAGTTTAGTCATAACATAAATTTTATTATATATTTATATATATGTCTCAAATTCATTCTACATTGAGTTGGTTCCATATGGAACTAAAACTAATCAAAACCAATGATTTTCCACTTTCTTAGATGTAGAACCAACTTACCGTGAATCATGATACATTTTTACCCAAACCATCTTTAGGGTATTTAGGTTAGATTTTAGATTTATCTAACTCATTCTCGTCCATATCTCTCCTCCTCTCTTCTTCTATATACTCTTTCAACAGCCCATACTTTTCTAGTTGAGATTAGCACCTCGGTCAATTTCAAATTGTCTCTTTTAGCATTTTTCTTTTTATCATTGTAATAAGTTCTATATGATTATTTCATATCTCTCCATTCTATCTCAAGATTTTTGGCTTATCCTCTTTTTCCTTCATCCTTACCCTATTGGTGGCATCTCCAAGATTTTTATGTTATATGGTCTATCTGGCTCTAGATCTATCATGGAATTGGCTTTAGCAACATTTATGCACATGATCTTGACAATCATTCACCACGGTTGTTGGGTGATGGCGTAAGAATTGAAGCGGCAAAAATGTTGGAGAGCTCTATGCACTCAAGTTGAGTCAGATTAGTTTTGTTTATCATCATAGATCAACTACTTATGTGTCTTTTTCTCTTTGTCAATTTTTATATATGTTCAAACTTGTGTTGGCATTTTTGTTTAATCCTGTCTTGGTTTTGTTGTCATTGTGTTATATTTGTGTACCTCTATCAATTTGTAGGTATAAATATTAGGATTACCCAAATTATTCTCGAAAGCCATCTTCTTCATGGTATGATATTCTTAGGATGTATAGATGTAATATGTATAATTTAGCCAACTGTATCTGTTTCATATTTGTTTTATAGATGGTGTATGACTTACAATTAATGGGATGAATGACTTTTCATAAAAAAATATTTTTCATACAAGATAATTATTTTTAGAATATATTTACAAAAAAATTTTGTGGAGCTATTTATCTATGATATTATTATAAGTGAGAAACATAGGAGATCTTAGTAATTGTACTAATTATTATAGCTTAATTGAGTGGGACTTCATAATTACTTTTGTAAATGGAAAAATTACCCTCAACTTTCTAATGTAATCTCATAAATATTCATTAAATGTTCTTCACATTTTTAACTCATGTTTGACCATCGTTCCAAGTTTTTTTATTTTTAACATATTATACTTTGTGTTTTTAACTAAAGCAAAAAAACCCATTTTAACTTGCAAGCCGAATTTTGAACATCTATTAACATATCCAATTAATTTGAGAAGTTAAACAAATGTATCTTCCTGCGTCCTTATGTCATATGTTCGACAAACCCCTCCAAAAACTTAAGGAAGTAGATATAATTTTTTCAATCGTACATAAACATTTATATAGTTTGATTGTAATGGAGAAACATTATTCAATGGACGGAGATTTATTGATATTTCAAAAACATAGTTTAAGTTGACTAGCTAAATGAGTTTATTTTAGGAACTCCAAAAATTTTACTTAATCGGAATAGTCTGTCTTTAAAACTTAAATTATTTAACGTTGATTTATTAACTTCCACTTAAGGAAAGGTGCTTACCATTTGAATATTTTTAGTCAAACTAATATTATTTTAAATATATATATATATTACTACTAACTTCTAAAGATCAACAATGGCCACTGGTGGATGAATAGTGTCATTGTTATAGGTTGGTTGAGTCCAATTGATTTTGAGTTGTGGTTCCGTCGCATTTTTTTTCCTTTTGTTTTTTTTAGAATGCGATTTGCACTTTTTTTAATTTTATCTCATTTCGCAAGGTATTTACCTTTTTGAAGTCCTAGTTTGCAATTTTTTTGGTTTTAGTTTGTCTTACGTTTGTTTCCATTAAAACACGGTTTCAATCCTTAGCTTTCTAATTTTTTCGTTTTTGGACCTGCATTATATCCGTGTTACATTTTAGTTCCCAAATTTTATAACTATTTAATTAAATATTTTATTTGCTCTCTTGGCCCTCAAGCTTTTCTTTTTGTTGTTTTTTTGTACTATCTTCTAAAGTAAGACATTAGTGACCATAATTTGTTTATTTTTTAGTTAAACCATTTTTTATCTTCATTAAGTCAATTGTTAAATCCTTAACAAAAAATTTTTCCTTTTTTTTGTCTTAATCCTAATTTTTTTTATTGGCTTTCTTTATTTTTGTTTTTCTAAAATGAAGTTTTAATCATTCTAATTTACTTACTTTTGGCCTAGTTCTGGTTAATTCAACTTTAGTGAGTTTTTTTTCACTTTCTTTTCTTTTTATCTGTATTAAGCTTTGTGTTTCTGTCATTTTTTTTTATCATTAATGATTATAAAGATTTGTGGTATCAATTATTTACTTCAAGCTTTAGAGCTTAATAATGTAATTTGGTCCATAATTGTTAAATTTGATAGTAAATTTTTCTAGATAAATTTGTCATTGATATTAAAAATTAGATTTTGTGTTCATAGGAGATGAAAATTTTTATTGAATTATTTTTAATTAACAAGCAAAATATATATTGTTTTGAAGCACGTAACGTGTTTTGTGTCGCATTATTATTATTAAAATTTATTACAAAAAAATCCACTGCGATATACAAGTCACCAAATTTATTTATTGTCTTTTAAAGCAAAATATAGGTAACCATGATTTGTTTCTCTTATTTTTTTTAATCAACTATAGTGACTTCGTTTAACTTTTTTTTTTTTTTTTTTTTAAAACATAACTTTAGTCACTATAAGTTATTCACTTTTTTGTATGGTTCAAACTTATTTGTTTTATCTAATGTTTTCATTTATTATTTTTCTTTAGTAAGTTGATGGTTAAGCTTTTAATTCATAAAATCTTTATATTTACTCTCCTCACTGAAGACCATTTTTTTATTATTTTTTAATTATTAATCATTAAACCCTATTTTTTGGAAATGAGATTCCACTGTTAATTTTATATTATTAACTTTTTTATATTATTTCTTTTTTATAAAATAAAATTTTTGTCTCCATAGTTTATCTCTTGATACTTAGAATCTTTTTTTTTTTTGCTCTCTTAGTCTTAAAACTTGACCATGATTTTTTATCTTGGTTCTTGCTTTTCTTATATATATATATATAATTTTTTTTCTTCATCAATGATCACCACGATGTGCTAACATTAATATGAGGGCTTTTAGAAGATAAAAATATTAGAGGGCAAAGAATGGCACAATTACAGAAATATGGTGAAATTGGTGAAATTTCTCTACTGTCTTATTATTCTTATTGTGAATTTCTTTACTCTATTAGAGGACATACGAATCTTATTAATATTTTAATGCCTATTTAATTTTTATCTTTAACCATCATCTACTTATTAATTTTCCCTTGTGAAACTTGTGGTTAGGGGTTTATTCTTGATATGAGTTTGTCATCAAGAAAAAAAATTTATGTTAAAAGATAAGTTGAAAATTAGCTAGATTGATTTGAGAATCGAGAGACCCAAACATTCAAAATGCTAAATCATGTTTAATGTTGATACGGACCGAATTGCAACAATGTGTAGCCACCATGAACCTCGTATATACTAAAAGAGGAAGAGATTTCACTATTCATTAATAGTGACAACTGTTCATCTATAGTTTCTCACATTTTTTTTTTCTTTTCTGTTGGATGCGATTTTTGTCCTTTTTTAATTTGATCCTCTTTTTGCAAGGCACTTGCCTTTTTGAAGGCCTATGTTACAACTTTCTTGATTTCAATCTATTTCAAGTTTTGTTTCTATCAAAACATGATTTCAGTCCATAACTTTTTAATCCTTTTATTTTAGGCCCTGGATTATGTCCATGATACATTTTGATCACCAAATTTTATAACTACTTAACTATATTTTCTATTTGCTATCTTGGTCCCCAAGTTTTTTGTTGTTGTTGTTTTATGTACTATCTACTAAAGTATGACATTGGTGACCATAATTTGTTTATTCTTTAGTTAAACCATTTTTTTTATTTTTATTAAGTCAATTGTTAAATCCTTAATACCTAAAGTTTTTCCATTTTCTTTGTCTTGATCCTAAATTTTTTTATTGATTTTATTTATTATTCTCCTCTAAAATGAAACTTTAATCATTATAATTTACCTACTTTTGACCTAGTTCTGGTTGATTCGGCTTTAATCAATTTTTTTTTCATTTTTTTAAAATCTTTGTTGAGTTAATGATTCAACTGTTAATTGATTAACATATATTAAATATATTTTTATATTTCAATTATTTTTTTATCATTATTGATGATTTAGTTTTGTAGTATCAATTGTTTACTTCAAGCTCTATAGTTTAATAAAGTAATTTAGTCTATAATTGTTAAAATTGGAAGTAATTTTTTTAGGTAAATTTTTCATCGATACTAAATATCAAAGTTTTAGTTAATAAGAGATAAAAAAAAATTTAGTGATTTGTTTTTAAATTAACAAAAAAAAATATGTATTGTTTTCAAGTACATACCATGTTTTGTTTCATAGTGTTATGTTTTTATCATAACTAATCATTTTAATGATATGAATATAAAATGAAGAGAGCCAAACTCAAATTTGAAACAAATAAAAATTTTAATTGACTATCATAAATTTATTGATGAGGAATTTTTATTTATTTATTATTAAAATTGATTGCAAAAAATATCTACTACGATGTACAGGTCACCAAACCTCTTTATTTATTTTCTTGGTCTCTAAGTTTTGTTGTTATTTTTTTATTTTATTATCTTCGAAAGTAAAATCTTGATCATTATAGCTTTTTTTTTTTGTAATCAACCATAGTAACTTCGTTTAACTTTTTTTATGATTTATTATTATTATTTTTTAAAACAAAACTTTTGTCATAAGAGTTATCTACTTTTTTTACATGGTTTGAGCTGATTCATTTTAGCCAATATTTTCCTTTATTCTTTTCTTATTAAGTTAATTGTTAAGCCTTTAATTCCTGAAATCTTTACATTTGCTCTCTTAGCCTAAAGACATTTTTTGTTATTTTTTTATTATTAATCATTAAACTTCACTTCTTGTTACTAAAATTCTACTCGTTGTATTATATTATAAACTTTTTCATATTATTTTTCTCTTCTAAAATAAAATTGTAGTCCCCACAGCTTATTTTTTGATACTTAGATTTTTATTTTTTTGCTCTCCTAATTCTAGAACTTTACCTTGACTTTTTGTTTCGGTTTTCACTTTTCTTTTTTCATTTCTATGGAACTTATTTCTTTCATCAATAATCACTCCTATTTATGTTTATATTTAATGTTGGTACAGGTTAAACCGCTGCAATGTGAGAATACTATAAAAATCATGTATGTATAATATATGTTTGCTGCAAATCTAATTATTTCCCTGACCCGACCCGCTTTCTTAAACCCTCGTACATTTTCAAATTCAGGGGCTTTGGGTTTCAAAATCTGCTTCACTTCGAAATGAATTCAGTGGCTCGTGCTCTGTCCGCCACTTCAAAGTCACCGGCTCGGAAATGGGTCGTTGTGCAATCATATTCTACTTCCACAGCCGCTTCTCCGTCGACTCAGTCGTCCAGATCCAAGCCCTCCCCCTCGGCTACCGCCGAGAAGCCCTCAACATCGCCAACGCCAACGCCACAACCACCGCCATCGCTACCAGAACCCCCGCTGCCGAGCGAGATTCCCTTTCAGAAGAAGGTGGCCAACTTGGTGAGCTTGATTGGTGTGGTTCATATGCCCGTGGAATTCAAGGATATGCCTGACGGGAAATTTTGCGCCGGCACTATCATTACTCAGAAGAAAGCTTCTTCTGAAACTCCTGATCTTTGGTAAGACGAGAGAAAGAGAAACCTGTTGCAAAATTAACTAGGAACGTTCTTCTTATCTCTGCTTTCCGTTGATTAATACCTGAAGGATCCCAGTACTGTTTGAGGGTGACCTGGCTCATGTTGCACATTGCCATTTGAAGAAGGAGGATCAAGTCTATATAGAGGGGGAACTGAGAGCTTATCCACCTAATCTAGATGTAACTAGAGGTCGAGCAAATATCCAGGTATGTTCCGTTTACCTGTTTGTGCTGCTTTCCCTTTTATATTCTGCAGTGGCTGCGGGGGTTTAATATTGTGCTGTTGTTGCCAGCTTTTATTCCTAAAACTGCAGTTTCTTGATTCTTTCTAATGACTTCCAGTCTTATTATGATAGGTCAAGGTGAACAATGTGAACTTTGTTGAGGCTTCATCGCCCACAAAAGTTGACTCTGTTCGTCAAACATCAAAAAAGACCACGTCTCGCTCAAGTAAGTTTTGTTTGTTGTCAGAATTGATGTATGCTTGCAATTCAACAACTACCTCTACTTGATCTTTATATGCTATTTGCTTAAAAACCAACTGACGGGCTCCTCCAGGTTCTAGTCTAAGAAAATGTTTTTTTTTGTTTGTCATTTTAACAACCTAGCTTCAGCCTAATGCCTAATCCCCATGGATGTTACTGTAATGTCCAACGTTTAATTCCCTATTTTCCCCCTTGGTGCTGCTCAAGGTCATTTGTATAAAAGGACAAAGTGTTTTTAAGTAGAGTGAACTTTTGCGACTCTTAGTTTCAGTAACTTGTCTATGAGCTTCTCATATGTGCGCAATATTTAGAATGCAGATTCTTTTTCCTTTTCCTGTTTGTATTGTCTAAAGTAGGAAAAAGGGAGTTTTAGTTGAATATATGATTAACTGTGTTTGCTGATAGACAGCAGAGGTAATTGGAGCAAACTGGCAAAATTCTTTTTTGCACCTAAAATGTTAATTGCAAATTGCTGAGCCATTACTTCTGTTAATGTCATATTCCTGTTAGTGTCAATTTCATGGCTCACTATGTAGGCACTAACAATTTCAGATAGCACTGAAGAAGCTGAGGATCTTTCATCAAGTCCGTGGAAGGACCTTCTTGATAATCCCAAAGAATGGTTGGACTATCGTTCAAAGAAGCTTGATGGATCAGTAATGATCTCTCTGATTCATTTTCCTTCTTCATATCTATGTCTGATCTTTGGTCTGCAATCAGAGTTCTGTATCATTTAACAGGTTAAACCAAAACATCCTGATTTCAAACGCAAGGGTGGTGGTGTTGCTCTTTGGCTCAACAGTGCCCCAGAGTGGTTTTTGTCAGAACTTGGAGGATCTGAACTTGGTAATTCAATCCAAAAAACAAAAGAAGCCAGCCCACCCAAAGGTATGTTTTCTTATTGCTTGTTTTCGGTCATGAACTTTCATAGTAGAGAGAATTTGGAGTTTCACATTAATGCCTTGTTAGCTCTTGTCAGAACCTGGAGGATTGAATTATGGTAATCCTATTAAAATGCCAAAACAAGTGAAGCCAGGTATGTTTTGTATTTGGTTGTTTTTCTCTTTTGTAAGGGCTTGTGTATGTGTGTGAATTAAAACAGGTACCACGCTGACACCTTCTTATGTGGCTGTGGCATTTTATATTCAATGTACGGCTTGGTATGGTTGAGGATCTTAGGTTCTGGTAGACCAACATACTCATGTTGCCTCTGAACTGGATAATTTACTTATAGATTAGCCTCCCTTCACCAGCTTGGTTGGAGTAAATTGTTTTGAGTGCTTTGTTTTGCCCTGTTTGTGCTCCTTGGAAGTGCCAATGCTAGAAACTTTATTTTTTTTTTATATTTTAAGTGACTTCAGAGCCAAAGAACACCCCCCCTTCCTCCCCTCTCTCTATCTCGAAAGGGGTGGTGGAAGAAAACCATGAGCTGTATGGTTGGCATTCATTTTGACGTTCAGAGCGTGAGGAATAATCTCTTAACTTAAGATATCTCATTTGTTGATCACTTGCATGCTTGAATCAGGGAATGAAGCCTGGAGGGACTTGCTTGAGAATCCTGATAAGTGGTGGGACAACAGATTAGATAAGGTAATTCATCATAGCTGTGTGCACCATGGGATATTATTGTTCTTGAGTTGGCAGAAATTTTTATCCAGGACCACTTAAAGTTGATGACCTTGTTATTAATTTCTCAGAAGAACGCTAGAGCTCCTGACTTCAAGCACAAAGAAACTGGGGATGCACTATGGGTTAATAGTTCACCTATCTGGGTAAGATCAAAGTTGTCATCTCCGAAAAGATAAGCAACCTAAGGGTTCAAAACGGTAGGGCTACAGCCCCGTAATGTTTCTGCGAACTGATTTTTTGTTGGTGGAAAAGTGATTACGGTTTTTTTATTATTTTGCCAATCTTTCAGTTTCTTTTTTTGTCAATCTTTCAGTACTTATTAGGATGTCAGGCAACCATGTACCTATCTGTCTGTCAGTTTGATGCGGCAAATGCAATTCCATCTCCTTCATTCCTTATCTATTTTGTTTTTGCTGCATTTTGTCCTCCGTCATGTCAAATGGCGCTTCCGTTTAGTGCAATTTTTGTTTCCACCAATTTTTGCCGCATCGTCGGAGTTTTGAGTCTTCCGATCGCTGATGTTCTACACTCAGGTGGAGGTAGCAAAGACTCGAGGCTGTACCATATTACTTCGGACTCGAGGCAGCAAAAAGCATGCAGGAAAAAAACAGGAGAAATATTGAGTAATTACGAGGCTTCCTTTTATGTGTTTTAAATAATGAATAATGCTAAACAGTCTGTAACTGCGATTAAGATTCCAAAATAAATTGTTCAATATCTTGGTATGTCATGTATGTATCGGACGATGTGATGCAATTGAAACAGGGGGGTTACTGCTATGGACTGATAAACCTAGCGTAATAGCCGATTTATTTTCCACATCTATCGGTGATTGGATTGGGAACCAGCTAAATTTCGAGAGATAAAAAGATTATCCGTAAGTCTGTTGGCCAATTCTTTCTAAAGAAGTTTCTGAGTAATACTTATTTTTATATATAGTAATTATTTATTACTTCTGTCCCATCATCTTCAATACATTCCACTTTTTTAAATTAAATTTGATTTGAATTTATTTATATTATTATTTTATAATTTTTTTTTAAAAAATATATTTAAAAACTATATCTCTTCATTTATTATTTATATATAGAAATTTTTCATTTATATTATAAAATATTAAAAATAAAAAATTATAGATTAATTATTATAAATAATGAATGTTGTAAAAAAGTTGAAACGAATAGAGTATTTAAATTGTACAAAGTATAAGCTTTAATTTTAGAAGCCTCAAAATCGTTTTTGGAAAAATTATTAATTTAAGAAAAGTAAGCATATTTATTTATTTTTTATTAGGTTGGGTAAGTAATATATTTCTGGAAATTATTAGGTAAATAAAGTGTTGACTTTCTAAAAATATTAGCAATGTCACCGTTTTCTCCGAACGTTTTGCGAGCTACTGGATCCGGGCCATGTTGGTCGGCCCAGGCTGACGTCTAGCTGGCCTGAATTCATGTCGTTGAAGAGGAAGGGAGGGAAGTCGTTGATACGCACCGTTTGGGCTCATCTGAAATCTGAACTCGGGTGTGGAATTGCCGAGGGCTGCAGAACGCAGGACAACCATTCCGAGGCTTTTCTTCACATGCTTGTGCGTCTTATGGACCAACGCAGGGCAAGACAACTAGACAAGGATGTGGGCAGCTCCATCGATGGTGTTTATCCCTTCCTCAATGTATCCGAAAACCCGCAAAGCCTCTGGTTTGAACGTCAGAGCACAACTTTCTGATTATCCTCTCGCCAGCAAGCTTATTGTTCGAAGTAATCTCTCTCTCCCTCCCTCTCGGTGGCCTCGAATCGACTTCGTATTTTTTTTCTGGATTTGGTTCTGTTACCCTGATCACCCGCCTTCTGCCTTTGTTGCTATTATTTCTTTTTGTAAATTCAAAATTTTAAGCTTTTGTTCTATGGAAGTTATTGCCTATCATCTTAGCTGGTAAAGATTTGAAATTGAGGCCGCAAGATCAAATTCGCTTAATGAAATCGACTTCTTCCTCTATGAACCAATATACTATAGTAATAAAACGTCTTATGTTTACGTTTCCTTGGTTCTATTGGCTGAAGCTTAGGTACTGTTGGTGATGCTAGAAATTCATATGACCAACCTGCAGCAAGTTCATCTCTCTGATTTGTTATATGTTCTGCTATACTCCTTGCTTTATTAAGATCTTAATACCACTTTCTTTTGATGCGTTTGCCTCATTTCAGAACTGCTGTTTTCGCCTTAGTGATCTAATTTAAATTTTGATGACAAAAAGTCCTAACTAGATAGGAGTACAACAGATCAAGTATGGTAGAGTAACTGGAGTAAAGGGTAAAGTATGAGTACCAACTGAAACTAGGACCTTCAGCTAGACATGTCCATGGCTTTTCAATGGACTGATTGTATGTTTTCTGTTTAACGTATTCCAAAATTTTGGCCAAGCAATGATAACATAAGGTAAAACCTCGAGTTGTGGATTGTTTATCATGTTCATGTCAAAGCTGTTTCCCACCTTATTTTCTTGGTGCAACTGCAGATCTGCCATATTCTGTAGAAGCGAACACGTTGCAGAAAGAGTTTTCCAATTTTGGCCAGATAGCTGAAGGTACAATCAATATCCTCATCAATCAACACATAATAGTTTTTGTTAGTTAGAAAATATTGGCGGCCATAAAAAGCTATTGCAGAAGTTAAGTGTACAAACAGGTGTCAATCTCTTGTTGGTGTAGAAAAAACATGTAGAATCCAGCAAAATTGATGGCTCAAGTTAAAAACCGTCATATCTCTGTTTGTATTTTTACTTTGTGAAATGGTTGTAGGCATAGACAGAGGCATAGACAGCTACTCTAACAAGGTTCTATTATATTTCCTACCTCTTGTGCGTTTGATCACATTTCTACCTGTGGCAGTCAAGCTTGTCAAAGATGTTTTCACAAACAAATCTAAAGGCTATGCGTTTATCCAGTACACTAGTCAAGAGGATGCCATGCATGCTTTGGAGAATATGGATCAAAAGGTATTGCATTTGTTGTTTCTAACACGCATTTGGCAGCTCGTCTTAAGATGTTTCCTAAATGAAGACTAGAGATCCTTGAGTTTCATAATTATGGTCTTGCTTACATCTAATCTCCTTTTCCAGTTAACTGCATCTACATCGTTGATTTAACTAATTCCAAATTCAAAATCCGAATGTCTAATGCTGCCAGCATCATAATGAGAACCTAATGCAATTTCTATTGATCAACAATCTTGAGTTTGTTATTATCCATTAGGACCAAAATTTCATGAAATAATCACATCACAACTTTGAGCTATATGTTTCCATCCATTAGATTAGGCTCTCATCCCCTTGATTCTTGAAGGTGTTCGAGGGAAGGTTGATCTATGTCGAAATCGCAAAACCAGGGAAAGAGAGATTACGTAGGTCCCCAAGAACCTCTGGACCTCCCAAGAATAAGCCGCACTTGGGAAAAGTAGATGAGGTGGCAGATTGCTGGTATTAGTGACATGCTTCCGTTCTCATTAAGAATGAAAACCAGTGGTGGAAAATGTAATATAAGGAAGACCGTAATATCATGTGTGTCTACTATTTGTTTGACGAATTTGGAGACTTCCGACTTTTCTCCCAACAAATGACTGAAACAAAGGTGAATCAATGACATGTACTGGTATAGCATTTTTCCGTTTTGCCCAGAAATATTCTTGGGTAAATATGAATATTTGAAGGTTGTCTACAATCTTCTGTTTCTGAAATGACGATCTGATAAGTTTGAATCAGCGCATGAGTTGCGCAAAGTTTATGACAGTTTGACACAGGGAATGGGTATGGAGGTGGAGGAAAGTCTAGAAGCCTTCCAAAGCCCAAGTATGAGTTGAGGGCTTGAGGCACCACCAAGCTGCAGCCTCTGCTAAAGCCTGAAGGACACCATCAATGATTCGACTGTTTATCCCTCAGTTGGGCTGGGGTTGCGGGCTGGGCTGGGGGTAACAAAGATTATGACCTCACCATAGAAATGGAACTGGTTCTGCTGGGAAGCAAGGCATATGACAACTTTCTAACCGAAGTTGTTCTAGAGCTGCCAAGTGACCAGTGACCAACTCATCTGAGATTGCGCGCGGCTGCTAGAACCTGAACCTGTCCTTTGTCGTTCTCACTCACTATTTTACCAAGCTTATGCAGCTCTGCTGTTGGGCAGTTGAGTGATTATTTTCGACTGAGAATCCTACTAGACCTGTTTTTTGTAGCCAATACCTTAAAATTATAGGAGTATATAATAAATCACTAAGAGGTGATGTGACAGAATCAGAGGGCCGTTCTTCTTCTGGGATGAAAAGGGTAAATGACACAATTAGTCCTATATTTGTCTGCTATGATGTTTTCTAGTCCTCAAACTTTGAAGTAAACAATTTGCCGTTTTTAACAATTGGTACTCTTTTTGTCTGCAACAATGTCCTCTTATCCTCAAACTTTGAAAGTAGGCATTTCTATCACTTTGTCCTAAACTATTGATTTTTGTGTTTTAGGCCTCCAAACTTTCATGAGTAACACTTAAGGTCTCTATTTGTACTGAAATTCCAAATTCACTATATTGATCTTATGCCATATAATTCCAATTTACCAAATTTGTTAACAACATCGTCTAAACATTTCAAATTTTTTAAATCTTTTGAATTTATCACAATTTATTTTTTAGTTCATAACTATTTTAGTACTTTTCCATTTGTAAATATAATTGGCATGAAAAATTTGTATCTCCGTTGGTCACCCTTCAACGAAGCGTGGTTCACAATATAGTCTAGGAACCATATTAAGTCTCGATTAGAACTGAATTAGATCTCCTTTAAAGGGGAAGCTTTTTCAAAATCCGTTTCTCATTTCATAAGATTCAAATCTCTTGAGATTCCCTCCTGTTTTTGTATATATAATATATCCCCTTTCACATTTCCTAACAGCTGTTATGCCACAATTATTAATGTTGGGCGTTAAAAACCTCCTAACTATCTTTTAGAATGTCAAATTAAAAAAAAAATTGTTGACCTAGAAAGAGTGCCTAGCCAAATATGGAGGACTCAATACAATCATTTCCAAATATAGAGGATTTAATACTACGATCTATTAAAGACAATTATGTTTTTTGACTAGGGAAAAAATAATTCAACCTACGTCTGGCAGCCTAAGGGTGAAAGTTTGGGCCCAAACCTGAATTTGTTGGACTCATTCATAACCTCTAATTTATACCTCAATTCCAACCCCAACCTACCTTCACCTAAAATAATGCAAGTTGAGTTGACTTTTTAGGTACAACATATCAAGTTTAGAGATGCTGGTTTGACAGTAGGGTTTAATGATGATGTGTGTTTAGGGTTGCTGTGTGTTCGACTGTGTTTCTTGAGACATTGTTGTTAGTAAGATATTAAATATTGTTACCGCTAGATATATTACACAACATAAAGTATATGTATACCACATGATATATCGTATCGCATTAAATATGATGCTTTCATTCTAACTTGTTTTGCAAAATAACATGCTATTTTTAATCCCTAGCTCGTTCTAGTACCAATTACATTTTGTTTGTAAATGAAAAATAAAATTAATATTTATGTCAAAATATGCATATTAATTATATTTTATCATTTTACATATTTATGTATGGTTCTTGGATGCAAATGGTTAAAAAATATTACCTCACCTATGCACCGTGACAACCTGCACTATGGTAAATTGACAAAATATACATAAAAGCTCAGTGTTATATGAAATACCATGATATATCGTGGTATTTTGAATAAAAAATGATAAATTGTGAAATATATCATGTACCATATACCCTCGGTGTACAAAAATTGGCGTGAAATATCATTATAGTTTACTAAATTAAAGACCATACCTGGTGGTAATTTCCAAGAGCCTTAATTAAAGACCATGCCTGGTGGTAATTTCCAAGAGCCTTACCTGGCCCACCACTCAACTCCTCATCTTCATCGTTCATCAGCATCAAGCATCACGCATTCCTTTTTCCCTCCCACCATCATTGTCATCCAAAAACTCATAGCAATATTTCTTCATTGAGAGTACCACACTCAATTCGTTTCCCGCAAATTGAAGAATCATCACTGACACAGTGATTGCCTTGTCATAGTAATGACATGGGGTTCATCATCAACCGTGGTTGCAACTTGTCATTTAATGGGCGGGTGTGACTAGTGAGATACGAAGGTAGTATGGGGCTAGGGAGAAAGGTTAGAGACGAGACGATACAATGGAGGAAGGGTGGGGTGAAGGACAAAGCATTGGGGGGCAGTGAAGGACTCAATTTTGTTGCATGTGTGAGGTCGTGTGAATGAATGTAAGGGAGAAGGTGAGGGCCAAGGGCGCTTAGGAGTTAGAGTTAAGAATAGGTATGTGGGTTGGGTTGGGAAAATAATTGGGTTATTTGGGTAGATTTGGGATGCGCTCGAACCAACCCATTTTTGCTTCATTAGAATGGGTAGACTCCAGGTCAACCCAAAATATAGTTTTTAGTTTCCTAACCTGACCCTAATACAACATTTTAGGTTAGGTTCAGTTTTGGGTGTTTTCTTTCACCCTAGTTTGGCTTGATATTCTTTATGCTCGCTGGTGTTTTTTGTTTTGATATTTTAGTTATTATTGGTAGGTTTTTTACATCTAAAATGAATAACAAAGGTGTAAGTATGTGTTTTAAAGAACTTGAAGGAGATATTATATACTCCCTCCGTCCCATTTTTTTATACCATTTAAATTTTTTATTTAGTTTGACTTGAATTTATTCATATTAATATTTGTTTAGAAAAATTAAAAAAATATATTTAGAAACTATATGTCTTAATTTATTATTCTTATATAAATTTTTTTTATTTATATACTAAAAATGTTAAAAATAAAAAATTATATATTAATTGTTAAAAAATGAATTATGTACAAAATATGAGACAATGGGAGTATTTCTTAAAATATGAAGGAAAACCTGTTGGTCAGACGTTGGAGGGAAGTGTGTAGGTTTTTAAGACTAATGATAATGGCACACTTTCGAATTTCTCCTTATGGACAACACAAACAATAGTCAGGACTCGGAAGCATGTCAAAACTCTTCCTGTTTCCCGGGTGGGTAACTTTCTTTTTGGTTGTCCTCTATTACCGTTAGCCTTCCGTCAAGATTGATTTTCTCGAGACAGTGGCATAGTGATACGATTTATGAGTTACTTTTGTAGATGGGAATTATAATAAATTTTACAAAAAAAAAAATACTGAGTTACATAAATAATATTTTAACTTAAATGAGTTCTATTCCAATTGCTATTGATCATATATTTTTATTTTCGAATCATGATTGTTAAATTTTTGTTAGTTTAGGTTTTTCTTTAATATAAAAAATGTTGGTGTAAATTGCACTCGTATTTCCTAACCTTTTACTATTATACCACTGTGGACCTTATCATATATTTTTTACATAAAACATCTCTAACTCCCTAAAAGTGTACCTTTTGGACCTTTATGGATGGTTAACATTAATGTTGATGGAAAATGACACAATGGCACTCCACCGAATGCGATTTGTTATGGTGGCACAATTAATTAATTATAGTGATGAAGTGGAAAATGAAGAAAAAAAATAAAAATAATATTAGAACCCCCCACCTCACCCTTTCACTTCCCTCCACCATGTCACCCATTCTCTCGTCGTTTGCCACTCCTCATGTCATCCATCGCTCCTCTTGTTGTCACCTCTACATCCGTCTATTCATTGCCACCGCTCGATCGAAAGAGAGAATAGGATGTTGATTTGTCACTTTTCACCTCCCTTCCTTCTCCACCCAACCTGACACCTTTACACCAACGTCGCCCAATCTGAATTCACCCTCAAATTTGCCCAATCATTCGACGCTGGGAGGAAGGAATGAAGGAATTGGATGGCATTAATGTTTCGAAGGAAGATGGCAATAGGAGAGATGGGAGAGACAGTGGGACAAAGGTAATGGGAAAGATGGGAGAGATATGGGAGGCAGCTGGGCAGTGATGGAGGGGATTGACAGAGGTGGTAGGTGGCGAAGGGCTCTTCCATATTTGTTTTTTTTTTTTTGTATTTTCCTTTTTCTTTTTTATTATTTTTCTTCCTTTCCACTCCATCACTAGCAATTGATTATTGTGTCATCGTAATAAATCGCGCACACTGGCATGCCACAATGGCGTTTCCCATCGACATTAAAGATTTCCGTTCACATAAAGGTCTAAAATGATACACTTTTAGGAGGTTTTAGATGTCTTATGTAAAAAATATAGGATAGGGTTCAAAATGATATAATAATAAAATATTAGGGGTTGCAGGTGCAATTTACTTGTCAGCAATTTATTAAGGCATGTTTGGGTAAATATGTCATTAGATTCACACGTTTAATTGTCATTGTGGATTAGTCGTTGGCCTTTATTTTATTGTAAAAAGGTACTCAACTTCTATTTTGTTGTGAGTTAGTCCCTATCTCTAGATAAGCCTGAATTTATTTAAATTATTAATTTTTTTCTCTATTAATTAGAAAGATGCTCAATTTATTGACAATTAATAAATTATTTAAATTATTAATTCTTTTTTCTCTATTAACTAGATTCGTGTATAAACTCAAGTTATTTAAAGAATGACGTAGGCGATGGCCCCTAATGAAAACGAAATGGCACCTAGCCGTGGGGTTCGGGTTTGTATGTTACCATACAAGTACTTAATGCCACACATAGGCCCATAGAGAAGTGTGTAGTGTACAATACAGTGCTGAGACTTTGTCCCGCAGTCGCGGCCCCTGTTTCTCTGTTTCTTTTTAAAGCTTCACGCTTGACGCAAATTCGATTCCTCCACCGGACACCTGAAAATGGCCGACGCCAATTCCGACCCTCAGCCACACCAGCACAGCGACAAACCTGTCCGAGTTTATGCCGACGGAATCTTCGATCTCTTTCACTTTGGCCATGCCCGAGCTCTCGAGCAAGCCAAGAAACTGTATTTTTTTGCCCCACCTTCCCTGTTCCTTCTTCTTTGCTTTTGTTAAATTTTCTTGAAGTCCAGAAATCTATAGTTACAAGTAAGCATAGGATTTGGGTTCCGAGATTGGTTTGTTATAAGTGGGGAAAAGTTTTTCTTTCTAGAAGTTGTAGCATGCCATTTTGGTTGGGGGTTCGCTTGCATTTTTTGATTCATTGCCAAAATAGCAGGTTCCCCAACGCTTACCTTCTTGTGGGTTGCTGCAACGACGAGGTCACACACAGGTACAAGGGTAAAACTGTTATGACAGATCAAGAGCGCTGCGAGTCCCTTCGTCACTGCAGGTCACTTAGTTTTTTCATACTCTGTTCCGTGTCTTTTGTCTATCTTGATTTGGTTAGAAAAACTGGGACTAACTGTTTGTTTGCTGGTCCAAAGGTGGAGGAGTGAAGTTGAGGAGAGTAGAGTATACAAAATTTCTTCCCTTTTTTGTGGGAGCCTGTAAAATGTGAGTCTTTCAGGGTTGAAACACTTGCTTCGCTGCCGTTTATCGTTTAGGGAAACCTTCCAGAGTTACTCTACCCTCCTCCATCCCCTTCCATACGAACAGACTGGAAGTAATTGGTTTGAGCTCCTCTTCCTGCATCTATACGCGACTTCCATGTTGACCAAATGCTTCCACGTTTATGTCTTGCATGAGTTAAGTTGCTTGTTGTTGAGGTGCCTATGGCAATATTTGCGTGTGAATTGCAATGCAGGTGGGTGGATGAAGTTATTCCTGATGCACCATGGGTGATCACTCCAGAGTTCCTCGACAAACATCAGATTGATTATGTCGCTCATGACTCTCTTCCGTAAGGTTATTCGGTCCAAACTTCATATCTTCCATTTGACACCCCCATTTGAATCTTTAATGGGACAAGGGGAAGCAAAAACTTTCCTTTTTTTTTTCCCGGTGAATATGATTCTATGTATTTTGATTTTGATTGGTTCGAGAATCCAATACGATTTTTTTTACACTATGTTTTCTTTTACTAGTAAAGATTTCTGTTCTGATCTTCCTAACTGAGATTTCAGTATGATGTAAATCTTGTAGTTGTGTGTGCGGGTTTTGTTTTGTTTTTTTATTTCCTGCTTATTAATGAAAATTTATTGTATATGTTGGTCGCACCAAGGATCTATTAATTTTTCCTACTCGTCCTGAAAATTTTGTAGCTATGCTGATGCAAGTGGAGCTGGGAATGATGTCTATGAATTTGTGAGTTTGAGTTTTCTTGTACACACGTTTCAGTTGCTCCTTGCCTGACCTGACCTCACCTCTTTTAGCACCTGATTGCCATTTTCTTCCTATTTCAGCTCGTTCTTTCCTATTTACTTCAATATAACCATGTAGCTTTAGGTCCATACCTCTATATGTATCTTGTGATGAGCTCCTGGCTTTCTGCCAAAGAATCCATATCTGTGACATAGCAATATCTTCCATTCATAGGTAAAGGCTATTGGAAAATTCAAGGATACAAAACGTACCGAGGGAATCTCTACATCAGATATAATAATGAGAATTGTCAGAGATTACAACCAATATGTGTTGCGGAATTTGGATCGTGGATATACGAGGAAGGATCTGGGTGTTAGCTATGTGAAGGTATGTTCTGTTTATTCTGGGTTCTTTTGACATATGTTCACATTTTGTTTTTGTTGATTATGGACCTTCGCTGTCATGTTTATTGAAGTTAACCATCATCCTGTTGTTACTTTGTCAGGAAAAGCGATTGAGAGTGAACAGAGGACTTAAAAAGCTGCACGAGAAAGTGAAAAAACAGCAGGAGAAAGTGGGAGAGAAGGTAGATGTTTCATTGTGCCGTATATCCTTAAATACCCTAAATAGATGAATCAGTTAGGGCGATTGCTTAACTGGTGGCATAGCTAATGTATTGGTTCAGTCTCTTTAGTTCTTATACTTAGAGCAAGGCATGACTTGGGTGACTATTAAATTATCATGTATCCCAAAACAATTCACATATTATTCAGACCTCAGGGTCAGGTGTAGGAGGATTGAGATTCTAGAAATTTCAGAATGTTTAGTTAGAGCCAAAAAAAGGTGATTCTATGTGTGCATAAATTGCCTTCAAAGCACACTTTCCATTGATTGTTTGCACAAATGTTGTGAGATGGATCCAGCAGGTACCTGCCTGTACTTTGAGCATGAGAAATTATAATCTTTCTGCTGCCGCTGTTGCATCTAATTGCTAGTCCTTTTGGTTCTCTATGACCATCCCGCCACAACTACAAGTAACACACCTCTCTCTACCCCTAACAACATTTTTGTAGTTGTGTCTGGATTCTGGTGTAGAGGGGTTGTCATTTTTTATGGTTAAGACAACAACACGAGTAAAAATTTGGCATGCTTCATTTATTTAAAACTGTTATATAGCAATGCACTTAAAGTTCATTCATGAATTTCAATGTTCCTTTTATTTTTTTGAGCTATTGTTTTGCAAAATGGTTACATTATCAAAATATGTTGTACTGTAACTATCTCACTCGATGTGCCTGAAGTTGAGTTGGTAAATTATCTATGCAACAATAGAATTTGGTAAAAGGTGAATTGGATTAAAATAAACTAGCAAAAATACAGTGGGGATGAGTGGTGGTTGTCCACAGTAACCTATCATTTACTTTGAGTTGTTTTTCCTAACATCTTTATAGGAGCTTTTCAAAGGCAACCAAGAATCCCGGTGGCTATAATTTATGGTAACAAAACAACACTAATGTAATGTTTCTTCGCTGCTACATTTCAGATCCAAACTGTGGCGAAAACTGCTGGTGTGCGACGTAATGAATGGGTGGAGAATGCTGATAGACTGGTTGCTGGATTTCTCGAGATGTTTGAAGAGCGTTGCCATAAAATGGTTAGATCCTGCTTCCTTCTCTACTCTCTGCCTGAAAGCCTTCCTCCTTCAGGGTTCTCTGATCATTCTTGCAGCAGTTACTTAGGGAAAGCGCATATGAACCTCATTTTGGTTAAGTTAATCAACTATACGTTGTGATTGAACAGGGAGCTGCCATCAAGGATCGGATTCAAGAGCGACTACGGGGCCAACACTTAATAGGGCTTATATATGACAAATATGAGTATGATGAGGACAGTGAGGACTGTTATTACGATGATGATGATGAGGATAGTGATGAGCCGGTATATGTTGATGATTAGAGTGTCTGTAGTGCTTCAAGATTCAAGCTGGCTCAGTGTCTTTAAGCCAATTCAAGAATCTCTCATAGGTAACTCCATAGTATTGTAATAGGAACAAAATCCATGTGATGGACTACTAGTGAGTGGAGACCAATTCTATGTATATTTACTCATCGGTATGATATTTAACTTGTTGGAATGGGGTGGAGTACGCTCCGTCCTCCATATTTACAGGCAATGTTACCAGGCAACTTTGAGCCCCAGGTGCTGGAGCAGCCTTTTTGTTATCAAGTCATTGCTCCGGGCCAATGCTCTACCTGATACCTACAACTTCAGAGTTACATTTCACCCAGGATTTCCCTGTGAACTTTTTGCTGGGCTGAAATAATGAGAAATTATTGCGCTGCGCTTAACAGGATTTGGCCGTTTAAGAGGTCGTAACCAGGCCTGAATTTCATTCTGAATTTCTGGAGGCAGTTCACTAATGACCGAGGGGTCAATCTCATTGATCTTATAACTCCATGCTTGATCTTTTTGCTCATTTTGCCCTGCACTACAACTGGCGCTATTTATCCCATGCTCGGAGCTCTTGCCTTTGTTTGGTGCTTCAACTTCACCTACTTCCACACAACCATTGCTTCTGCACTGCAAAGCCTCACCTGTTTTTAAAATTGTGAATAATTCATTGGTGTTCAGGTTGAGATTACAAAAGAGAGCAGCTTTCAGTACCTTGGACAGTTCCATTCTGCTGCTGAGATGATGATGAGCCAGAACGATTGTAAGCCTTGAATAATTTCAAAATTGATGAAGCTTCCTGGACAGGAAATACAAGACTAAAAAAATCACGGGGAAGCTTCAGCAGAAACTATTTTCACCTTGCACAACTTAATGATCATTACAAACAAAATCGTAGCATGGTCTAATTTTTAAAAAAAAAAATCATTGCAATATTATTGCAGTGCTATGAGAAGTAACAACACCAAAGTGTGACGGGAAAAAGTTTGACCAACTAACAAAAATGTTTTGACCCCTGCAATAGCCAGTAGGAAACCAAGTGTAGTGCAAAAGGGCCACACTAATATCCACATTAAACCTTTTCTCCGGTGCAATTGTGTCTCTTCTTCCCATCATCTGTCTTGATCATAATTCCCTGTGCAGAGACAGGGAAAACCTTTGATCTGCCTTTGTTCAATTTCAAGATCCTCTCACTTCCTACAAAAAGGCGGGAAAAGAGTTTGCACAAACTCTCAGTTCAAAGAAAACTTCATAAATACAATTACCTCAAGCAAGTAGCATCATATCACCTGAGGATATCAACTCTGAAGCCTCTGGGATGAGGCCATCAGCCTTCTGCAAAAAGCAAGATAGTCCTTCATATAGTGAAGGTATTTCAATTAAGAAAGCTTAAATTGGTTCATAAACATCTCTAAAGCGAATCAACCTGGGAGGTCTGAGTTTTCAATGTATTTACTTTGGCTTCTTCTTCACCAGGACATGGCAAGCTGCCCTTGATTCGACTTTTATCTTCAGGCGATTCATTTTTCTCCTCAGTTAAATTCACTTCAGAACAGTTCTCTCTTCCTGAATATCATGAACCTAAATTAGACAGAAAATGATAAAACACAACAAAATATTTGAAAGAAAATAACATATCAAAACACCTGATGTCAAAGATTGGGCAACCTCCTGGATAAGGTTGTCTGATGGTTCCTTTAGAGAACATTGTAATGTAGTTTGGCCATGGAAATATTTATCAATTGATCGTGTTCCCTGAAAAGCAAGTCCATTAAAAGACATGCTGCATGATATTATTTTGATTGAATGAGAAAAACAGACTGAATCGTGTTTTTAATAAACATAAGCACAAAGTTCACAGTAGCCATCGCCTAAAGGTGATTGTGGATATGCAATCTCAGATAGCTCAGATATGACAGCAACTTTTAGATATATTTACTCTGAAAATGTTCGGAGGCTAATTACAATTTACAATGCCAAGCAGAAGCAGCTTCTTTACATGAACGGAGGTGTGGTATTTCATTTCTTTCCAGGTTGGAGGCATAAGAACATACTACAGACTTCAATAGCATGACTTACAGATGGTATGGGCAAAATTTTACTAGCTGAAATTGAAAGAGCTGTTATTCCCCATCCAATGCAATGTGTTCCTTGAGTCTTTACACCATATGCACCAATATATTCACGCAATCCAGCTTGAAATAGACTGAAGGCATCTTCCTGGATCTTTGCAGTTCCATACCTCAATGGACATGATTTTGAAGGGAACTTCCTATGTGAATCTGAATCACTGGACTGCAGAGTTGTTATCAGAAAAAGCAAAACGTTTGCATCTATCTACAAGCATAAAAACTGCTCCACAAGCATTAAACTATAGACGTCGTGTCAAAACATGCACCTTGTATGCACTGGCATGCAGAGTTAGAGTATGTGCAATACGTTTGTTTTGTTCCATGTCCATGCAAAGCCGTTCACTGAGTTCCTCACAAAGTTGATTGAGCCAATGCTGAACCTAGAGAAAAGATCTAAAGATGTAAGGCCAAATACAACAAGATAAACTTCAAAATAGTAAAGCTGCAAGTAGCCTAGAATATAGTTGCATATAACATAAAACAACAGAGAGGCGCAATTTGAATTGGTAAGATTTTCTTAGTCCACGAAAGGCATTGAACTATAGTCAGGTTATACATAATTCTTCATGAAGAAAACAATGGATCTTTTTTCCCGTTACTAACTGACTGCACAAAATTTTCCGTTTGCCAATTTTACTTTGGGACATAAGAGTAAAAGCAATTGTATATGGATGTAGATCCACTGATCCAGTCAAGCTTAGAGCAGAACTAAATTTTGGAATTTTTAATCTATTCACTATGAGTCACCAGAGACTGGTCCCAGTGTCTCATTAGATGAAATGAACTAAGAACCTGGCTGAGTCAGCAACTATTTCCACAAACAGCTGACAATCAGAATATGAAATGGTTGGTAATAAGATTGACACATCTATATAAAATAAATGCTTTATTTGACAAATCCAAAACAACCACGCATTCTGTCGATTCATTCATTTCGTGCTTTCACGTAACAAATACAGAATTAACACCATATGCATAAGAAAGCAGGAAAGTATTGGTACCGAGCAAATTGTTTTTAAGGCCCGAGGACCAGGAAATGACTTTCCAGAACCATGGCTCTTGGGTAAAAGACGCTCCTCCACTTCTTCTCCACTGATTCCTCGAGCAATATTCCAAAGCCATGAACTGTATTGCATGTAAGATGAAATATAGGTCAGAAGCCAAATCCAGATGATTCTTTTGTTAGTAAGCAAATGAAAAAACTATTCTCACTAGCTACCATAAAATGTGTACAAAAATAAAATGTAAAAAGAGGGGGCAGGGATATGATAAGTTTGCTATAATGACATACTTTCAGGCTAAAGAAATGAAAAAAAAATAGAATTTTGTTGTTGTCATCCTCTTTTACATAGCTCGTGTGCAACACTGCTGGGGAATGTTGTTCTTTCAGTTCTGCCAATTTCTTGGTGGCCGTCAAAAATCAAAACTGTCAGTGATGAAGTTTAAGCCTGGTCTAACATTTGTCTACACAGGCTAAAAAAAGAAAGTTCTTTGGATGGTTCCTTTATTTATTTTTTTGGTTGATTTGGCATGAGTGAAACAAAAGGCTTATTGAAGAAAAAGAGGGTTCTTTCATTGTTTTAAAGGATGATGGTTATATATGTTCACTTCCTGGTTTCATAAGGACTTGATGGACTTTGAACTCGTAGCTAAAGTTTTAGAATTCTTAGCTTGTAATTAAGATCTTAGCATACTCCTGATGCCTTAATAAAGCTGTTTCACATTCGTCAAAATCATCATATTGCACTTTAGTGCCAATTACATTGAGGCCAGTGACATGAAATTTATAGTGTCAATTACTCGGTGGTGTGAAGTTTTTTTCCCACTAAAAAAAATCAAGAGGATAAGGATATGGAATAAGACGGTGCACAATACAAAACCATAATCTGTATGCATGAAATAGCAGGTTGATGGCATTCACTAAGTGCAAATGGTGGATGCTAACCCAGTGTTTATGCCATAGTGTTCTTGTAGCTTCTCTTCTGAAAAGCGCAGCAGATCTCCAACAGTGTTAACACCCAGATCAATTTGCAAGGAATTCCCTAGCTTCCCTCCAAGTTGTTTCCTGCCCAAACTTATATCAGATAAACATGCAACTTCAGAAGGACCTGCAAGGCACAGACCTCCACTGCCGCCAAAAGAAAGAACAAGTCTAGACCAAATCATTCTATCTACCAGATTCCCTGCACCCCCTGACCCAATCACATAATACGTGCACATGTGCACACAAACAAAACACGAAGTTAGGTTCGTTCAGTTTATGCTTCTGAATCCAGATATGACCACAAAATAAAGTGTCTAATTCTTTGTTGACAAGAAACTCACATTTTCTTTACCGGCAATGAAGCAAGCAACCCTTCAACAGATGAGAATGGTACAATAGTTTGTTGTGCTGGTTTATTCATGCCACTTGCAAGTTTTGCCAGCATCTGGTAATAAATCATTGCTAATCGTAAACAGTAAAACCATACCTAAATTCAGACTAAAAAATAAAATTTCTGAAAGACAGACACCATATGAAACAACTGAAGTGAAAAAATTTCACTGTCACCTTATTATGTGCAATACCAGCAGAACAAGTGAACTGTGTCTCCTTTAGAACTTGTAGCCTAAGATCTGCAACAATAATAATACCGCAAGCTAACAGCTGATCACGGTGGTCTGCAGCTGTCCTGCATATCCACTTCCTCACGTTTGCTTGTAAACAATTTTCATCCTGCACAAAATGTGATTGGAACAGGAACAGTGCCCTAGTAAAAAAAAAAACAGCATCCTTCACGATAAATTTCATATTGTGAACCCACTCAGATCCTTCTTGATTGGAACTAAGAGAAATTATGTCTCAGATATTCTAAACAGTAAAAGAAGGTTTATATTTTTTGTTGCTGTAGCAGATTGAGGTCATAACTCCTTCAGATGCTGATAAGTGGTAGATTAGCCGCTACTCTTGATATAGAAAAAGCAAAAGAATGATACTATCCACTAGTTTGCTGATGCATATCCAAAAACAATGGTGAATCAAGTACAGCAAGCTCTAAAACAACCATTTGCTCAGGTAAAAGCAAAGGTATTGGCATACCTCATTACTTTGCCCCAGAATATGAGACTTAAGCGCTTCCTCACTGATTGCTTCCAAGGTCTCCGGAGGTGTTTCTGCCAGCATAGTTTCAGCCGCATCTGTGAGGTCAAGATACACTTCATCAATTGAAGCCCTCTCACATTTTCCCTTCCTCGAAAGAATTGATACCACCTGAAGATCTCCTTCCAATAAGGAGATAAACTTTAGATCAAAGGCACCAAGATTATGCTAGATAACAATGTACATGGTCCTCAAACGCACCTCGGAGCCCGCACTGCGGTAACCATTCAAATCAGCTTTCTCACGAGATACAGGCACTTGGACGAGATTAATCTGGGGGCACACTTCTTTGGCCTCTTCCCCCCTCATTGATCTGAAACATCAGATTTTTCGTTTCTCAGAAAACGATGGTAAAGAAAACCAACAAGAATGGATTCATTCAAAGGTCAAACTATATTCACCGCTTGACGCCAAATTTACGGGCCTCATAACTGACGGCAATCAAGGCCCCTCCTTTCCACTCATTGTACTGTACAACAGCTGTAGGCAAACCCCTTAATTCTGGCTGCTTCCTTTGCTCCACTGGAATTCAAAATTTATCGAATAAAAGGTCAAATTATACTGATTCTGCGCCTCATGATTACGATTATGAGCAAGTGTGTGAAAGAAACGAGAGGCGAGAAAATCCCTCAAGCATGATATTATACTGCCTCCGAAGATAAAGACGATATTGAAATAGTACATAACAAGAAACGGGAGAAGATTGGAAAGAAAACCTTGAACATAGAAGCAATCCATATCTATGTGGGCGATGACCCTCGAATCAGACGCCTCTGGTCTCGCTACTGGCATTTTCTTCTCTCTTCTTTTCCCTCCCAAGTTTATCAGCGATTAATCTGATTAACATGAGTTCCCAGATAGCATGGTAATCAGATGGGTCGGTCAGCTTTAGGTTAGGCCTCTCAGGTTAAGGGTTAACCAGGTTAGTATGTATTTAGGTTTAGATTAATTTTAGATTAAGTAGATTTTGAATCAGATTTGGTCTCATGGGTTTTATTTGGGTTCTGATTCAATCAAGTTGGGTTATTGGGTCTTAAACTGGATTCAATTTGATTATTAGATTTACTCGATTCATTGATGCATAAGCTGAAATCGCTAAATCGATTGAATTTTGTTGTTTAATTTTGATTAACATTTAATTTAACTAGACATAAAAAATAATATAAAATTTATGAAGATATATTAATATATAATTTATTTAATAAGATATTCCTTCTGTGTCAAGTTCTTTGTAATATTCACTAGTTAACAATTAATATATTTTTTTTTTATTTTCAACATTTTAGTATATAAATGAAAAAATTTATTATATTAAATAATAAATAAAGACCTATAGTTTCTAAATATATACTTTTTAATTTTTTTTCTAATCAATAATCTCCATCCATCCTATTTTTTTTACTCTATTTCACTTTTCTAATTAATTTGACTTAAATTTATTTATATTATTATTTATTAAAAAAATAAAAAATATATTTAAAAATTATAGGTCTTGATTTATCATTCATGTATAAAATTTTTTATTTATATATTAAAATGTTAAAAATAAAAAATTATATATTAATTGTTAAAATATGAATTGTGCAAATAATTTGAGATGTATGAAGTAATATGAATAAATTCAATTCAAACTATTTAAAAAAGTCAAATGTTTCAAAGAATATAGGACAAAAGGGGTACTATAATTTCTAAAACCTAATTATTTCTATCTCTCTATTACCGTTTCACTAATCGTTTTCCATAGCTTTTACTCGTTTACTCTACAACGTAAAACAGATCAACAAAATAGAAGAAACTCAATCACATATATTAAATCATAATTTTTCTAAAATCTTTACCAATCATATATTTTACATTAATTTAAGTTAAAATCGGGTCTTATCAGGTTTAGTCATCGATTCATTTCAGGTTCGAGTCAAGTCGGGTTCAAGTTTGAGTTTTCTCGAGTTTCACTTCAATCGAGTTCGGGTTTAAGTCGGGTTCAGGTTTTTGACTTTTTTTGTCAAATCAAGGTTGGATTCAGTTAGGTTTTCGAATCGGGCCAAATTTTGTCATCCCTATTCCCATATCCAAACACTTGACTAGAGCGGATAGATTAATTAGGCATACACCTTAAACGCATTGTTTCATATGGTAAAACAAATGGGCCGAACCAACAAGCCTATAAATAGCCTTCTTCAATTTAGATCGATTGCAGTTGGGCTCCATTTTTTGCCCGTTACATTTCTTAGAGTCATGGGGTTCACTTGTAAACACGGATATGCTTGATTCCAAACCTAGATAAAGGTGGCCAGTGGGTCGGGAATTGTGGACCCGGGCACAACCTCGTAATTGGTGACTTAGGCCCAAGCCAAGCCTAACCAGGGTCTAGGCTGAGCCAGGGTAGGTTTGAGCTAGGCCGGGTTGTTTCAATTTAATAAAAAAGTGTTTAAAAAATAGTTGAAAACATTATTTGAGTGATTTTTTAATAAACATGTTTTAATTGAGGAAAAAACATCATTGTTAGTATAATTTCTATTAAGGATAAAGTCAAACGACACTTAAATCATTTGAAACGTGTCTTATAATTGAAAATGGCGAAACATTTCAGCAAAAAATGAAAAAATAAAACATATGATCTCTGCTTCACAGCATAATTAAATCAATTACAATCTAAAAATCAAAATGAAAATCTACAATTAGATCATATCATCGGATAGAACCTCATCATTCAAGCTCTGCATGTCTTACTTCTTTAGAGCAGAAAGAACTCAATCTCGGTTGCAGACACAAACCTCAATGGCCACAGATATGAGTCATGCCATTTTTTTAAAGATGATTTTCTTTCCTGCACTAAAAGCTGCCTCAAATATGATTATAGAGACCGGTATCACCACAATCTCTTGTGCCATTATGGATAAGATCGGAAATTTTCCTCTCTTATTCTTTCACTACTTAATAATATCCTTCTCATTGTTCTCGAATGAAGTCCGGAAGTAGTTATCCCATTCGGTCAATCTCAAGTTTATGAGTCTCGATTGTTTAAGGATAGATGCCGTAAAGTTAAACTGTAATGAGGATGACGAGGTGGAATGTTGTGTCGGCATTGGCTCAAATGTCTTAACCTTATTAGAATGACGCTCAAAGTAAAGTTTGTATAACTCTCTTTAGTTTCGGTCAGCTTCAACAGAAAATAGCAAGTGCAGAAACTTGACTTTGTCCTAGATATGCATGATAGCATGCTTCCAGCAATTGGAGATAACCCGTAATTTTTACATTCGGGTCTATAACTCGTAATTTTTACATTTCGGGTCTAATGCACATGCAACTAGATAAATGAGCAAGATCTCTTGAAAATAATCTAGCCATTTTTTTTTGCATTGTTTCTATGGTTGGTTTCAAAAACTCATCATCCTTGTATTGATTAAAAATATAGACAATGTTTACAAAATATAACATTGTTTAGTGCACAGTAGGATAATAAACCCCGAAGAAAAGTTTGTTGCCTCATAAAATACCTCCTCAATGTCATAATTGTATAGTTGGTCGTCAAGGCCTAAGTTGTAGTTTGACATGTCGATGTTGGCATCATCGTCGACAATTTTTTGGATATGGACTCTTCAGCTTTTGTAGAACAATTAGCTTAAAAAAAATGAACCAGCCTCGGTGCAAGATGAGGAGCTTGCAGCACCTTTACTAGAGTTCTTACTTTCTGAAGCCATTAGTGAGATAAAATTATTGTAGGTAAAGAGAAAAGTATATGGAGATTAAGAAAATATTAGTAGAAGATTAAGAAAATTGATGAAAGCTAGTAGAGATAATGAAATAATATTGTATATGAAGATTAGAAAAAATAGCATTGGTGTAAGGAACTATGAAGGAGAGGCTGTCTATTTATAAGATTGGAAAAATTGTGTTTTGTCCAAAAAAACCCTTAAAAACTAGCTATTGATCACTTTTAAAGGACAGGAAAAATGTCTAAAAAAACACTATAAAGCCGTTAGGGGGGGATGGTGCAATTTTTCATTTTTTTTAAAAAATTTTTTGAACGTTGCCAACGATCACTTGGAAAACAGATCAGCCGGCTTAGCCTCGGCTTAATTTAATACTCCATCTGTCTTACATTCTTTGAAACACTTTCCTTTTTGGGCGTCTCAATTTTTTTGAAACATTTCCTTATTTAGTAAACTTTTCCCATGCCCTTTTACGATTATAACCCCATTTTAACCCCTCTCTCCCTTTCCTAACAAACCGGCACACACTCTCTCTCACCATATTATCTTTGCTCTCACTCTTTCTTTCATCCAGCCCAGAACACCTCAACGGTGACTATTGTTATGTGTCCACTGTTGCGTCAAAGATCTGCGAATGGTGAAAAGGTCGTGGGTTTGTGAATGAATCAATGAGACAAAGGGTGTAGCAATCAAATGGGCAGAAAGAGGACATAGTCGACTCGTTAAAGATGACAATCGACACAACAGGGACGGTAATCAACCTAATGGGGATGTAATCGACGTGTCAGAGATAAAAGTAACACTATCAAGGATGGAAGCGAGTGAGAGCTGGAGACGACGCAACCAAACGAGGTGACAATATGACTAGATATGGTGATCGGATGAAGTGACTGGACAAAAGCAATGAGCTTTGGATAGAAGCTGGAGACAAGGCGATGAATAAGACAAAAGGCGGAAGACGAAGATAAAGACAAGGGCAAAATAAGAAGTTGTGCCAAATTAAAATGTTTCAAACAATCCAGGACAAAGGAAGTACTTATAAAAGTACTTTTTTCTATTTTCTTTGCGCTAATTCAATTTGGTACACAACCCAAGGAAATGGTATTATTTTCCTCTTCATTCTAACATTACCCTTCTTTTATTTGTCTTCCATGTTTTGATCAATTCCATTTCTACCACCCCCTTACCTCCTAACTAGACCTCCTCATCCCCTTGCTCCACCGCCTCTTTCACGGACCTCGACCCTTTCAACTTTATCCATCGCAACCTTCTCACCTAAGCACTGCAAAACAAATCAACTCCTCAACCTGCTCGCTTATACCCATACATGTCTCATATCCATACTCACCTCGAGCTGCTCTCCCTCATCGCCTCAACCTCCTCGGCCCAAGTTTACCTCATTCTCCTCAAATGACTATGGCAAAATAAATTGCAGCTTCCATCTGCCCCGATCCAAATCAAATTCCTACCTCTTCAATCTTGCTAAAACAAATTGCTATCATCAGTCGAGAGAAGGAGAAAACTTAATCACTGCCAATTGGGGCAGATTTGGAAGAATCGATCAACTTTCTTTTTTTAAACAGAAAGTAGAAATATGGTAAAATGCTGATAAAACTTACCAAAAACGGGAATGATGCAAAGAATTTGAGATGACCTAAAGTGACAAATGGTGCAGATAATGCAGGATGGAAGGAGTATTAAGTAATATGTGACAATTTGCCTTAAATTATATTGATTTGGATGCCAAGATACTAATTTAGAGGGGCGTTGATAAGGTTCAATAGAATTAGTTAAACTCCCTAAGGCTTTACGAGTTTGAGGCAAGTTCGTGTTTGGAGAGGATAGGGCCGATAGTGTAATTTTTTGCCATCCTGATTCGAAGTGCCCTGTACCAAGGCTAGGCCATCGGTGACCATTGCTGCATTTCAAGACGAGTTTATGGCACATAGCTCATTGAAGACCCAAACTTGATATTCATTTATTCGGCTTATTTGATCGCATTTTGTATCATGGGTTATTTGATGTTTGTGGGGCTAGAGGTTAGCATTGAGGTGAATTGACCTAGTCAACCCAATCGCAGTCTTACTCAAACCCAAACTTGGGTAAATTTGGTTTAGGTTGCCCTTTAAGTAGGCTGAATATGAGCTTGACAAGGAAGGCTCATAACCAAGCCTAATCCAACTTTACCTTGAGACTAAAAGCTCATTTAAGAGTAATTGTTATGTTTTCTTTTAAGTTGGGAAGTGTTGTTCAATGTTTGTTTGTGAGAGGATAAATAAGGGAGACCAACTGATAAGCTTACATTTGTTATATTTATTTATCTCATATTTAATATGTTTTAATATATTTTAAACCTTAAATATTTTCTTTGAGTATATTTTGTAGCTTACACCATATTTGGATTCAATTGATTAAAAGTGGATTTCCTTTCCAATTTTACAAGTTTTAATTTGGTTGTGTTCTTTCAGGATTTTAACAGATTGACGATGTTCCAGTATAAAAATCATATCGTAAGCTACAGAGATTGGAATTGAATGATTCTTAATTCATTGGAAAGCTAACATCCAGAGCTACAAATCATATACAGGCTATGACGCACAGTTCATACGTTAAGGGGGTCAAATTCATCTTCCAAGTTGTGATTTGTGGGTCATCACTAATTTAGAAGCAGTTGCAGTATTTTGGGCATATCTTTGGCTATAGATGTTCGTTTTATATGATTCAAGTGTCATTTCAAGACTAAGAATGAGATTTACAACTTTCATTCATTGAGCTTTGGGAGGTAATGACTGCATCAAGGTTGAATTTCAACTTGAAGTTGTTGCTGATGTTCTGAAGAATTGTTTGGCTCACAACTTTGAAACCTTCAAGTTATTTTGAATCTTTTTATTTGTGCAGGGTAATTTTATAACAATATAAAAAGTTTAGGGAGATTTTGTGAATTTAGTACACTGTGTTAGTTTTTACTAGAGTTGGAGCATCGCAACTCGTCTTTCTCTCTCGGGAGGCAGGGCCCTCCTCTTTTCCTAACTCTCTTTTGTTTCTTTTCTTTTCCTTTGAGTGATTTTCAATGCCCATGTCCAATTGATTCTTTTTATCCTTGGTTGAAAAAGACTGAAACCCCGAATTCTTCAATATTGTGAGATCAAATTTGTTCTATTCATTTAATTAATACTTCGAGTATTGGGTGTTCTTCTATGATTAATTTCATTATTGTTTCATTTATATGCTAGAAGACCTGCTAATATTATTCGAATTCAATTTACTGTTGGATTAAAAATCAAATCAGTTAATGTTTGGTTTCTCTAATCTGTCAAGCAATTAAGATTTATTGATTTTCTGCGTCAAAAATAATTAGGTCCTGGGGAGAACATTCAATTAAATTAAATGTAATCGTTTATTTTTGTGTTATTTAGTTTTATCGATCTCTATAGTTTTTAATGCAATTGTTAAATTGAATTGAAGTGCTTGTCTTAGGTTGTTTAGTAGTTAAGGTTAACTAGATTGCTTATTTTTTGATTAACTATAACTAAGGAGAGGTAGGAAGATAGCTCTAACGATAAATATTCAAAGTTTTGATTGATATATCTATACATCGATGATCAGTTGTAGAAAATTGGTGGTAGATGTTGACTGATGCCAAAGTTTGCATTCTTAATTATTGCATTGATTTCTTACTTGATTGGTTTTTTAATTTTTGTTCTCTAATTATTTTTAATTTTATTGTTGATTGCAAATAATACCCCCTAATATTTTATTTCAGTTTTCTAACAAGAAGCTTTTGCTTAAAAAATTTTCATTAGGATTCGACTTAGTTTTCACCGCTATAATATAAATTTATTTATTTTGAGTTATTAGTGATACTAAAATTATTTTTTGCGGTTTCAATAATTGACTAAAAATTTGGCGTCGTTGCCAGAGAAATTTATTTTTCTGTTAAAGTTTTCTCTTTTTTTATTTCAATAAATTGACTTATGCCAAGATCTTTTTGTACAGGTGATTAGTGTTTGATATAGAGATCGAGAAGATAGCAAAGACAAACAAGAAAGCAAAGAGGCCAGCAGTTAATTTTTCAAAACACAAGAAACGATGGAAAGTGTTACCTGTCGAGCTTAAAAGTTTGAATACAGACAAAACGTTCAACACTAAGATGCATAAATTAAAGCCCTTTCATGATGAATTTTTAAAGCACCATGGTTAACACAAGAAAGGGTTGTCTAGCCAAAGACAATAAAGAAAAGCATTTTTGGGATGCAACCCAAGTATGGTTTTGTGCCACGAACAATTAGGATTTTTTTATTTTCCAATTTTTATTTTTTAGGCTTCTTTGTTCTCACAACGGGTTTTCTTGGCCATGCAATATATGTTTTTTAGTTATATTTTTTTTTTAGGCTGGAAGTGAAGTGAAACATAGCAATAGTATGCTAAAGTCTAGTTTTGGGTTACTGATCACCTTTCAGGGCAACACATTTTCTTTTTCCCATCTATGTTTTTATTGTGAATATTGAGAACAATGTTTGATTTAAGTGAGGTGGATGAGTGAATAGCTTGGGCCATAGTTTTCTATTTTTAAAATCTCTGAATTAAAATTTTTTTGTTCTTACTTTTGAGCATCGATCTAAATTATTAAGATAATTTCACTTCTTGGTTCTTGAATACTTAGTTTAGTGTTAAGTTAGTAATTTATTAGTCTTTATACAACTCTCAAATTTTACTTTTAAATTTTTTTGCCAATTTTTGATCAAACTAGTTGATTGTTATCTTAAGAATCTGATTTTTGCATTAAATTTGTGTTTTAAGTACATTGATTTAAACATTGTTAGATTATGAGTTTATTAAGTTGAATATGTGGTTTGATCGGTTGGCAAATGATTTGAGTCACTTGAAGAAAAAAAATTTACAACTCCATTATTTCTGGGTATTGAAGTAGGTGGGAGTTTTCTCATAAGGCAAAAGTCGATCACTACTCGAAAAAGTACTAGGAACATAAGTATGGTCAAATACTACTTTTGAGTTATGTTGAGTTAGCAGCTTGGGTATGGTAGAGTCCTTGTTATACACTCACTAAACGGTGGAACACAAGAAAAAGATATAAAAATATTAAAAAAAAGAACAAAAAAAAAGTTGATAAGAATCAGAACAAAAAATAAATTCTTAATTGATTTCCTATCTTCCCTAGGTTTGTGGTAAGATTGGTTGTGTTTTTTAAGTTTTTTTCTATTTGGTTTGTTCTCTTTATTTGGTGCGTAAATATGATATTTTTCTCAAGTTTTGAAAGGTGATTGTTACTAACTTGTAAAGAAATTGTTTTCATAAACTTATTTTGTTTTGAGTTGCTATTAATTGGTCGGTTACATCCTTAATTTCTTCTATTAAGTTTTCAAGACCCTTGAATGTGAAATTATCTTACTCTTTATAGCTCAAAAGTATGTTTCTATCTTTCTAAAATTTCTTTTATTTTGAGCTTTGCTCGAGGACGAGCGAAAGCTAAGTGTAGGGGAAACTGATAAGCTTACATTTGTTATATTTATTTCTCTCATATTTAGTATGTTTTTATGTGTTTTGAACCTTAAAGATCTACTTTGAGTATGTTTTGTAGCTTAGAGTATATCTGGACTCAAATGATTAAAAATGGATTTAATTTTCAATTTTACAAGTTTTAATTTGGTTGTATTCTTTTAGAGTTTTGAAGGATTGGTGACGTTCCAATAAAAAAATCATATATTGAGCTACAGAGATTGAAATGAAGTGACTCTTGATTCATTGGAAAGCTAATATCTGGAGCTACAAATCATATGAAGACCATGAAACTCATCAATTCTCACGTTAAGGGAGTTGAATTCAACTTTAAATTTGTGATTTGAGTGTCATTGCTGGTTCAAAAGTAAGTATTTTGGGCAAATCTTTAACTTTAGCTGTTCATTTCGTGTGATTCATAAGTCGTTTCAAAGCTAAAAAAGAGCTCTACAACTTTCATGTTTTGATTTTTTAGAGATAATGACTGCATAAAGGTCGAATTTCAACTTGAAGTTGTTGATGTTCTAGAGTATTTCTTGACTCACAACTTTAAAACCAATTTTGATGTGGATTATTTTTAAAGGTCTCTAAACCATGTGGATGAAAAATTCCAACCGAAATGCACCATTCTCCTAGTCATATTAAGGCATTCTAGTTATTTTTAATTTTTTTATTTATGTGGGGTAATTTTATGACAATATAGAAAGTTTATGGAGATTTTAAGAATTTAGCACACTAGGTTAATTTTATTAAAGGGGACTAGCTGTTGCTGCAAAGGGCTCTCTTTTCTTCCCCAACTCTCTTTCATCTATTTTTTTGTTTCTTTTTTTTTTTTAGTGATTTTTCAAAGTCATATCCGGCTGATTTATTTTAGTTTTGGTTAAAAGACACTAAAATCATGAATTCTCTAGCACTGTGAGATCAAAGTTATTTTTATTCATTCAGTTAATGCTTTGAGTATTGGATATTATTCTATGATTAATTTCATAATTGTTTCATTTATATGATAGAAGATTTGCTAGTTGTTATTCGAATTCAATCTACTGTTGAGTTAAAAATCAAACCCGTAATTGTTTGGTCTCTCTAAGCTATGAAGCAACTAAGGTTTATTGATTTGCTGCATTAGAAATCAATAGATCTTAGGGAGAAAATTTAACTAAATTAAATGCAATCGCTTGTCTTTGTATTATTTAGTTTCGTCAATCTCTCTAATTTTTAATATAATTGTTAAATTAAATTGAAGCGCTTGTATTAGAATGTTTAGCAGTTAGGGTTAATTAGATTACTTATTTTCTGATTAACTAAGACTAAGGAGATGTAGAAAGATAGCTCCAATGATAAATATTCAAAGTCTTAATTAATCTATCTATGCACCAATGATTAATTGTAGGAATTCAGTGGTAGATGTTGACTGATCATGCCAAAGTTTACATTCTTAATTATTTCATTGATTTCTTACTTAATAGGTTTCTTAATTTTTATTCTCTGATTATTTTTAATTTTTTTGTTGATTGCAAACAATCCCCCCTAATCTTTTATTTCAATTTTTTATCAGGAAGCTTTCGATTAAAAATTTTCCTTAGGATTCGACATGGTTTTCACCGCTATAATATAAATTTATTTATTCTAAATTCTTAGTGAGACCAGAATTATTTTTTACGATTTCGATGGCCAACTAAAAATTTGGCGCCACTGCCAGGGAAATTTATTTTTCTGTTAATTTTTTAATTTCAGTAAAGTGACTTATGTCAAGATCTTCTCATATAGGTGAATTAGTGTTTAATCTAGAGAACAAGAATACAGCAAAGGTGAACAAGAAAGCAAAGAGGCAAACAGTCAATTTTTCAAAACACAGGAAAAGATGAAAAGTGTTGCTTGTCAAGCTTAAAAGTTTGAAAACAAATAAAGTGTTCAACACTAAGATGCATAAATTGAAGCCCTTCCATGACGAATTTTCAAAGCATCCTGGTTGATGCAGAGATAGGCTATGTAGCCAAAGAAAATAAAGAAATGTGCTTTTGGGACGCAACCCAAGTGTGGTTTTGTGCCACAAAAAATTAGGATTTCTTTTCTTTTATTTTTCTAGCTTTTCTTTTTTAGGTTTCTTTGTTCTCACAACGGGTTTTCTTGGTCATGCAGTATATTTTTTTTAGTTTTATTTTTTTTAGGCTAGAAGTGAAGCGAAACATAGCAGCAGTGTGCTAAAGTCTAGTTTCGGGTTACGGATCACTTTTCAGGGTAGTACATTTTTTTTTCCCCATTTGTATTTTTATTGTGAATATTGAAGACAATGTTTGATTTAAGTGTGGGGGAGTGGATAGCTTAGACCCTGATTTTCTATTTTTAAAATCTTTGAATTAAAATTTTTTTATTCATACTTTTGAGCATCGATCTAAATTGTTAAGATAGTTTTACTTTTTGGTTCTTGAATGCTTAGCTTTGATGTTAAGTTAGTAATTTATTAGTCTTTATACAACTCTCAAATTTTATTTTTAAATTATTTTTATAATTTTTGATCAAGCTAGTTGATGGTTATTTTAATAAACTAATTTTTGCATCAAATTTGTGTTCTTCGTACATTGATTTATTGTTAAATTATGAGTTTATTAAGTTGGATATGTGGTTTGATTGGTTGGCGGATGATTTGAATCACTTGAAAAAAAAAAATGAAAGGGTTGAAATTGTTGCGTTCTGTTGAAAAAAAAAAAGTTGCTACTCCACTATTTCTGGGTATTGAAGTAGGTAGGGGTCTTCTCCTAAGATAAAAGTCGATCACTGCTCGAAAAGGTACTAGGAACATGAGTATGGTCAAAGACCACTTTGGAGTTATGTCGAGTTAGTAGCTTGGGTATGACAGAGTCCTTGTTATACACTCGCTAAACGGCGGAACACAAGAAAAAGACAAAAAAAAAAAAAAAAAAAAATCAAGTAAAATCAAAACAAGAAATAAATTCTCAATTGATTTTGTATATTCCATAGGTTTGTGATAAGATTGATTATGCCTTTTGAGTTCTTATCTACCTTGGTTTGTTCTCTTTACTTGGTGCATAAGTATGATATTTTTCTCAAGTCTTGAAATGTGATTGTTGCTAGCTTGTGAATAAATTGTTTTCGTAAACTTATTTTGTTTTGAGTTGTTATTGACTGATAGGTTGCATCCTTAATTTCTTTTTTTGAGTTTTCAAGACCCTTAGATATGAAATTATATTACTCTCTATAGCTCAAAAGTATGTTTCTATCTTTCTCAAATTTCTTTTATTTTAAGTTTTGCCCGAGAACGAGCAAAAGCTAAGTGTGGGGGAATTTGATAAGCTTACATTTGTTACATTTATTTTTCTCATATTTATTATGTTTTAATGTGTTTTGAACTTTAAAGATCTACTTTTAGTATGTTTTGTAGCTTAGAGCATATCTTAACTCAATTGATTAAAATTGGATTTAATTTACAATTTTACAAGTTTTAATTTGGTTGTGTTATTTTAGGATTTTGACAGATTGACGATGTTTCAGTAGAAAAACCATATCTCAAGCTACAAAGTTCAGAATTGAGTGATTATTGATTCATTAGAAAGCTAGCATCCGGACCTACAAATCATATGCAGGCCACAAAACCCAGTTCGCACGTTAAGGGGGTCAAATTCATCTTCAAAATTGTAATTTGCGGGTCATTGTTGGTTCAAAAGCAGTTGTAGTATTTTGGGCATATCTTTGGCTGTAGATGCCCATTTTATGTGATTCAAGTATCATTTCGAAACTAAGAAAAAACTCTACAACTTTCATTATCAAGCTTTGAGAGATAATGACTGCATCAAGGTCGAATTTCAGCTTCAAGTTGCTGTTGATGTTCTAGAGAATTGTTTGGCTCACAACTTTAAAGCCTTTTAATTATTTTGAATGTTTTTATTTGTGTGGGGTAATTTTATAATAATATAGAAAGTTTAGAAAGATTTTGTGAATTTAGTACACTAAGATAATTTTTATTAGAGTTGGAACACAGCAGCTTGTCTATCTCTTTGTGGGGCAGCAGGCCTCCCTTCTCTTCGTCAACTCTCTTTTGTTTCTTTTCTTTTCTTTTAAGTGATTTTCCATGGCCTTGTCCAGCTAATTCTTTTTATTATTGGTTAAAAATGATTGAAACCCCGAATTTTTCAGTACTGTAAGATCAATCAAATTTGTTTGATTCATTCAATTAATATTTTGAATATTGGATGTTTTTCTATCATTAATCTCATGATTGTTTCATTTATATGCTAGAAGGCATGCTAGTTGTTATTCGAATTCAATCCACTGCTGGGTTAGAAATCAAATCTGTAATTATTTGGTTTCTCTAATCTGTGAAGCAACCAAGGTTTATTAATTTGCTACGTTAAAAATAATTAGGTCTTAGGGAAAACATTCAACTAAATTAAATGCAACCGCTTGTTTTTGTATTATTTAGTTTTATCGACCTCTCTAGTTTTTAACGCAATTGTTAAATTAAATTGAAGCACTTGTCTTAAGTTCGTTAGCAGTTATAGTTAATTAAATCGCTTATTTTCTGATTAACTATAACTAAGGAGAGGTAGGAGGATTGCTCGAATGATGAATATTAAAAGTATTAATTGATCTATTTATGCATCGATAATTAGTTGTAGGAATTCAGCGGTAGATGTTGATTGATGCCGTTTACATTCTTGATTGTTGCGCTGATTTCTTAATTGATATGTTTCTTAATTTTTGTTCTATAATTATTTTTAATTTTATTGTTGATTGCAAACAATCCCCCTAATCTTTTATTTTAGTTTTCTGACTGGAAGTTTTCGGTTAAAAAATTTCTCTTGAGATTCAACCTGATTTCAACCGTTATAATATAAATTTATTTATTTTGAGTTGTCAGTGAAAATTAAATTATTTTTTAAGGTTTCGACATTCGACCAGCAACAAATCATTTTTTTTTAAATGCCATTGAGGCACTCATAAAGCATGTGTTTTCACGTTTGATAGAATAGGCCGACACTATAAAAAGAATATTTCTCGTTTTATAAAGTACACTAGATTCTAAATGAAAAACATTGAAGTTAGATACTTTTCATAAACTTTCACATTGCACGCAACTACGCAAGTTTGTCATCACAGTAAGACTTCAAGCACACATGTTGTGATTAGTAAATGTACAGTTTAGCCATTAATTACGTTGAGTGTGGGGAAAAGTCAATGGGGGAGGGGTTGCTTGGAGCGGGAACAAGGATTCCAAAAAGGAAGAGGGAACGTGATTCTAAAAGGGGAGGTTCCTTGAGGGGAGGGCTGGGTTGCCAAATCTGAGCACAAAACTTTATCCATTTCGGGAGATCGTGAAGAGGCGCGACATAGAGACGAATGATGGCACTTACACTGAGACTGAGAAGGGGGGCTTGACACAAACAAGTCACTGATCAGATTAACTGGTGAGAAAAGAGGCCTTTGCTTTGCTTGGCTTGACTTGCCATATCAAAACCAGACAAACGCCAAGTGTGTTACATAAAGCGAATATTATTACTTGCGCAAAAGAGAAGGCTGATTAGTGTAGTCGTCAGAGGAGAGATCAGTACTACTAGCTCGAGTCCACAACATTATTGCAAAGTGTGAGTGGAGCTTCCAGTTTAAAAAAAACACTAAACGTATTAACATTACATATAAACATCATACTATCTTTGTTTAATAAAATTTATCTCATTTACTATCCACAGTAATTTATAAGTTTTATAGAAATATAAATTTATTATATGAAAATGGTACCTTAAATATTGTAGTTTATAAATATATTTTTTTAAAATTTTTACAATGTAAACTAATATGAATATATTTAAACCAAATTTTAATTAAAAAAATAAAAAGTTCAACCATTATAAAACGGAAGAAGTATTAAATGTTAAATGTGATTACCAGAATTGATGGAAAAAAAAAACAGATTTCACTTATATTTTTTCATAAACCACTCAGACCGTACCTCTTCAAATTTTGTAAAATTTTAATATGAGATTCTTAATACATCAATCATTGTTCTTTAAATTTTCTGTTATTCAATCCTCAGTCCTCGCCCACGCCAAACAGTGTCAGTGAAACATCTGAAATTATATGTATTGTTTTTAAATTTTTCATTTTCTTGGATCGGAAAGAAGAAAGGGAAAAGAACTCGTCATTGATCAGAAACAGACCTGATGGGATTGGACATATGATGAACATGTCTTTTACTTCTGACACAAATATTTTCCTAGAAATTAGAAGGGCGAATTTCAAAAAATCCTATGAGGTTTAGTGAATACTTCACTTACCCCCTCCTGCTTGGAAATTCTCCCCTTTACCCCCTTAGGTTTAGGGCGAATTTCAAAAAACCCCCTGAGGTTTAGTGAATACTTCACTTACCCCCTCTTGTTTGGAAATTCTCCATTTTACCCCCTTAAGTTTAATAGATCCTTCACTTACCCCCTTCCATAATATTGTAAATGATTTTAATTTACTTACAATGCTCAATTATTATTTAGTTAAAATTATAGTCTTTCTAGAATTGTAAATTTTTATAGTAATAAATCACATAAATACTAAAATGAAAACTTAAAATAAAAATAAAATCTATTTATATGAACATTTATATACTGGTATATGAACATTAATGCTCTTGTCAAGTATGGATGCTGCATTTACTTAGTCTAATTGCCCAATAATTATTGTATAATTACTATAAAATTTAAATTATTAATTTTTCTTTACTTAAAGAAAGAAATTCTTTTTTCTATTATTGATGAACATTTCACTTAGGTGAAATTTCAAAAAGTTGACAATTATGATAGAAAGAAGGTGTAGAAACCTTACTACGTATTTAAGGGCAAGATTATTTTGCATTAGTTTTAATGTATTGTTGTACATTATTCTTATATAAAATTATCATTTACTTTATTTCAAAAAAAATTATTATTTACTCAAATTACCTATTTACCGTGATTTACATTTTAAGAAGTCCAAAATTGCCTGGAAAGTCACATAAATATTTTAAAATTATTTTTTAAACGTATTAAAGTGTAGGGTTTTAATAAATTAATATTTTTAGCAAAATAATCACTTTATATAAGAATGATGAAAAAATGATCTAATTCTAAGATTTACTTTAATTAACTTACCTATTGTTCATTTTATATACATATAATCGAAATAATTATTATATTATAGACATGCAAAACTTCCTTAAAAAATAAAAATGTATGATGTAATAAGTAAAAGTATCTAAATTAATATATAAAACTATCAATTATATGTTGCAATAAGTAAAAGTATCATTTTTGCGTCATATTATATAGAGTGATTATTTATCTAAAATTATTAATCTATTAAAATTTTACACTTTAATATGTTTAAAAAATAATTTTAGAATATTTTTATGACTGTCCAGGTAGGTTTAGACTTTTTAAAATGTAAAGCTCAGTAAATTAAAATTTTCATTAAATAATAATTTTTTTGAAATAAAGTAAATAATAGTTTTATATAAGAATAATGTACAACAATACATTAAAACTAATGCAAAATAATCTCGCCCTTAAATGCTTAGTAAGGTTTCTACACTTTTTTTTTATCACAATTGTCACCTTTTTAAAATTTCACCTAGGTGAAATGTTTATCAATAATAGAAAATTTAAATTTTCTAGTAATTATACAATAATTATTGGGAAATTATATTAAGTAAATACAGTATCCACATTTGACAAGAAATTTCACCTAGGTGAAATGTTCATCAATAATAGAAAATGTAATTATACAATAATTATTGGGAAATTATATTAAGTAAATACAGTATCCACATTTGACAAGAGCATTAATGTTCATATACCAGTATATAAATGTTCAAATAAATAGATTTTATTTTTATTTTAAGTATTCATTTTAGTATTTATGTGATTTATTACTATAAAAATCTACAATTCTGTAAAGACTATAATTTTAATTAAATAATAATTGAGCATTGTAAGTAAATTAAAATTATTTACAATATTATGGAAGAGGGTAAGTGAAGGATCTATTAAACTTAAGGGGGTAAAGGGGAGAATTTCCAAACAGGAGGGGGGTAAGTGAAGTATTCACTAAATCTCAGGGGGTTTTTTGAAATTCGCCCTAAACCTAAGGGGGTAAAGGGGAGAATTTCCAAACAGGAGGGGGTAAGTGAAGTATTCACTAAACCTCAGGGGTTTTTTTGAAATTCGCCCAAATTAGAAATTGCGTGTGTCTACTCCAACTATAAATATTAAGGAAAATTACCGGGAACTTCCTGAGGTTAGGTCAAACCTACACTTATATCCCCTTTTTTTAAATGCCTACACTTCCCCCTATAAACTTAACTCTGTTTTTCAAGTTAGATGGAAAAAGGGAAAAAAATCTAATTTTTCCTTCCAAATTAAATCTGACTTTGCTTTCCAAATCTTCCTACATCGAAACTTTGCCCCCGTAACTTCCAGATCAATACAAATCAGATACATGCCATTGTCATTCGTCTAATCTTCGTTACCACGCCATCAGCCTCCCCTTCTCCTCTGCCTTTTCCCTCCACCATGCTGTCACTATCTGCGCGTCAAAGATCGTGAACAGCATAATTGCCATAGGATTTGCGGCCTCTGTGTTGAAGCTCATCCGCCTGAGATTTGGCACCCAATCAGTAATCAGATCGACCAAACAATCGGCTAATCAGTCAATCAAATCGGGCAAACAATCAAATTGACCAAACAATCAGCCAATTGGACTCAAGCAATGAAATCAAACCAATCATTGGTGATTGTGGCTAGTGATTTGCGGGTGCAATTGGCAGAGGAGGAGGGGGTGGCAGGGCTGAAGGGAAAGACGGAGGGGGAGGGGGCGCCGTTGGAGCAGATTCAAGCAGCAACCCACTTGGGTTTTAATCCAATTGTTCGAGATTCACTTCGATTCACTGTCGAGAGATGATCTCCTTTGCTCGCTCTATCACTTCCCTTTGCCCACCTGGGTGTCGATCCGATTCTTAACGATTCACTTCGATTCACTGCCAAAGGACGATCTCATCTGCTCGCTCTATCGCTGCCTTTGCCCACCTGGGTTTTGATCTAATTTTTCATGATTCAGGGCATTGAGGAACCAAGTAATTTTGATGCCTGGAATCGGATAAGCTAGAACGTTGTCGAGGAGCGGAGACATCGCGATTCTTTCCCCACATCACTGAAGCAGGTCCATCAAGGCAGAGGATGCGAATTGCAGACGATGCCACCGATGAAGTAGTGGCAATGATAAGCAGCAAAGGTGGAGGAAGAAGAGAATGGGGGGCCTATCTTGTTAAATGTAGAAGTTTGTGGGGCAAACATTTTAGGGAAAAAAGATAAGAGGGAAAAAGTAGTCATTTTCTTTTTTATGGCATAACGGTCATTAATGGAATTAAATTTTTAGAATTAATTATAGGCATTTGAAACAGTGAAGATACAAGTATAGGTTAGGATATATCTAATAGGAGGTTTGAAAATTTTCCCTAAATATTATGCAGGAAATAGGAAATAGGATGATTACGGTAAGTGGTGATTTTTAATTATAGTGCACCATCTCTATTTGAGATGAATTTTTGTAATTATACTGCACTGTCATTGATAATTGATTAATTATTCGGATAAAACCATTGAAACTTCAACTAAAAGCTACTATTAAAAAAAATCAAATTATAAAGCTAACAATTAATGCTAATATCAAACAACACCTAAGTTGTGAGGTCCACGTGACTAAAAGGCCCCATTATCAATTGATATTTCATGATGACTCATAGTCATCACAAATTGCCATATAATCATAGCCCAATTATGACTCATGGCCATCTTCATCTTGATCAAGGATTTTTTACATTTACCACGTGAAATTTGGCCGATATTCTAATTACACCTTGGCATTTAGAACACACACTTTTCATCTGCTTTTTTCATGTCATTCAGTAAAAAATTTTAAAATTTTAATTTAAACTATTTAGTAATTATGTTCAAATGATTCCAAGTTGTCTAATATTTTTTTACAGATAATTGACATTTAAAAACCACTATTTTGCATTTATAGAGGTAAAAAAAATGAATAATTAAAATTTTTCATTAATTTTTAAAAATATGGGATAGATTGGGTAGTTTAAATTATTGTGAAGTCACTATTGTACAGTGTTATAAAATTCAAAGAAAATATATATTCTCAAATTTTGAGAGTGCAATTTTAATGTCAGTCTAAATTTTGGGATAATTTTCTGTTATCGTATAATCAATTAACGTGTATTTAATTAGCTTTCAGGTTTTAAGGCAATATGCTATCTTCATGGTTTTAATAAATTCTTAATAGAATAATGTATAGTGCTACATCCACCCCAAATTATTTACAATATATTTTATTTTGAGCCTTCCTAAATATTTGTAATATTTTCATATCCAGTATATTACTATATCATATTACCCTTCAAACTATCATTTTAAACATTTTTCTAATGGAAAATGTGATGAGTAAAAGTAGGAACAACTTAAAAACTTTTTTCCATTATTTAAATTTTATGTTAAATCCAAATGTTTCAAGGTAAGAAAATACTCTTAAAATACTACTATAACAAATAGTATGAATTAAACTGTAAAATATGCAATTTTGTAATTTCCCATTGAATTTTATGAGACTGGTCCTCGAAGAGACTCACTATTTTAACTCGTTGCAAAGTTTTGCTTTCATGAATAATTTTTCATGGAGATTATATCTAGGCCAAGAAATGTTAAAGGATGAATATATTTGTAAGTAATGACTGTTTCTTGACCTTTTGCTTACAATTGGCTTCACCACACACCCACCCAATAACCAGCACGCATAGTAAGTGACAAAAGTGACAGATCTATGAATTTCTTACTATGGGGTATAGTAAAGCTACGAATTTGCAATAAAATTAAACATTCAAATACAAAGAAATATTCATTTGATCATCCATAAACTAGAAACAAAATTTACAACTCACCTCAATGAGGTTTCATTTTTTAAAAGTATTTCATGATCTTATTATTACTAATGTTATCAAATATGTCTTTTTCAATATATGTAATCAAGTAATTATTTAACCATTTATCACTCATTTTATATTGCAACTTGTTTTTTAATCAATTTCAGTGTGGAAAAGGCTCACTCGACGATCATTGTAGCAATTGACAAAATTAATGCCAACTTAATAAGCAAGTAAATAGGTGGATAAATCATGTGCTTCTTAGTCTCCACCATCTTCTTGGAAAGATCACTTATTCCTTTCAAACCGTTGAACCTATCATCTCCAAGTACATTAATAATATAGTTAGGAAGCTGATTCTTAATCATGACAAGCTCGGTGGAAAAAATTCACATATTTAGAATTCAGCTATCTTGAACAACTCTTCATGATCAAATGCATTGAATGAATTCAAAGGACATAAATAATTGACATAAAAAAGTAACTTAGTATTGATATCATTGAAACGACTATCAAGTTCATATCGTTGCATTTTCAACATTTCATTGAATAAATCAACTTAATAATCATGTAAATTTGTTAATCTAGATACCTTACGTTGTCTTCCCTGAACATAAGCATCACTCATATTTGATATATGAATATAAAAATTTTCATAAAAAGTACAAATATCAGCAAGAAGAGATGCCCAACTATTATTTCTGATTTTTAACATTATCTGCTTAACCACTTTAACAAGTGTCATGACCTTTATAATATTTTAATCTTTCTTTTGTGATGGCAAATTTCATTCAATTGTGACTTCCAGTATTCTCAACCAAGGTTGTTAAAATTGCGATCCTGATCGTAGGATCGTACGATCGTACGATCATAACATAGAAAACCTTGTCAAAATGTTGTAGGATCGAAAACATGGTAGGATAGTAGTAGAATCGTGACTAGGATTGTAGGATCGTAGGATCATAGGATCAAAAAATCCTATCGATCCTACCCGGTTATTGATTTTTGTTGGGGGTAAATTATGTGGATGGTCCCTAACATTTGATTTTCACTTCGTTTTCATCTATAGTTTATTAAATTTTCTGTTTAGATTCTAAACCTATTAAAAACATCCTATTTTGGTTCTAAATCCATTAAAAAACATTTCATTTTAATCCCTAATTGGACAAAATTTGTTAACTCAAGGTAGTTGTCTAATAAAACTTTTTAAAACATAATTTAAATTATTCAATAACTGTCTTACTGTGTGTGTGTGTGTGTGTGTGTGTGTATTACAATTAATGGATATTCAAATTACCAATTTTTCCTCTTTGTAAGTTGAACTTATTTCATCAAGAAGAAAAAAACTACTAATTTTAAATTATTTACATACTGTAAAAAAATTAGTATACATTTTAAATTTATTAGAAGTTAATTACTGAATATTTAAATTATGGACATTGTACTCTTTTCTATTTATCAACAATGTGTTTGTTCATGAATTTTTTTCAGATTTGTGTTAATTATTTTATTGATTATGTTGATGTATACTCTATAAAAGTTTGAATTTTACTTGTATTGTATAAATAATTATGTTTTACCATTACTATTACACTAAAATTTTACTTGAGTTTTTAATATAATTGATCTTTTATATAAACTATATTATTTAGACAAGAAATTTTAAGTTATTGGTAGGATTTTATGATCTCGATCTTACACGGCAAAAAATGATCCTGGGTAGGATTCTGATCTTGAAAACCTTGTTCTCAATATTAAATGCAAGATGAAAGAAAAATTAAAAGATTTCAATAACTTTATCAATTAATGTACTTCTGCTCGTTAATCTTGGTATGTTTAATCTTAGTTTATATCTTCAAGTATATAAATAGTAGAAGAAAATAATGTGAGAATACTTACAAGTGATCCATAATGAGATTCCCAACGAATATCACATGGTCTTTTAATGCTCATTTCTTGATTTAGTCTTTTGCCACTTTCAAGTTTACCATGAGTTAAGAATTCAATAATCTTTTATCCTTACTTTTCTCTTAGTCTATCTTGTCATTTATATGAAGTTATAATCACTTTCAACAAATAGGCAACCAAGTGAAAAAAAAGTCATTAATATCAAAATGGTTTTTTTATGGGCAAAATAATGAATGTAATATGCAGATTCAATTTCTCTCATAATTAAGGTTTTCAAACTGTTTAGCTTTCTTCTTATATTATTTGCTCAATCATTTCCTTGCCCATAAATCCTTATTAAGCTTAATCCATGTTTTAAAAACAAAGAATCAACGGCTGATTTAAGTGACACTGTTAAAGTATTTGAGATATGTACAATACCAATGACCCACTCCATAACAAATTCTCTTCTATCAACATAATACAAATCAACAGCTATTTGTTCCTTAGCTGATATATCATGTGATTCATTAACCAAAATTTTAAAAAGATGATCATCAAGATCTTCAATGATTGCCTATGTAATTTTCACTACAACGGCACATACAATTTCTTTTTAAATTGAAGGAACAGTCAACTGGTGATTCCCAGAAGAATTATGTAATAGAATGCTACCTACTTTGTCATTTCTTTCTGCATAAAAATGTATAAGTTCTAAAAAAATTCCTCTATTTCATAAAAACTCAGGTTCATCATTACCACAAAATGATAATCCTTGTCTAAACAAAAAAAGTCTTACACAATCAATAAAAACATTCAAGCAAGTTCTATATTTTTTTTTATTTGCCTAGTTTGTTTGCCTATCAATGACAGATTGGATGGATTGAGTTTGTTTCATTAAATTCTAAGAATTCTTAACAGGCATGTTATGTACACTACCACACATCCCAACATGAACTTCCAATTGATCCATTTCGTTCCATGTATTAAACCCTCAATTAATAGAAGCATCTGATCAAATTTGACTTCTGATTTTAGATTTAAATAGTATAGGCAAAATACAACATCTTTCTTTATACTATACTCTAACCAATATGGATACCTGTTAAACCAAAGAACATTGAATTACATACCCTTCCACCAATGCCCTTTTTCAAAAAATCATGAGAATGGGGTTAACAATGGCTTCTTAAAAATAAGTCATTCTAATTTCATCTTATTCACTAAGATGATAGCTTTCAATATCAGGTCTCTCTACATGATCAACCGGAAGAGTATTTAAATCAACTTTCTTATACTTTAAAGACTTTCATTATGAACAAAAATTATAACTTGAGTCTTGTGTTTCTGATTATTGGTTTATAGAACCTAAAGTAAATTGTGTTTGTTGTGATGCCTAACCTGGATTTAATTTTTTAAAATACCTATCCGTGAAACTTGTTATATAGAGTTAGTTTCTTATTAATTTTGTAACGACTCAAGTCCAGACCGGTCAACAGAACATCTGCCCACACCACATGGCTTTATGTTCTATAATTGGAGCCTATACATCCACATAAGGCTTCCCATAATTCACCCATGTAGGATATGGGGGTGTTACAAACTTTTCCCTTATGTACCCAACGTCCCCGTTGGGGTCAATCGGATTACTTAGACCCTAGCCAAGTAGCTTCTCGAATCTAGGATTAGTCCTAGTAAACGATGCATGTGTATATCCACTATGCTACACTATCGTAGTCCCGGGTCGGCTCTAATACCATTAGTAATGACCTAAGTACAGAACCGGTCAACGAAACACCTGCTCACACCACATGGGCTACCATTTAGAAAAGGATAAGTGCTAGGTGCTTATGTTTTGGAATTGAAGCCTATATATCTACATAAGGTTTCTCACAATTCACCTATGTGGGATATGGGGGTGTTACAAACTCCCCCTTTATGTATCCAACGTCCTCGTTGGGGTCAATTGGATTACTTGGTTCCCCGGACCAAGTAACATCTCTAATCGGACTACTTAGCCCTTGGCCAAGTAGCCTCTTAAATCCAGGATCAGTCCCGGTAGACGATGCATGTGCATATCCACTATGCCACACCATCGTAGTCCTAGGTCAGCTCTGATACCATCTGTAACGACACAAATCTAGAACCGGTCAATAGAACACCTGCCTACACCACATGGGTTATCCTTTATGAAAATGATAAGTGCTAGGTACTTATGTTTTTGGAATTGAAGCCTATATATCCAAATAAGGCTTCCCAAAATTTACTCATTTGGGATATGGGGGTGTTACAAATTTTTAGCAAAATAGTTCATCAAAAAAGGAAATAACTAAATTTGCTCTAGGAATAGAAAAATTGAAAGCACTTTTTAATACCTTAGATTCAGATACTTGCGTTAAAAATGAGACAATGAAGAGCTAGAGCATGAGATGAGATAGTGACCAGTTTTGGGAGGTAAAACTGCCTTAAGGATGAGACAATGGAGGGATGAAATTAAAAATGAAGTGACAGGACACAGGGGGTGGGGAAAAAAATTGAGGAAGAGAGAATGGAGAAAGATGAGATGAAATTATGATAAAAGATGACTATAAGAAGTTTGGGAACTGGAATTAGTTAGGTAAAAATAGGGAAGAATGCTTTTTTTAGTTTGAATGTATAAAATCATATGTAGCAGTAAATCTTTTAGTTTTTTTCTTTTTTAATTTTAATTATATTTTTATATTTTAAAAATATAATTAATTTATTTTATAGTATTAGTAAATTTTTCTCATAATTTTTTGTTAATTATAAGACTAGTTGTATCCATTTATAAATATTAATGAAGTCGTACTAAAATACATCTATAATTTAATAAAAAAAATTTAAATTCACAGTGGGGTTCAGCGACCCCATATCCTATAACATAAATCCGTTCATGGGTTACAACTCCTGCGTACATACATATTTGTGGGTCTTGCTATTTAATTAGCAGCAAGGCACTAATGTACAACTATATATTGAAGCAATAGCTATTTACCACATTTGTTTAGTATATATCAAGGTTATCAAGATTAGGATCGTACCCAAGATCATTTTTCACCGTTTAAGATTGGGATCGTAAAATCATATCATAGATTTTAAGATCCTACCAAAAACTTAAAAGTTCTTGCCTAAATAATATAATTCATATAAAAAATCAGTTATATTAGAAACCCAAGTAAAGTTTAAGTGTCATAGTAATGCTATGACAATTATTGATACAATTTAAGTAAATCTAAAGTTTTTATATGGTATACATCAACATAATCAACACAATAATCAACATAAGTTTGAAAGAAATTCATGAATAAACACATCATTGACAAATAAAAAAGAGTTCAATGTCCATAATTTTTCCTTAACCTGTTGAATGTCTTATTTTGGCCCTAAACCTATTAAAATTGTTTTACTTTAGTCCTCAAAAGATGAAATCCATTATCTCAAAATAACTGTTTGACATAAGCTTTACAAATTCTAATTTAAATATTCGGTAACTGCCTTTAACTAAATTTAAAATTTATAAAAATATTTTTTATAGTGAATAGATAAATTAAAAATTAATAATTTAAATGTCCATCAACTATAAAAAAGTTTATTATATATATTAAATTTACTGTAAGACAGTTTTCGAATAATTTAAAGTATACTCTAAAAAGTTGTTATCTGACAGCTACCTTGAGTTAAGAGATTTCGTCCAATTAGAAACCATAATGAAATGTTTTTAATAGGTTTAGAACCAAAATAGGATATTTTTAATAGGTTTATAATCAAAATAGAACATTTAATAGACTAGAGATGAAAACGAAATGATAATTAAAAGCTAGGGATCATCCATACAATTTATTTCCAACAAAAATCTATACCTGGGTAGGATCAGTATGATATTTTGATCCTATGATCTTAGTTATTATCCTACCATAATCTTATCATGTCTTCAATCCTATGACATTTTGACAAGGTTTTCTATATCAGGATCATAAGATCGTGTGATTCTACGATTAGGATCTTGATTTTAACAACCTTAATATGTAGTAATATACCCCATGATAGTGGTTTGATATAAAATCATGCCCCTAATTTGCTTGAGAATTACTTAAAATATTCAAAATTAACCAGGAAACAACGAGGATCTAGTAAGGTATAAAGAAACCAAGTTGGGAAAATGGGCAAATATGCCAATCAAGTTTGTGCTGTAGGGCACATAACTTACTATTATTTTTTTACAGTTAAATCCATCATCCAAGTTTGTTTTGTAAGCATATTGGTCACTAATGTTTGCAAAAGTACAAATTAAGAACAAAAGAAACTAGTAGCCAAAATGTTTTGTTATCTCATAAAATATTTTATTAAATATGCTAATGGCTTAGTTTATTGAAATGGTAAATTACATAATTCATCCTGAACTAAAATACTCTTATACACACTAATTCTTAAATTAAAAAAAAAAAACAAAGAAGAAGACCATATTCTTCTTTGTTGCTGTAAAAAAAAGTGCTGCAAGCTGGCGGACTACAACTGGTGTGCCGTGACAACATCATTACCATTGCCGGTAGGAGCAGGACTATGCAAGGGCCCACCACCAGTGTGATCATAAAGCACCGCCACTACAATATTACTCTGCTGCATATGATCGCCCATTTGGTGCTACGATCTTCTTTAAGGACCCAACTTCAATGATATGTTTATTGACAATGCACATGCCACCCAAAAAGGTTACAAACTCAAAACAACAAAAGAATATTTCAGACAAAAAAAAAATGATAAAATCATATTCTCATAAGGAAAGAATAATTCGAACTTAAAGAATAACATGAAAGTTCCCGGAAATGTGATCAAAATCTGCCAATTGCCACAATTATGATAAAATTTGATAATCCTAACCATGAAATTAATCGATACCAATGATAATGCCACATGTTACATCAGTAAGACAAACAGAAGTGGAGATCCATTCACCATAAGCAATGGGAGATAAAGATGAACAACTGGAGTAATCGAGATATATAGGAAATCAAAACCGCCGATTAGATTCTGAAGAATCACAATTGACGTGATATCTCACCACACTGCCCTTGTTTCTCTAACAAAACTAGGAATGTAAATGCCCCATAGAATAAAAAAGAAAAAGAAGAAAAATAAGAAGAAAGCAGGTCTTTGTTAGGATAAGTTGGGAAAAGAGGAAGAGGATGATGGAAGAAACAAAGTTTAGCAAGATTTGTAGTATTAGACAAAAATTTAAAGACTAAGTTAAGATTATATGCATCACGCCATACTCCATGTATACTCGTTATGTCGCCTTTATTTGCCACATTTGCTTCCAACCTGGCAACCGTAACAAAAGTGACTAAATCACGGTGATAACATGAAGTTGATGATGGATTTAACTGTAAAAAAAAAAATGGTAGCCTATCTGCTTATCTAAAAAAATCTAGGGGTAGTTCGTTTTGTATTAATGGGATTAATAGGGGTCATTATTCGCAGGTTGCAAATGGCTTTCTCACGAGTCAAAGTAACCTACATTTGTGGGTGAGAAATTGGTCAACATTTTCATCTTATTTACGTTCACTTGCCATTGACTTTTATGGACTATCTGTATAGTTCACATTGTATCATAATTAATGGGGAAGTGGTGGTGTTGTCAAATCCAAGCATTCACCATAAGTTCCAACTTCACCGGTGGCATTGGGGTTGGATTTAGCAATTCATCGCCGGATACGGTGTTTATGAACTGCACCTAGCAAATCGATATTGCTAATATCTCAATCGTGTTCCATTTGTTCCCATAAGCAAAAAGACGTTGACCTCTAGGCAAGTGAAATCCAATTTATCCAAAGATGCAAATAATGCCAAACAAAATATGAGATAGATGTCTCAAAACTTGATTCATCAATTAAAGTAAAAATTAATTAATAATTATTATTACTACCATCCACATATCACTTTGGAGCACTTGTCTTTGAGCCGTTTGTCAAGTTCCAGTTATTCTACGACCATTATGTACACCTTATACCATCCATGCACCATTACGTACACCTTATAGCTCGCCACCATCTTTTACTTTGCATCTCTGAATAGTCAAGCTCTAATTATTCAGTAACTAATTCGTCCATTTACTTTTCTTCATCTTGAATTTGCTTTGCCTCTGGATTTGAGTCTGGCTTGCCTGCTTGTCATGTATGACTCGTTGTAGGAATTGAGATCTTGCATCCCATTGATCTTGTAGTCTTGTACGTTGTTGGGCCATTGCTGTAGCTGCGATCAGTGATTTATTGTTGCGTCATCCACCCAATGGCATACAATTTGGATGTGAAATCTTTCATGATGAGCTCAATTGGAGAAGAATCAAGTTGAGTAAGCTAGATTTTGGGGCCGGGTTCTTGTTTGTGTTAAGGTAAGGATTAAGATTAGGCTAAAGGTAGGGATTTGGATTTGGAATCTTCCATTGTCATCCATTTTCACACACACACACTCAACAGCAAATAAATGTAAATAACTCAAAAATTGTTACGGTTTCTCATCCCAAGATGCGGGTCATTTCAACCTATGAAAAACCCGATTGAAACCCGTAAATAATGCCCTTCCATAACTCCCATTAACCCAAAACGAAGTTTGGTAGAGAGAGATAAGATGGTACGAATGAAAGATGATGAGTGGTGTGAGATAAGCTAGCTAGGAGGGCTCTTGTCTCCTGAGTCCTGAGGCATGTACGTCCTTCCTCGGCATTGACAAGGAAAAGCACTTGCTGAGTTGATGTACGTATAGAACAATCAGTTTCAGAATCACTGACAACACTTCCGCCAAGCAACAAAACAAATAATTCACCTTCGGCTTTGGCTGCGGCTAAAGTGCCCATAACTAGAATAAATTAATTACCATTATTTTGCAGGTGATAATACGGGTTTGAATTTTGATACACACACACAGATATATATAACAGTATTTGTATTCAAATAACTATAACTCCTATTATCTGGTTCAAAATAAACAGTAACAATAATAATTTTACCTTTTTTAATTTAAATATATTTCTTATTAGCTTTATTTTTCTATTTTATATATAAAATTGCATAAAATATTTTATTCTAATATATTTAATTAACCACGGGCAAGTTTGTATTAAAAAAAAATCTAGTGGCTATTTAAGGGCTCTTTTTTTTAGTATTCTAATATTAATATAACTGTAATTAAATAGATAATAATAAAAAGGTTTCATTAAAAAAATAAAATAACTTATAATATAAGAGTAAAAAATTCATTTAACATTTATTCACCTTCATATTATATAACACTAAATGAGATTTTGCTGGATAATTAATTAATTAGCTACTGTAAATTAAGACAGCCAAATTGTTATGTTACACGTAGAATATATAGATACTTACTAGCGGGATGGAATCTTCTGTCCCACTTTTCTTCACCCATATTAACCTTGTTTTGTGTTAGCACAAGTGATTAGTGTTAGAGTTTTAGAAAAATTATCTAATGATAGCTTTTAGTTTTTAATTTCAATGTTTTTCATCTCCATTATTAAATAAATTATTCAAAACTTTAATACTAATTATAAAAAATATTCTTTCAATTAGGCCTATTATTATGCCATGTCTCTATTTAAATTTTAGAACCTCATAAAGCAGATGGATAATACTCATGGTGTTTAACAAATATATACAGTGATGGTCTCTTATCATCCTATTGGCCTAAGCTTTTGGGAACATGTATGAGGTCACATAGTTGAAAGTTGTGTGTTTGTGTGTGTGTGTGTGTGTGTGTGTGTGTGTGTGAAGCCATTATCATATGTGATATTTCATTTGATGAAAGCATAGTACCGATAGCTTAGTACAAATTTGAATATTGAAGATATTGTTCATATGTGTTGATGTTCATAATGTTGGTATTTGAAGTCATGTTCGTAATTGTTTGCATTCATTATTGTGTTGATGTTTTGATAATGTTCATGGTGTTCATGTCAATGATCATGATAGTATCTTTATAATGTTCATGTTCATGGTAAAAAATTTGAGCCAAGATGGAGAGTGTTAAGTTTGTTGGATCAAATTTAAGAAACCTAAGGATTTTAAATTTGTTTCAGATTTGGTTTTAATTTTTCTATTTGTTTAGGTTTTAGCTTTCTATTTTAACATGATTTAGGTTTATATGTGGTATGTAAAAAGACTTATTGTATTTGAGTTTTAAGTATAAGAGAAAAATCAATTGTTGTGAAGAAACAAGATGTGAGAGTTTTAGAAGGGAAGAGATGTTCGGAGGCTGGAAAGTATTAGGACAGGAAGGTAGTCTTTTGTAATTATCATATCTTGTAATTATGTGAGGGAACTATTATGGGGTTATCAATAATGTGTAGGGGATCCGTAGATCAGTGTGAGTAATAAGGATATACCTATATTATAATATTTATATTTTATTGAAATAAATTTCTCTTATTTGTAGATGTAAGATAATTAAGAGTTGAATCATATTTAATTGATGTTTACTAGTTTAATGATGTTCGATTTCCGTTGTGCGTGATGGGTAATAGGGAAACTTTTTCCCAAGCACAACCTATATTGGTAGTACATGTAAGGTGACAGGAAACGTGTGAGAGAAAATTCTTGTTCTTACTAGTACTATAAGTGTGACGCAGAGAAAAGAGGAAGCGTTCTCCTCTTCTATTCCTATCTTCTATATAACCACCTGATCTCTCCGTCTCTTGCGCCAAAGCTAGCAACCAGAAACTACGCAGACAGAGTCGCAGCTTGCTTCTCTTGTTCTTCCCCTAGCTAGCATCACTGCAACTTCCCTGCTACTTCAAACAAAGGAAAAATTTTGTCTCTTCTATCGTCTAGCTCTAGCTTCTTCTTGCCTCTAAACATCAGAAGTACAACCATCATTAATGGATGCTTTCAACACCTCCCGCCTCCCCCTTCCCTTCTCCTACACTTTCTCCACCACACCCCCCCTCCTCAACACTGCCAACCCCTGGATGGACTGCCGCATCTGGAGCAAGCTACCGCAGCGCCTCCTCGACCGCATCCTCGCCTTCCTCCCGCTGCCTGCCTTCTTCCGCTGCCGCGCCGTCTGCAAGCGCTGGTACGCCCTCCTCTTCTCCAACTCCTTCCTCCAGCTCTCCATGCAGCTTTCCCCCCGCCGCCACTTCTTCCTCTTCTTCCCATACAAACCCCTCAAAACCACCACCTGCATCTACCAAAGAACCAGCATCACCAACACCGACTCTGCTGTCTCGCATGGAGACAGCAGGAAAGCTCACGAAGGATATCTCTTCGACCCCTACGACGCCGCGTGGTACCGCCTCTCTTTCAACTTGATTCCGTCAGGGTTTTCGCCGGCGGCTTCCTCTTTCGGTTTGGTCTGTTGGGTCTCCGACGAGGTGGGGACCAAATCTCTCATTCTGTGCAACCCCTTGGCTAATTCTCTCTGTCAACTGCCCACCACTTTAAGGCCACGCCTATTCCCTTCAGTCGGACTACGGGTCAACCCGACGTCCATCGACATTACCGTGGCCGGAGACGACTTGATCTCTCCTTATGCCGTCAAGAATCTTTCGACGGAAAGCTTTCATATAGACGCTGGCGGGTTTTACTCTATATGGGGAACCACATCTTCGCTGCCGAGGCTCTGCAGCTTGGAGTCCAACAGAATGGTGCAGGCGGAAGGGAAGTTATACTGCATGAACTACAGCCCGTTCAGCGTGCTGGCCTACGACATCGCCGGGAACAGCTGGATGAAGATACAGGCGCCGATGAGGAGGTTTCTGCGGTCGCCGAGCTTGGTGGAGAGCAGAGGGAAGGTGGTGCTGGTGGCGGCGGTGGAGAAGAGCAAGCTGAACGTGCCGAAGAGCCTGCGGCTGTGGGGGCTGCAGGATGGCGGGACTAGCTGGGTGGAGATGGAGAGAATGCCGCTGCAGCTGTATCTGCAGTTCGCGGAGGTGGAAGCCGGGAATGGGTTCGAGTGCGTCGGTCATGGGGAGTTTATAGTGATGATGATTGAAGGGACGGACAAGGCGTTGCTGTTTGACGTGGGGAGGAAGCGGTGGCAGTGGATACCGCCGTGTCCGTACCGTCCGGAGGAGGGTGGGGAGCTGCGTGGTTTCGCGTACGAGCCTCGACTGGCCACGCCGGTCATGGGCCTTCTTGATCAGTTGACACTTCCCTTCCAGTCTTTTAATGCTTAGCGCACGTACGTATATGCCTGCTCGTAGTTGTTGCACTTGCAATTAACAATCCATTTCTCGAAACTGATCGAATGTGAGTGCTTGTTCGAGATGTGTTTTTATCTTAGATTATTTATTCATAGGTTTGTACTACTCATGCACCTGATGAATGTATTCAACACTTCTCTTAATCATCCGGTTTCCGATCATAGAAGATTCACCAGAAAATGGCAAAATGAATGATTAATACTATATAGTATAGCCACTACCCCAATTCAGGTGTTTTTATATTAGTGTGAAAATTTTCAAAATACGTATTAGAATACAAAAATGATGAGCGAGACATGAAAATAAAAAAGATGAGCTGAGCTCTTCATTTTCCAGAACATGATGCGGTATATATTTCTGCAAGAAGGTTGAGCAGTAATTAGCGTTGGTCATTAGCATAGCTATGGCGTCGCATCACAAGTGGTACTGGCAGCAGCGCAGCGTTCAACTTGTTTATACCACCGTGACCCTGAGAACCCTCGCTGAACAATACATAGGATGGTAAGCATGTTCATTCGCTTCCATGTACGCCCAGGATGTCGCGGCGGCACAGGATGGCATGAGATCACTATGGCCTCAAGTAAAATCCCGTCACGTTTTAAGCCTGACTTGGAGAATAAGATGCACATCCCTCTTGAAAACAGACCTGAGCTCTTCATTCGCTTCCACCCCTATTCTCCTGCAACCACAAATAGCAGCAGGGCCAACACTCAGAACACAAAACATATACCTTCCACCTCAAATTATGCATGCATGTGATGCTTTGTTACTTCATCTACCTTGAAACAATCCAAAAACAGTACAGGAAGCCAGCTTTACACCATCGGACTCAATACTCTTCCTCCTACCATTTCTCCTTTACTTTTTTGGCTGCTATTCTCATTTTTGTCTTGTACTTACCCTATTCAGATTTCCGTAAATTCCTGTCACAAGATTTAAAAAACGACTAGATCGGTTTACCACATTTTCCAAATGCCTAATTTCCTATCCTTGGTCTTTGCTTCAAAATGAAAATGGATGTATACCGCATATGATACTTAACAAGCCCTAACCAAAACACTTACAAGAACAGCAATTGATATAGTACTTGCCTGCCTGCCAGTCCAACGTAAGTAATGATGTCAGAGATCAAACTTAAACAGATACTAGTATATGGTCCACAGATACACACACAAAGTTTGACAACAAACAATTGGAGTTTAGTTAGTTATTATGTAATTTATCTACTTCATATTTGTATCTTTTCATTCTTTAGGTAACAAATTAGTGGTGAGCGAGAGACCAGGAAGAAACATGAGTAATGGAGCTGAAAAGTTATGAGATTATAGGACTGGACATGGTAGAAATGTACCAACATACTTATTTCTAGATATTGTTAAAATAGATATTCTTACATTTTAGTACTCACGGATCTTGAAGTACAGGCAAGATATTAAGAAAACTAGCAAGTAAATGTGATGGTAGGCACAAAGACAACAATCTTACCCAATTTTAGAGCCATTTTTCCCAACAAGAATTTTCCTTTGGCTCATTTTACAGGTGATAAGGTGTTGTTCAATCCTCAAGGAACCATTGCGTAACTCCTTCCAGTCCATCAGACGATGTTCAATAGTATATGGTATTTCCTATCAAGTAAAATAAGAAAAAGGAGAGTTGCAACCTTTTGTCTAGAAGCATATAACTAACACATTCAAAACCAAAGTAACAAAGGAAATTAATCACAGTATGGACAGGGAAGAAAAGGATAGAAGAGATAAAAGAGCATGGGCAGAGATATAGACAAAAGGTAAAACACCAGAAGATTTACCTGGTGTACATGATCAAGTAACCTTTCTCGAACAACTTCTAGAGAGATATTCTTCATCACTTCTTCGCTCATTGTGAAAGGATCTTCATCCCAAGGCCTTTGAACTGCCTAAACAAAAATGCATCAAGCTAATTAGCCATCAAAGTTTTTCCCGGATAGGGTGGAGTGTGTCACACAATTTTGAATTGAAACCAACTTTTGCATCAGCTACTAGAAAACCTCCCATTTCCAATCCGTATGTACCCTCACTGTTTTCCTTTTCTCATTTTACTAGAAAATATTTTACTTGAAAAAGCCTGTGCTCATAAACTTGTGTCAAGATCAAGATCATGGCTTGAGGTAGGATAAAGACATTACAGCAAGCTGAAATGTCCATATGCCATATTTCAAGATTTGACTGATCATACATAGAGCAAGATGCCGGAATAATGTAGTGAAATACGTACATTTCTCCAGGAGTTGATGTAGTCATATATTAGCTAAAATGATGAGCTATTTTCAGTGTTATTTCATCAAGGCAATAAAAACATTGAGGCTACTCTACTGCATCCACTACAGGGTTAGAAGGAAAAGAGAATGCCTTGAATATCAGTTGCCATGCTAATTACGGTCTTAATCTACATAAGAGGCATATGAGAGCAAACAATTGGTGAGATAGCAGCAACCAAGTTACTTTTCTTTATTGCAAATTTTACAAAGCAATATGAGAAGGTGAACTGCATCATAAGAAGTTAAACAAAACAAAACATACCTGTTCCATTAAATATTGAGTAAGATCTTTCACTCCAGCTCCTTTTAAGCCAGATATCATGAAAACCCTGAGAGAGAGAGAGAGAGAGAGAGAGAGAGAGGAGCAAGAAATGTGATATTGTTTCATTTTTAAAATAGAAAGGACTAGTATGAACCTTATAACCTGCAACAACACTACCTTTCATAACCAGGGAGATCTTTGAACTGCTCAGCAACCTTGAAGAGATCTTTCTTTTTCTCAACTAAATCTATCTTATTCATACATAAAACACGTTTCTGCTTTGGATTTGATTCCCCTCCCATACGCTTGATCAATCTTACCACCCTTGAATCAGGCCTACAGACAAAACCATTTATATTAGAACCTGATTCATAAGCAAGGTACCAAAGTTTTGAACTTTCACGTCAATATACCTGGAAATATGCCTGTGGACATCAAAAATAACAATGATAACATCATAAAGAGGAACTGAACTCCAAGCGCTCTCCACACGAACCTTTACATCTTTGTAGGGATATCCAGCCTTATTTAACATTAGACCGGGGGTATCAAAGAAACACTACACAGTGCATAGCAAATAACCAGTAAAACAAACTACCTCAACAGTTGAGAAGAAAAGTTGCTTTCACGAAAACAAGTATCGAAGAAACCTCGAATGCACCACACCGACCAGAATTTATGACCAATGTTATAATCAAAATTAAGGAAATCCATAACACCAGACGGAAGGTTAAACTAATTTCTCGTGAAATGGGATTGAAAAGCATACAATTTGTGTGTCCCCTTTGGTCATCACCCCCAGTACTTCATGACTAGTCGTGTTTGTTTTCCGAGAGACAGCAGCAACCTTTGTCCCAACCTACATAACAATGACACATCTTTATAGATATTACTTCAGGGAAGGGCTAGAACATTTTTGCGAAGACGAGAGCTTGGGAAGAAAATTTGAGAAATTTAACAGAAAAATATATCAAGAGACAAAAACTACGCATCTGAAAACTAAGAAGAGATTCAACTAACCATGAAATTCGTCAAGGAGGACTTCCCAGCATTAGGGGCGCCGATTATTCCAACAGAAAGAGACTTCTGATATTCCTCTTTCACCTCCACATCCTCGTCTTCATCCGCAGGCTCCAAAGCCGCCTCAAGCAGAGCCTTTTGAAGAAGCCACCGCTTGGCCTCGTTCTCGTCCTCTCCAAAGACTTTAGCACGTACTCTTTCTCTAACGTGGACGTCCCAGTTGGTTTCCGGTGGAGATTGACCAACGTCAGGGACGGCAAACTGGGCGCTGTCGAAAGCGGAGTCGGAATCGGAGGGATCTCCGGTGTCACTTGGAAGGCTCGTGGGTTTTTCGTGAAGGGGCTGGGCGGAGAAGAAGCGGGAGAGCGGAGCTGGGCTTAGGCAAGTATTTTGGGTATTGGAAGCGATAGAAGTCAAAATTCTGGCAGTTCTAAGAGCCTTCATTTTGGGAGTTCGGTTCTATGAGGAATACATGAAGGGAAAGTAAGGGAGGGAGAAGATGATGCTCACAAAAGTCGCGCTAGCAGTTCACAAGGCAGCAGCCGTGACGCTGAACTCAGTTGCAGACTGGGAGGTTTTTGCTGGCATTTTAGGGGTTTCCTCAATTTACTTAAGAGTCCTAAAGTTTTTTAAAAAATATTCATTTAATCCCTAAAACATATGGCTTGTAACTTCAAGCCCCAAAACATTCTAAAGCAGCAAATAATAATAATAATAATAATAATAATAATAATAATAATAATAACTCCATAGACTTCCAATCCCACATTAGATATTGTCCTTTCTAATATTTATCATATGTTATCTATAGATTAAATAAGGAAGAGAATCATGGAAAATCTTGTTAAAAATCAATAAATCTAATATATATATATATATATATATATAGCAGGAGTGTCTTTGAAGGACAAGTAGACTTTTCACAACAAAACAGGAGAAATGTGGTACTGAAACATGGTGAACTTTCTTTTTTTAGTAAGTTAACTGTAATATTTTATACATGATCTATCAAGTATACTCTCAACTCTATAAAGAAACACTACGGTGACATATAACAGTCAAAGCTCATAATTGTTGGCTTTCATTCAAATTTAAAATTAAAGATAATGATGGAATTAACATTCAAATTAAAGATAGATATTAAATTAAAAGAAACAAAAAAGATGGGTAAATATCTATCTACCTCATTATAATAAATAAAATTAAGATATAAAATTAAATTGATAGGCTAGTTGGTGGAGTTGAAATTTTGGCTGCTCTATTTTCTTGATATATGCTAGTGGTTCCATAGACACCAGAAGAAGGGATTATAGCTGTCCTAGACAAAATCAAAGTAGATATGTATACTCCTTCTAAAAAGCAGGTATGTATACAGTTTATTTATCGGTAGTATTAGCTAGACTTCGGTGTAAAATAGGAATTATGAATAAATTGCCAGTGTTGGTTGTGAGCAGAGCTGCAGAGTCGATCACTTATGAGGGTTGTATCGCTGCTTTTGACAGTGGGTGTGAGCAGGTACGTATACTCATTAAGTTTTAACAGGGAAATATAAATTGTTTACATTAATTTTTTTTCAAAAAGTGGAAGTGTAACGCTGGCATAGTATGGACATATTCGCCAATTAAAGTAAAACACAATAATAATTGCTCTTTAATTGAAATAGTCTTTTATTCTTGTTTTTTTTAAAAAAAATCCATATGTATTGACAAAGTATAAAAATAAAAAATAGAAATTATAAATTAGTTTTTTTATGATTCAATTTCAATTATTAGATCTCTATTTTGTTTATGATTAAATTATTTTAATTATCACAAACAATGAAAAATTTATGCTTTTTTATGGTGGCTCTTAGCCATGTCATTAAGTTCTCATAATTGACTATTAATTTTCTTTCTTATTTCTATTTGTAACATTTAGATATGATCTTTAATGAAGCAGAGTTTTAACTTAAATCTTTATGGTTAGTTGGTAATTACATAAATACAAATTTGTAAACATGCAATTTTTGAAGAGTTCTTTTGAAGGATATTTTGTTATTTTCAACAAAGTTGCTAAAAAACTACTTGGATATTCAACTTCTGAATTGTACATGTCAAGAAACACTATTAGCTTCTCATATAATTTGATGCACGACACCTTTGTGACATTTGTCTATTGCGATATGTAATTCTGTACTTTGGTATATAATTATTTACTTAATTATTTTTTTTCTATTTACAACTAGGTATAGAATTCCATACAAGTTACCTTAGGTTATGAAATATTTGTCCTTTTTACATTAGGCCTATATGGGCCCAACTGATTTATCATTTATGAGTTTGGACCAATTAGTAGCCTAATTATTATTTTCCATTTTAAAAATGTCCCACTAATATTTTATTCTTACATTTTTAGCTTGGGCCCACACAAGCTCAATCCCTTATTTTTCTTATTAATTACCAAAATTTAGGTAAATCATATAATAATTTTTGAATTTTTAATATAATATTTTTTTCATTTAGTACTAAAAATTACATGGAAAGGAAAAAGAAAAGTTAGTAACATTCAAAGGATAAAAACATTTCAATGGTACATTTAATGTTTTAGGCTATTGTTACAATGAACTGATCTAAGATAAATGAGAAGTAAACCAAGTAGAATATGAAGACATGTCTATGTGTGTTGTGATTTCTATAACAAATATTTCATGTGAATGGATATATGTGTTTAAATTATACAATGTGATGGAGCCTATTTTTGTTGCTCTTGTTGTTGTTGTTGTTGTTATTGTTGTTGTTGTTGTTGTTGTTATTATTATTATTATTATTATTATTATTATTATTATTATTATTATTATTATTATTATTATTGGTTTAATGATAACATTTGTCTTAATGAAGCTTCTACCTTTCAATTCGGTGTTGTTGGTGGCTGGCAAAGCCTAGTATCGATGGGATCTGGCAAGGTGAGACATCAGTAACAAACTGGAATGGCTGGCAGATGTGGAGTGAATGTAGGGAAACTTGGGTAGTGTTTCAAGGGTGGTGGCAGCAAAGGGAGGAGGTTAGGGTTTTGGGGGCAAGGGTAAGGAATTAGGGACTAGAGATGTTGTTTTCCTTTTTCTTTGTAAGGAGCTTAAGGTTTGAGAACTGTGGATTTGGTCCTTAAACTATATGTGTGATTGCAAAATTTTCCTTAGGATAGAAAAGGTGGTCAAAAGTCAATATTTAATGACCATTATGTACGCATCAGTTTTTCAATCTACCGCTTAATGAGACATCCAAATTAGAACTAACAAAGCTAACGATTTCATAGTTTTAGGACTACTTTGGTAAATCAATGAATTTTAGGACTAAGTTGGCAAGACATAAAAATTAAGTTTCAGGACTGACTAATATCTTATTCTTTTAAATACATATTCATTTCTAAATCTTAAAAAGAAAAGAAATCTTGATACAATGTCGGGCATGTAAACTAGTTTATTAGATTGAAATCTATTTCCACACAAAGAGCTCTACTGTCTATCCAATTAATTCATTACCATAGACCCACGAATCTGGTGTCAGTCTTGCTACAGAAGAAAACAAAACCCACCCTACCGTATTCTTCACTCAAAACATACATAACAACCAAAATCTTTGAGATTTTTCAAATTGAAACCAAACAATAGGGTGTTGAATTGGTACAAGAAAGTTCGGCATGGTGTGAGTTGGTAATTTGTGTGGTAGGGTTACGATTATGAGGAAGGAAAACATGATAGGTTTGATTTTGATGGTATTATATTTGATTCTAATGGATTTGATTTGGTGTTATGTTCATTTTCATGGGAAGATTTAATATCCAGTGACTTGGTTAAAATTTTTGCTGATTTAATAGGTTGGCTTATTCAAGTTAATAGTATAATTCATAAATTTCTTCCTAAAAATCATTTTGATTGCAGCTTTCACATTTGTTTGATTTTTTAATATGAATCATTGATTGATTTTGAACTTTAATTTGTTTGGTTCTTGTATGAATCTAGGTACTCATTGTACAAGTTTGAAGTTTTGAAAGTGGTACATATATCTGATCAAAATTGACTCGTGTATGTATGAAATTGAGGCGGTTGTATATAATTGTGGAGCCTTGAAAGTGTGAAGTCTGAAATAGGAAACTAAATTGCTATTTTATGAAACTAGTTGTTAGTGTGCAGAATTAAGTTGTTATTTATGAAAATGTGTATGTGTGTATGTGTGTGTGTGAGAGAGAGCATTAACTAACTCTTATTCCTATTATATGAGATTGGGTTTCTTAGAATACTTGGTTACTATTGTATGAATTTGAGTTACTATTGTATGAAAGTTGGACTCATATATCTATGAAATTGTGTCCCCATATTATGAGCTTTGAGCTTTGATAGTGCATGAAATTGTAAATAAAATGTTTGAAAGTTAGGTTATAATGTATAGTTGTGGAGTTTAAAAGTATGAAGTTTGATGTAAAAAAACTAGGTTGGCACACACACACACACACACACACACACACACACACACACACATATGTTCCTATTGTATACAATTGGATTGATGTTTTACAAATTTGAGTTTTTATTGTACGAAATTGAGTTCATATATGTGTGAAATTATGTTTTTATTATATGAGTTTTGTTACTATATGAATTTGGAAATAAATTGTATGGGACTGAGAATTATTCATATATTTATGTGAAATTAAGAACTATTTGTATGAAATTGAGTAAATTTTTTATGACATATTGTACAGATACAATAATGAAACATGACAATACAACTATATTTTAGTCAGTGGGAAATCAGAGATTAGAGACAATTCACAACTACAACTGTGTTTATATTGTATGAAATTGATATGATATGTATAAAATTAGGTTTCTATGTTATGAAACTAGCTATCTATTGTACAAAACTAAGTTAGTATCATAAAAGTCTAAAGTTCTTATTATAAAAAGTTGGAATGTTGATGTGCAAAAATAAATTCTTATTATACACCATTCTTATGTTGATATACAAAAGTAGGTTCCAATTGTATGAACTGAGTTTCTATTATATGAAATTAGGTTTTTATTATTTGAAACCGGATTTTTACAATATCAAAATGTGTTACTATATCACAAAATTGAACATTTTAGAAAGCTTCAGTAAAAAGTCTCAAAACATGACTGTTTGTAACCAAAAAAAGGAATGAATGATGTTATCCATTATAATCACCATGTTTATCATTTTGAAAATATCTATTTTGACCCATATTTATCATTTAGAAAAAAAAGTGTTTTTAATTTTTAAAAATAAATCCCCAAAATTCGTTGGCTTATCTTAAGTAAACATGGTTCCCCTAATCTCTTTTGTCAAAAACCAATGGAAACTTAATTCATATAAACGTGGAGTATATGATCTAAGCATATTTCAGAATTGGACTTTGAATTGACTTGACTTTAAAATAGTTGAGATTCAATGAGGTAATCAGATACTTCAGGGGTTTTGGGCAAAGAAAAAGAAAAACAATTAAACATAACCAAACTCTTATGAAGCAAGTACTCTAGATGTTAAAATGTTGCTTGATATTCTTCTCCAACTTCTATCATATTTTTTATTGTTAAAATGTTGACACTCATTGATACTCAAAAGCATTTTCAAGTAAAGGTTTCAAGTGTGAAAGACAAAAGGCTACTCATATGGATAAGATCCTAGATGGACACTGAAAAGGCCAGTATTCCTGTCAAATGGACTAGGCCATGCAAGATGTCATTTACTTTTTTTTATCATTGTTAATCTTGTAGATAATTCATATTCACCTGTCTCAATGTTCTTTTCTAACTTGGTTTAATCCCATCAAAATTTTATGTTTTTTTAAACATTCTCACAAAGTTAGATGCATTTCTTACTTGCAAGACATACGTTTCATCTAACATTTCAAGATTCCAAGTTACAATAAATGACTGTTAGGATTTGAAAAAATATAAATATTTGATTAAATTTTTAGAGATGCACTGTAGTTAAGCACTGAAAATCATATAATCAAACACCGGAGGTATACGGTATGCATTATACAAGTTATTGCAGTATGTTAGGATACCACACAATATACTGTGATATACTATATCCTATAAATGACAGGCATACCACATGATATATGATGCTACATACCATTACCGTTTTAATACACACACACACACACACACACACACACACATAAACATGACATATATTTGTTTTACACATTTTTATCTGTATTTTAATTATGTTTAACATAATTGTCCTCTCTCTCTTTCTCACACACACACACACACACACACACACACACATACATATAAAAGATATTTTTTATACTAAAACATAACAAAAATGGAATACATCAAACAAAATAAATATTATTCAATAAAAAAAACTAATTTGTTAGTACATGAGAAAAAAGAAATAATACTTTACTAATAACAGTACACTTTTAATACCACATTGAGTTTATATATTGACACGGCCTCTTGTGGCCTTGCTAACGTGTCTCACATTAGTTGCTATTTACTAATTGATTATATGTGCATTAGTTAAAACCTTTATACTTTTAGTTAATTAACCTACCATGTAACCATGTATAGGTAATGCCCTTACTTAAGTGATAAAATACGTAGTAAACATAAAACATAAACCATAAAACATTTCCCATGCCTTTCACATAAATTCAAGTTATAAAGCAATCAAAGTATATAAAGTATATGTGAATTTAACTATATATAATTAACCATGTGCAATCCATATAAAGAAGACTATACTTACACCTAAGAGCGGCTTTAAACTATAACTATTCTATCATGTACATCAGAGGCAAACTAGTGTATAAAAACTATACTCCGAACTAAACTACTGAGATTCATAATTAAGCTTCCACCTTAAAATAAACTCCCGGTGGAAAACTCTGAAAGCCTCTCTTTGTGCTTTACTAGCTTCTGTCAACTAAATAAACAATTGTAGTTAGCACAACAGCTTAACCAACAAGCAAACCACAACTAGAATCACAAAGATTCAAATAAGTAAAATACTTGCTCGAGAACCTAGCTTAACAACCTTCAATGATTGTTAGTTCCATAAATACAAAATATGTACAACAAATGCTAAGGGAGTGAGAACCAATGATTCTCAGTAAGAGATCCTTCAACCTACAAGAAAACTTTGAGGACATGCATATATATAATATGCAATCTATTACAACCTAAAAACAGTCTAAGGCTAAACCTATACGCATAACATTTCAGTTACTTGGGACTTATCTTCTACCTAGTCTTCTCACATATATCACTCTATGTTTAGCAAGTTCTAACCTCTAACTCGTTTTTAGTAAGCTTTAGTTCACTGACACGGTGAGCTTAGCTCACCATTAGCCTTCTCTTGATTGTTGTACAAGTGAACATGTCAGATATACCTCGCTTGAGTTCTAAGGAACTCATTAGGTGTACTTAGCCTTCACATAGTGCCTTAAGTTCTTAGACTTGCCTAGGCTACTTGTGTACTAAACTTCCACTTCATAATCCTACCAAGAGTGCATTAGGTTCTCACTTATGTCTCAAGTAAACTTGCCTAGCCTATAAGTGAACTAAACCTTCACTCATGATGTTCACCTATCCACCATTACTTGGTTCCCCTAGTGGAATGGCAATTGCTATGGTTGGACTCACATTCACTATGTTCCACGGAATCAACCCAGGTGCACTGGGTTCCCGTGTCGGGACCTTAAACCTGAAGGCCAGACTAGGCCCCAATGGCACTAAACCCTATACTTGAACTAATGGTGTATTATTATGGCCAATTAAATTAGTTTCCTCCATGGGTAAACTTGTAAGCCATAAATTTCGAGGAAACTCCTAGCTTTTAGGAGAGCTCTGAAAGTCCCAGGGTTCTACATGCATCATTCACCTTTAGGTACCCTAGGTACCTTTCCCTTGGCCTCTCCCCAAAGCCCCCATTTAAGAAAAATCATCAATTTTGAACCTTGTGTCTAGGGCCGCAGCTTCCATTTTCCAAGGCCGTAGCCTTGGCATCTCAGGTGCTTCAAGCTCCTCTAGGGCCATGACTTTAACGCCCAAGGCCATACACCCGAAAGTGATGCCCTTAACACCTTGGAAGGCTTCTAAACCCCTCCAACACATGCTTGGAATGCCTCCCCACTTCACATACCTGCAAAACACACTTTCTAGGCCATAATACACCATCCAATCCAAGCTTAGAATGCACATAGACATCACACTAAGCTTGGAAACCTCACTACACCAATACCATCAACCAATAATGCCATTTGCCAATTCACATGAATTCTACCCTAAACAAGCTATGAATGGCATCAATTATGCAAGAATCATAAATCGCTTACCTTAATTGCACATGAATTAGCAAGCATCAAGCACTATAAGCTCAAAGGATTCCATTAGATTTCCTAGGTTCTAACACACAAACAAGGTTCATGGCACTATATTAAAGCAAGTCCAACAAAACCCAAGGTTCATTAAGCTAAAGAAACAATAAAACATCATGAACAAAGAGTTACCTCAGGAATACAAGCAAGCCCAAGCTTGAAAATGTCCAAACAAGCTTCAAATGCACAAAGCAAGCAAAAAACAAGCTTTCCTTCTCATGGGTACCAAGAAAGCCTTTAAATCTCACCAAGAATCTTGATTTGGAAAAGATTTTGACAAGAAATGGTGAGGGTTTGAGAGAGCCACGAAAATGGAGTAAAGTTGATGCAGGAATAATGCCAAGTCCATCTTCTCCACTAAGTTTTATACACAAAACATGCCTTACCCAAAACTTCTTTAAGTTTTGCAAAAATACCCTCCTCCCAAATAGTAACTTGGGTATTTAAACACTCAGTAAAAAAGGCTAACTTAGGCTCTGAGTCTTAAAAATGTCATTTTTTACTCCTATCTCAACCTTTCGAGGTACAAAATGATCATTTTGCTCCTGGGTAAACCTTGTGTCATAAATCATTGGGAACCAACTAACCCTTCGATAACTTATTTGATTTTATTAATTTACCTCTAATTAAAATATTGAAGCTCAGGATTTATGATCTTACCGCACTCACCAAGCATTCTGCTAATAGGGTTATAATATCTCCTAAAAAATGTTTGTTACTTTTACTTATGAAGCTTCTAAGCTTGGACAAGATGTTATCATTGGAGTTGATGAATCGCATTTTGCAAAATTTTGCACATAAGTTTGAAAGGAAGATGGAATGTTGAACTTGCAAATTCGTTTACGCATGCTCAAACGAGTCGTTTTAATTAGAACCTAAGTTTCATTCAACAGTTTTGTCTCTTAAAGGGACTTTGCCTTCCTCAACTTTCTTTTACCACAATGGAAATAAATCAGGCTGCAAAAAAAAAAAAAAACCGTCGTTCGCTTAGAAGTTGGAACCCACTCGGTGGCCGGATCAGGAAACAAGTGTTTGTTCATTGGCGTAAACCCACATTTGGCCCCTGAACTTTGTTCACCAGGACACTTAACCCCTTCAACTATAACTCGGGATAACTCAGCCCCCAAACTTTACTGACTGGCACACTTAGCCCCCTCAGATCGCCACGTGCGTTGACGTTCTGATAAAAATGTGAGTTATGATTTTAGAGGGACTTAAATGACAAAAATGTTGAAGCTTGCGGCTGAATGTGGCATTTTCCACATAAGTCTTTGTTCACTGGTGTTAGATGCGCGAACGTCCAAATTGGCGGGGATTTTAACTTATTTCTTCCCTCTGAATCAAGTCATAAACCTCAATCCGCTAAATTGGAAACAAGAAAATTAGAAACGGGATGCCAGATACCGTCCCGAGGAATCAGATCCTCCGCTGGTTGACCCGGCATGGCCGCAGCTGGAACCCGACGACTTGAGCCTAGCGTGGACGGCCAAGTCAGGGCGTGGCAACGGCTTGGGCACGGCAGAGGAGGACCAGTGATCGGAGGCGTTTGGGTAGCGGGACATGCGGGCGCATTCGGGGGAGGCGGGGGAGGAAGAAGGCGCGTCGTCGGGGAAGCGTAAGCCAAGCTCGTCGTCTGGGTAGCGGGACATGCGGGCGCATTCGGGGGAGGCGGGGGAGGAAGAAGGCGCGTCGTCGGGGAAGCGTAAGCCGAGCTCGTCGTCTGGGTAGCGGGACTTGCGGGCGCATTCGGGGGAGGCGGGGGAGGAAGAAGGCGCGTCATCGGGGAAGCGTAAGCTGAGCTCGTCTTAGAGACTTGAACAAAGACTTGTGTGGAAAATGCCACATTCAGTCACAAGCTTCAACATTTTTTTCATTTAAGTCCCTCTAAAATGATAACTCACATTTTCGTCAGAACGTCAACGCATGTGACAGCACGTGGCGGTCTGAGGGGGCTAAGTGTGCCAGTCAGTAAAGTTTGGGGGCTGAGTTATCCCGAGTTATAGTTGAAGGGGTTAAGTGTCCTGGTGAACAAAGTTCGGGGGCCAAATGTGGATTTATGCCTTGTTCATTCGATCGTTTTAACCACTTTGCACCATAAACAAAAGAACTAAAATATCCGTGCAGCTAATAAAAAGAAAAAGAGATAACATTTTTATTCTTTTAGGTGCGAGCAAGTGCTACTTCATTGTATTTTAACAAACTTAGGATTAAGATAGTAACACATGATTTTTCATGGATGTGCATAATACCCTACTTTATAAAAGCCCCTCCCCACCCATTTTGTTTTGAGTGAATTTATTCGCTCATCAATCAACATTGAAATGAAAGCTAGGTGGATAAGCTTTAAATATCCCAAATAGGGCAATTTGCTTCATCCCCCAGTCTGAGAAGATGACAATATAAGTCCCTACTTTTAATAATTTACAACTCACCACCTACATTTGTCTGAAGATGTTCAATTTAGTCCTTAAATATTCTGAAAATTGAAAATAACCTCAAAACTTTGACAAAATTTACATACAAATAAGATTTCCAAGTACCAATTTAATCATGGGTAAAATTTATTTGTAACCCCTAACCTTTTCACATTATCCTAAACGGGACCTTAATTTTCATTTTATCATCTTAAAGCCCTTAATATCCTAGATTTTGTATCAATCATAGTCCTTCCATTAATTTCATAGTTAAATATAACAGAATTTCAGGAAAAAATACAACTTGAATTTATACATCTTCTTCCTCCCACCGAAAGCACCTTAACCCGTAAATTTAACACTTCTCTTAATCATCCATTTCAACTTCCCGACAAAACAAATGATGAACTTTCTATTTCATCCTTGCTGTAGTCCCCACAAAGTGCCCAACTTCTCCATACTTGAAATAGCCATCACCACCGCAGCCGCCTCCATAGCCACCGCCGCCACTGCCAAATCCATACTTCCTTGCTTGCCTCCTCCGCCGATGTCACTTCTATAGCCACGACTAGAGCCGTAGCCACCACCTCCCCTGTAGTCGCTTCAACCTCTAGAACTATAGTCTCATCCGTTACCCCTGCCGCGCCCAAACTCTCAAAAATCTAGCAATAGGATCACCGTTAGGGCAAATCGCCCCCTCATCCCCAGTCACCGTCTTCAAAGGCCAGATAGACCCAACTTTATAGATAGGGTACGGAAAGCTAGATGATTATTTCAAACAACTAATAGGACTTCAAAATCATCTCTTTCTACTCTGGGATTTTAGAAGCTGACTTTGATTTTGGAATTGGGAAGAGCAATGGGAGAGGGTCAAGACAGTGATTGGAAGTGCAGTGGGTGCAACAACTAGAACTATGCTTTTCGATGCTTCTGCAACTGATGCAAGTAGCCTTGCCTTCTCATTAATGCTAAATCCCATTGTTGACTCCAAGTGGTTCCCCCAGATCGAAGATTAGATTTGCACCGGTTGGCTCACGATTCTCCGCTTTCATTTTCATTTTGGTTTTGAATTACTTTGTGTTATACTCTAGGTTCTGATGGCTCAACTGGGTTTTTGTTCTTTGCCATCCATCTAGCTTTTCAGGAAAAAAAAAAAAAAAGCTTTAGAATTTCAATCGGCCATGAAAACCGGAATATAGCGATGTAGCTGGCAACTGTTAGCGCATAAAAGCGAGATGATCTGATAATGAGTTTGAAGTTGAAGGCGGTGGCAAACCTGAGCCCTAACCCTGACCAACATTAGAAGAAGACGCAGACGTTCGATCTTGGCGATGGCAGCGAAGTCCTCTACATTCCACGATTCCTACCCTACGATGACGTTTGGAAATTGTTCAATTACCTTGACAATCACATTTTGTTCTTTGTCGTGTTTCTTTTTGTATTAGTTGGGTTCATGAATTCATGATTTTTAGTCTCGAAGATCTTCTGAGAGGCTTTAGGTTTGAATCGTTATTGCTTGAGGAAGCGATCGGTCATCGCGGGGGAGAGGGAAACTGGTGGCGGTAATGTGTTTGTGTGATAGACAAGGTTGGGGTGCTTATATTGAGAGGAAGAAAATGAATAAAAAGAGTTGGCATTTGCCACAAAAATTCTATCATATTTAAGTGTGAAATGGGAATATTACAAAACCACCTTTGAGGTATAGCTAAACCTACGCTTGTTTTCTACTTGTTTCAAGTACCCGCAATGACCTTCATAACAAATTAACACCATTAATGATCATTAAGAGAAAAACAGAAAGAACATTGTTTTATTGTCCTTACTTTCTTCTTTTGATAATTTTGCCCCTCCTAGTATTTTTTTTCTTGCTATTCATAGACCTAAAAAACGTCCAATGCTTCATTTCTCTAAAATCAATTTGAACTAATCCTATCTTAATCTTATTCTCAAAATCAATTACAACTGTAGCCAAACCAATTCAATCTTAAAAAAACAACTTTCCTCAGAGATGTCACCATCACCCTCAACCAGCAGCCCCTATCAAAGAGGCGATGGGGGCTATGGGGAAGAATCAGCCAACTAAAGCAATGGAGGCTCCGACGAGTTCAATGGGTGAGAAATGATTGGACCTCTACGGTGATTGACCCCGTCGATTCCTTCTTTAGATCATTGATTGACCTTTGCGACGATTGACCTTGTCGATTCCTTCTCCAGATCATCGATTGACGTTCACAGCAATTGACCTCATCATAGATTAACCTCCAAATTCTGTCTTCTCCACTGGAATGAAATAGGGCAATGATAGGTTTAAAGAATGAGCTTATTAGAGACCTCGAAGAAGAAAACAGTGAAGGAGTGAAATGGATGAGAGACAGAGGTTGATGAGTTGATTCGATGAGAAACAGCAAGCGCTGGCAACGATTCAATGAGCAACAGCGAGGGCTAGCGTCAAACTGGAGTTTTTGACGGGTGGATTTAGCTTCTGGAATTTCAATAGATGAACTAGAGTGAGAGTTTGGGTGACGAAGAGAAGACAGTTAAGGCAAAGGAGTAAAGTGGAAGTGATGAAAGTTGAGGAGCAAAGTTATCGAACAAAGAAAGCTAAAATAATAAAATACGGTTCTTTCCTTTTTTTTGCCTTAACAATTATTATCAGTACTAATTTTTCAAGGGACAAGTTTATGTATTTAAAACAATGAGGACACAAATATAAGTTTTTATAGCTTCCACTTCATAAATCAATGAAAAGACTACATTTGAGATAAAATATAAGAAATTAGGGACTTTAAGAAGACAAAATGAAAATTATAATCTCATTAAAGACAACGCAAAAAAATTAGAAACCACAAATAAATTTTACCCGTTTAATCACTTATATAAACATTAAATGTCACGTCATCATAAATCGGCGAAATGAAATTTTACAAGTTTCAAGACTAATAAAGTTGAAGGTATGAACATTTTAGAACTTCTCGGAAGAGGAGTTATAGGACTAATTTGGTAAAACTCAACGGGTTATAGGACTGAAAATGTCCTTTGCCCGAATGAAGGACCTGCTAAGGCTGGGGGTCTCCAGTTTACTCTACATGAAGAAAACAGCTAATGGCTAATTGGGAAAGAATAAAATATTCTATATTCGGTCGTCGGTCAGAACCCCAAAACAATGAAGGGAACTTTGAGGATAATAACATTCAAAATTTGTACTAAAAAACAGCCCCGCTGACTTTGTGATCTAAAACGCCATTCGACCCGCAAGCCTGCTTTCTGATATTCTCCTGTCTATAGCTGCATCGACAGAGCTCATCTGACAACAAAACCAAGGCAAACTGATCAGATGGGAACCACAACTACTAACCAATTGGCCAAACCAGATGCATTACAAGCTTGGTCCTACACAAGAGATACCAAACTCTGCAAAAAGAAGCTGACCTGGGCCAAGCTGGAATTCACCGTTCCATCATTAAAAAAAAATTAGTAGTAATGAAAGCTACAAAATGACAAATATCTGTTGGCTATCATCATGTTCCCACTCAATTTCCCATAATTTGAAAACAAGCACGAGGAGAACAGATAACAGCACATTAACTCAGCTTTTAAAAATTCAGATACATACTTGTTCTTGATTGGAGAATCCTTGTGTGGATTGCAGCAATCTTGCCAAAATTGTAACTAGCAGTTACTAAGAAAAACAAGGTAAATACGTACTTGAGTCTTTTGTCGCCCATACAGTTGGAGGCATGGCTTGCAAAGTGTGAAATGAGATTTTAAATAAATCGATGTCTTCATCAATCAAAGGATTCGATAGCAGTGATAATTATAAAGGAGGTTATCAATTTATTTGCTACTTTTTTTCAAATTTTCTCATGAATAAAAAAGAATTCATAGAAGTACCTCATCATATAGGTAACAATGTGTAAACAACTGAATCTGAAAGCATGACAAATAAAGCCTACCGATTTGGTTAGACGTGCAAACCAACTCCATATACTAAAAGGGCAGTTATGACTTACCTGGCTAGTCTCATCATGCACCTGATACTTTGGTAAGGACATTCTCCTCTCCTCCTGAAGTAAAAAAATTACAATCATAAGCCACAAGTTGGAAACTGAACATGAACGCAAGTGAATCTTCAGTTCAAGAGACTGACCATTGACATCGCCTCATCCTCCCATAATAAGTACACTTCATTAACAGCTGGCTGGTTAGTAGGAGCTTTGTTTGCTATAACAGGTGGTGGCCCAATTGATGGGCCACCCGTATTTGGACCAGAGGCATAAGAATGCGAGTTGGCAACTGCTTATTAATGACATTGTTCAAATAGTGAGAAAAAAGACGAACATTAAGATGGTAAATTTTGAAGGACTCGATGCAGAACACCAATATGCACCTTAGCAGCGAAAAAGGCACCTAGACAAGCATAGCCTATCACTTTCATCTTTTATGCAATACACCTCATTAGCTATATCTACACTTGTGTAGTTCACAGAAAAACTGCTCAGAGAGCAATCAGCCAAACAAAGATAGCCTGCGTCTCATAATAGATCAATGCAACTAAAATCCTGAGGCAACATATGGCACAGATACATGATTGACAAACACTAGATATATAAAAAAGCCCACCCATACAGCTACCAAATTGATTTCTGAAGCAACCTGAACCTTAATTTCTTTTTTCTCTAAGAGATTCAATGAATTTAATCATATTAATGTCCTACTGAGGAAGCTTAAGCTTAATCTAAATCTAATTGAAAGCAGAAAACTGCAATAAATTTGATTCACAGTTCTATTTCAATACAACAAAATCATTAAAAGCCGATAGAAAAAAGATCAATTCATAATTATATTTCAAACAAAAAAAGCAGCAAACTGGATCTTGAAATGGTCAATTAGTATGAGATCGCAGCAACATTTGATTAATAAGATTATTCTCAAATTGAAAAATCATAGAAATACTAGAAGGCGATTGTTTAAAGGAAACCATGTATCATAATAAACACCATATGATTACAGACTTCACATACCTGGAGCATTTGGAGCTTGAAAGGTATTTGACAAAGGTGTATTGAGCAAGTCAACAGAGCTTTTAACTTCAGCAGAAGTGGTCGGTGGAATACTAGTTGGTAAAGAAGCAGCAAATGGTGAGCTATGAGTGGATGTGTTGTTATTGACAACAGGGAACAAAGGTTGAGATACAGGAACATGGGGTGTCGTAGGCAATCCCGGAGGAGCAACTTGTACAGGTGGGATGGCAGTAGAAACTATAGGTGGAACTGGCAGGGTTCTCATATTTTGTACTGGAAACAAGGGCTGCTGTGCATATCCAATTGATGCAACTGGAGGAACTGAAACTACTGGATGCTGTGGATACCAAGCTTGAGGACGTGGAGGAACTGTCCAGCCAGCAGGAGGCACAGGTACTGCAGTATTATAACTGCACATAAGCAAACAGGAAAAGGTTATAAAATGTGGTCAATGAGAATTGAGGACTCTTACATATGGGGAAATAGTAGTTCTAGTACTTCAATTATCTGAACCTGCATGAAATAACTTCGCATAACGTAATTTGGCCAGTTTCATCAGACCCAAGATTAAGACATACACACACACACACACACACACACACACACAAAATTGCATACACAGTACATCTGGATACGTTTTCAAGAAAGTAATTTCTCTCAATCTTGAAATTGAGTTAAGTCAAGACAACCTAACCAACAACTTAGGATATATAGACTCTATGAAGAAGAAAATCCACTATTGCATGAAAATGCAAGGCAGGAACTGCCAAAGACGGAGTTAATCAGAAAGAACTATAAAGCTTACTAGGAACTATATAGAACTTTCAGCTAAACCAGACAGTGAGACATGGTTCTTGGCTTAGACAGGAATTATGTAATATGGAAGTACAGAAACAGAAAACTTACACAGCAGGCACTGTCCCCAAAGTTGGTTGAGGAGGATATGAAACACCAAGGGAAGGAGGCACTGTGCCAGCAACAAATGGAGTACTTGCAATCTCCACTTTAGCTGCCTTTGATGGATTATCTTCTTCTGCAACAAGTTAATACACCATAAAATAACTGGAGAATGGTGATAATCAGAATCACCAAGTATTGAGATCACTGTAACCCCATTTTCACATAATAAGGAATTTAAATACAGATTGCACTTAGTCATGGAAGTAAATATTGCACTGAGTCATGGAAATCTTTCTCGAGCCTGTGCAAGCTGCAGAGCACCTTGGCTTAATCTCATGCATGCAACGCTTATTAACACATGCTTTAGGATAATGTAATGAACATATGAAAATCATCAAATCTCCAAAAGTTCGAGACGCCACCAAATAGGAAGCATTACACATACCTTCTTCTCCATAATGAGCTGCCAATATGTCCTCTGGAATTCCTTGCATACCATATATCTCGATGTCGGTGGATTCTCTACCCGATTTTGCATTGGGCACCCTGCCAAAAGACAGAAATCCAGCGCAGTTACTATTTGATAAGACATATCACCCAAACGAACTCCCAAAATCAGATTCAGCTAACGAGAAATATAACCGAGTGACTCCAGAAAGAGGAAGTTGAAATTTTAACCCTGCATCAACTAAACGATTTCAGCAAAAAAGGAGAGAGAAAAAACTCGAGCATAGAAGAGAGAACGGAAAAAATACTTGGTGACGGTCTCCTTGTGAACCTGCATGACATGGATGACCATGCCGCCGGCGGTGGAAAGCTTCTTGTGGCAGACATGGCACTTGAAGTGCTTGGCTTTCTGGTGCTGAACCAGAATCTTCTCGTCGTCGAACTCTCTGTCGCAGTAGTAACACCAGACTTTATCTGATACTCGCTTCTTCTTCTTCCCCATTTTTCAGCTGCGAATCTTAGCAGATCCTTGTTTTTCTGTCGTCTCTACTTGGAAGGATTGATGATTCAGATCCGGTGAGCCAAGGTTAGGGTTTGGTTTCGCACTTTCTTGCGAGTTTCCTCGAGACGCTATTAGAATTTCTATTGGCCCTTTACGGACACTGCGCCACATTGGCTTTAAGATGGCGTTACGTATGGCGTGCCTGGCTGACGCTGTGTGGCCTTACTGGGCCCCAATACGGGCCAAGAGCTTTTAGCCCATTCCTGACTGTAGAAAGGTCGGGCTCAAAAGAACAAGAGGAAATGACACTTTAATCCTAAGACTTTGTGAACTTTGTTTATCGGTGATCATTTGGTTTATTTAGTTTAAATTAAATCAAATTAGTTGATTTATTCGATTTCTAGTTTTGGATGGTAAGAAGTTGAATAGACCAAATTGACCTATATAATTAAATTTAAATCAAATCAAAATATTTCAATTTGATTTAATTTTAATTAGAATAACAAAAAAATGGAGAAGTTGGAGTCTTGACGCATAACATGGATGCTAAACAAAACTAAATATTTCATATTTTAATCTCCAAATAACAAAACCAAAATCCACACGCATATCATGCTACATTTATAGGTTTAAAATGCACTAGAATGCACAATATCACAAATTGATTTAAAGTAGCCTACCAATTTGGTTTTGCAAAGCAAGGGTTCTTTGTTCCTTCTCGATTGAGTTATGGTCCGAATTCACATTCTGATTTCTAATGCCACGACAAACATAATAGAAGGCTAAATCGAGTATGAGACTCTTAGTAAGATAATAAGAGGCAAGTTTGAGATTGAGAAAGAGATGAGCTGGGGTGTGATTGTAATGAGAACACTATGTGTGAGAGAAACTGAAATATGAAAAAGTGAGAGTTTGAGAAACAAGGTGAGTGTTGTTGATTGATTATGTGTGTGAACCCATGAACCTGAAGCTTGTCTCATTGTCTAAGAGCTCTGGGCTAATTGAATTTTCTGACTCTAACATCTTGTGTGAGCTAGAGAAACATAAAAATGAAGTATACAAATTTTGGTTATTTCGGTTAGGGGTGTAAATGGGCCTGGCCGGGCCCGAGCCCTTAAGGCTCGAGCTCGGCCCCTTAGCTTAATGATACTACCTGAGCTCGAGCTCGATATGCTCGAGCCCGAATTTTAGACTCGAGCTCGGCTCGAATTGGGCCCGAGCTCGGCCCTTAAGCTCATTAGGCTCCAATTTCTAGCCCTATACAGAACTTATGTATGGTATTTTACATGTCATTCAAGACCCCTATAACGTACAATCATGATCAACAATCTACACACAAGTAGCGCCAACTCCAACATCAAATTTTATAACAAAGTACAAGCATAATAATGAAAAGGGTAGTCACAACATAAAAACCAAATTCATAACAAAGTACCAATATGCTCAAACAACATAAAAACCAGATTCATATCAAGTTTTGCAGCCTCAATGAAGTTCAAACAATAGAAGATTCAAATAGATCCTTACTTGCTTTTACTTTTTATATATCATATGCATATAAATTAATATATTTATGCATCCCTTTAAAAATATATATATATATATATATTTATACATCATTTAGTTACAAATTGAACAAGTCAACCTTAAGTCAACAATCATCCTCTTTATTGGATGGATGGAGTACAAAGAATTAACAGGAGAACTTGAGCGGCAGCCAAAGAACTACCCAGCAAATAACCAGACATGTTTAACATACCCATTGTCGATGCCCACAAGAAAGCATGAAAAATTCTTATGACATTTTAAAAAGAAGAAAAAGAAAAAAATGATCTGCTGTCAGAAACCTTCCTTACTCCTTTGCCTCCCAAGTATTCATCACATGGGAAACAAAGGCTTAACATGGGAAAAATCTGTTTTAAAGAAAAATCTGGCATGAACTCACTCGTCTTTATACTGTTGAATTTCACCCTCAACGAACTCGCCAGAAGGGACAAGCTCAACAACAGGTACAGATGGTGGATCGGTCTACTTTGGTTGCTCTTTTTTTTTTATAAGGAAAACAAAACACTTAGGGAAACCTGCTTCACATTTGTTTAAATAAGATTCAAATAGATCCTTACTTGCTTTTGCTTTTTTTCTTTTTCTTCTTTGAGACTTCTGCTGAAGAACATTTTTCATCAAAAAGAAATATATTAGTTCATGTTGTTTAGAAAACGTGAAAATGGAATCTAATTGATTGTAGTTATTTGAACTGAAAATAACTTTTCCTTTGTGGTACTATATCAATTATATGCACTGAAAAATACTAAGAACTAAACATATTAATAATCCATGCATAGGACCATGAATATTATTGGTAAATAATCATAAAAACATCTCACTTGTAAGCCATAGACAGACAAGTTAAAAATGTGTTGCCAATTTTGAGTGCAGGTTGACAATAATGATAATATATAAGCATTAACCCACATAAAATTAGTGTATCATCCACACACACACACATAAAAAAACATGAAAAAGAAGGATGATTTAATATGATTAAGGAAAAATATGATTGCAGAATAAGCAAAAATGAAAATGGGGATATAGATACTAATCCTAAGAGCCAGCCAAATCAATGGAACCAATGGAAAAAAAGGGCTGCTTGATCCAATTCCTACGTAAAAACCAATGGAACTCATTTTGGACAAGTTCAATCAAGCTCGAGTTCATTTGGATTAATGTTCTCATACTAAGTCTCAAAGTGAGCAGATACCATGCTTTGTTATGAACTAAAGCTCCATTTTCCAATTCAGTCCTTACTCGCAACAACCACTACACAACTCGAGCTCAAACAAATAAGTCTTCCAATAAATGCAGCGCAAACCGGGAAAATAAAATGATCGTCGCCAAGTAAACGAAGAAATGAACCATGTCTATTTCTGCATAAAACTAACCACCTAAACAATGTCAAATATCTAAATTGCGTAAAAAAAATTTGAAAACTTAACAAGGACTTTATTTTTTCCTGTAGAGGAACAAAAAATGGTATACAATCTACCAACATCTAATTGCAAAGATGACCTCTTCCTCTAGGTTTTCAATAAAAGAAAACAAAAAAACAAAGTTGACGATCGAATTAAATGAGATGGAAAAGAAATCTGACCTGTTATTGCCGATCGGAACGTTGAAAACGATCAGTGCGCTGCTTTCCACAAAATGTTCCTCTTTCCACAAAGATGTGGCGGCGTCGATGAAGAGCCCAGGAGTTGTAGCGAAGCGGCAGAGGCAAAGAGGATTAGAAGCTACTCTGTCCAATTCGAGCTCCGTCAATCAACGGAAGATGAAGATCGAAGACGCGTCTTCGTCGATCGAATTCCAAGTGATGAGATTGGCTTGGCCGCTTGGCTCGTCACTCGTCAAGAATTTACAGGAGGGAGAGGGACAGAGCACAAAGGTTTCGGCACTTCGAGTTCACCATCTCCGTTTTCACCTTTCACGAATCGCGAACAGACTGGGAGCCTGGGAGTGAGGACTGGGGACTGGGCACTGGGGAGGGAGCTGATTCACGTAGTGGGCCTAGTGGCAGGTTGACATTACCACATGGGTTTGGGCTGGGACCGCTGGGTAGTATTTACTAGTTAGGCATATTGGGTTTTAGGGCCTCTTAAGCTCGATTTTTTTTAGGGCCGGGTAACAACGGGCTCGAGCTCGGCCCCATAATTTCCCGAGCTTAAAATGAGGCTTGAGCTCAATAAGCCCAGCTCGATAAGGCTCAGTTCGAGTCCGAGCTCGAGCTACCCTTTAAAAACCTGGCTCATTTACACCCCTAATTTCGGTGCTGAAAGAAACAAGTACACCAACTTAAACTGAATTGAAAATCAATATTAACCTTATTTGGTCTTAACTGAAACCAAACTGAAAACTGTATAAATTGAAGTGAATATCCAAAACTGTTCAGTTGAAACCAAACACTGATCAACCTTAACTTTACTTACCTTTCCAAATTTATTCTATTTTACATGAAAGATTTGGTTTAATGCAATTATCTTCTTTTATTTCATTCAGGAGGAAAGGGTATTTTTTGTCCTCTAATTTTGTCAATTTTTCCAATTTAATCCTAAAATTACTTGAGTTGCCAATGCAGTCCTCTAACATTTATTCAGTAAGCTCTGCTAGTCCTGTAACTACTGAAACTGCCATGTATTTGATGGAACAACTAGATAGCACTTGATGCCATTTAACGTATACCATATAAGGATTTTTTTTACCACCTATAAAAAGTGAAGTGGCTATGTGGGGCCCACCTCGAGTCCATGATGGTTCACATAAAGGCTGATCTTCCTTGAACCATGAAGCTCCATCATTCTTTCTTTTCTCAGCCTCCAATCCCTTGTCAGAGCTTGTTGTAATCAGTGAGATAAGAAGCACAAATTCGTCATCACCCCCGCATTATTACCTTTTTCACGCCCTTATCCTTTAACCTTTTTTTGCAACTGTGTGTTTGTCATCACATCGTACGTGTTCTGCTCCACTAACATGTATTTCTAACCTACTAGCTGCCCCACCTCGGGGAGGACCTACAACTCCAAGGTGCCATCAAGGATGAAGTTGTTCCACTACTTGTCAAACATGCTATGGTCAACGAGAAACCTGTGCTAGTGTCGGGTGAAGAAGACGAGGATCACAACGCAGTGGTCGAGATTGAGGGTAGGGGCAACATTGGGGATGATGGGTTAGGTGATTAAGGGTGACTATGACAGAGATTGAGCATGGTGACGATGTTAAGGATGATGGGATCATGAGGCAGTGGCAAAGGGTTGCGGAGACAAATTTGGGTGTGACTTAACTCGCCTCCATGTCCAAATCCCCACATCTTCTCTCTGCCCCACATCGCTACCTCATTTCTTAAAAATGGTAAAAACACCCTTATGTGTTGTAAGTTAAATGATGTTATGTATCATCTGACTATTTCGCTAGGCACATGACAATTTCAATGGTTACAGGACTAATAGAGCTTACGAATAAAAGTTAAAGGACTCCATTCATAACTCGAGTGATTTTAAGACTAAAGTGACAAAATTAATAAAATTAAAGGATAGAAAATGTCATTTATGCTTTTTTTTAATGTCACAGGGAGATAGTTGGTTTGTAAAATGCTAGATAAAGAATGTTTTGTCATTTGTTTTACTTCCTCTGTTTCATAAAAATTGATTATTTTACTATTTTTAATAATTAATTTATAATTTTATTTTATATTAATATGAATATGTTAAAATTAAACTTTAATTAAAAAAAAGGTCAGCAGGTAAGGTGAATTAATACGAAACAGAGTAAATGCAAAAAAAGGTTTTGGGGGGGATGGGTTTTCCTTCTCCAAGCCGAGACCGTCATTAACTCTTTAACTACCACTTTTCTAGCCTGCTCTGGCTAGGTCCGCTTCCGCTAGTCGTCGGAGAAATGCGTTAAAAATTGATTTGAAAAAGTGCAGTAACCTGTTTGCTTTCTGGCTTTCTCTTGGTTGATTAGGGTTCCTCTCCTGTTAATTGGAGGGGTTCTCCTCTAATTAGAATAGGGTTCGGCACAGAGCTGAGATGGCAGTGAAGTTCGTCTCTGTTCATTTGTTTCTCGCTTTGATTTCTGGACTGGTTTCCCAACTCGTGACGCCACGTTCTGTAAGATTATACGATCTAATTTTGGAAAAAAAGTTTCTTTGTTGCTTCTACAATTTGTTTCTGAAGCCTAATTTGGGTGTTTCAGGTGTCGAATGAGTCTGCTGTAAACGTTAGTGCTTCCAACAATGGAGGTGGGACAGGTGCATTTGCATTAGTTGTTTATTTTGAGAGCTGATATTGTGGTTGCTGAGAGTTTTTTAGTTCTTTCCAGAATTTGCTTGTTGTCCTTGCTTTAGTGGTGCTTTTCACGGTTTTAAGAGTCTAACAGAGTTCTTAGGTCAGTGCTCAATCGATTTATTGCTGTGATATGTTGCTTTAGGTTTGTAGCGCATCTAGTAAATGTGTATCCGTCATGTTATCCACTGGATCCAGTTAAGCCATGGTAACGGGTATTAATGAAAGTCAAATTATGCTTTTTGTGTGCGATTAATGAATATAAGCCTTGGAATCAAGTCTACTCTGATTTGATCTTCACAAAGCATCTGGGTAATTTGATCGCAACATGGATAGACTTTGTTGTTGATTCTGTGTGAATAAACTTTCTGGGACTGGACAATCAGTGATATGCAAAGCAGTGTAGGCTGTTGTGTTTATTAGAGAAATAACCTCGTTGAATTTGCTGATCATTCTCATATCATGTGCATGCACAATGTTGAGCAGTTTTATTTGTGTTCTTGCAGAATTATGCCCTTCTGGCTGGGTTACTGATCCAAGCAAGAGCAAGTGCTTTGGGTGTATGGAGCACCTTCAGTCATGGGATGTATCTGAAAACACTTGCAAACAGCGTGGTGGACACTTGGCTGCCCTGCCATCTAATGAAGAGTTAAGCTTTGCCCAGCAGCTCTGTGGGCATATAAAAAATGGTTGCTGGGTTGGGGGGAAATTTACTGGTGCTGCTAATTCGAGTTTGGGTTGGAGGTGGTCTGATAACATTTCTCACTGGAATGAGTCAGTATTTGATGGAACAGCTTTCCAGAACAATTGTAGCAATATGTCTTGTCATTTTAATAGTTCACGTGATATTTGTGCGTTGGTGACCAATGGAACGACATCTCTTGCTGTTGATTGGTGTAATGCATCACATGCTTTTCTGTGCATGCTTGACATTGGTAAGTTCCCCAACATCATCAACACGTTTCTTTTGAGTTTTTGTATTCAAATTGAATTGTTCAGGTACCAAAAAGTGATAGCTATTTTGTTAGATCACTCATTCACTTTCTGAGCCTCCTATTTACGTATTCTTTTCGTTTCTCTTTTTATGTTTATATGTTTTCTAGAAAACAAGTGTTCCGACATGCACTGCCACAAAGAATACCTCATCATCCTTGCAGTTGTCAGTGGATTGATCCTTTGCACTACACTTGCTGTTGTTTTGTGGCTCCTTGCATACAGACAGGGCAAGAGACGCAGAAAATCTAGAAAATTAGCTGATCCTGATCCTACTGCCTCTCTATCTATACCACCCACATGGAAAATCTTCACAAGTGATGAGTTGAGGTCAATGACTAAGAATTTTAGTGAAGGAAACCGCCTGCTTGGAGATGCCAAAACAGGTGGCACATATAGTGGCCTTCTATCTGATGGATCAAAGGTTGCAGTTAAGAGATTGAAGAGATCTAGCTTTCAGAGGAAAAAGGAATTCTATTCTGAGATTCGAAGAGTTGCCAGGCTTCACCACCCTAATTTGGTTGCTGTGAAGGGATGTTGCTATGACCATGGTGATCGTTACATAGTTTATGAGTTCATAGCCAATGGACCATTAGATAGATGGCTCCATCACATACCCAGGGGAGGTAGGAGCTTGGACTGGGCCATGAGAATGAAGATTGCTACAACTCTTGCTCAAGGAATTGCGTAAGTATAAACCTCCCAGATACCTATCTTCATATGTAATGTTACTGATTGTTATTACTGCTGTCATGTCATCAATGCAAACAGTACAGCTTGTAGACCACGTTCGTTTCTCTTTCTTTTCATGCATTGTTCCTGTATTGTCTTGTCTCTACCAGTTTTTTTCCTTAGTTCTCATGAATCCATCTTATCGGAACAGGTTCTTGCATGACAAGGTTAAGCCTCATATCGTGCATCGGGATATACGTGCGAGTAATGTTCTGCTCGATGAAGAATTTGGAGCCCATCTTATGGGAGTTGGCCTGTCGAAAATTGTGCCATGGGAAGCCATGCAAGAGAGAACTGTCATGGCAGGTGGAACTTACGGGTATCTTGCCCCAGAGTTTGTGTACAGAAATGAGTTGACAACAAAGAGTGATGTCTACAGCTTTGGGGTGCTGCTGCTGGAGATTGTCAGTGGCCGTAGGCCAGCGCAGCAAGTTGATTCTATGGGTTGGCAGAGTATTTTCGAATGGGCAACTCCTCTGGTACAAGCGCATCGCTATCTGGAGCTTTTGGATCCCCTTATATATTCTTCGGCTTCTGATATTCCAGAACCTGGCGTTGTTCAGAAGGTAGTAGATCTTGTATATGCTTGTACGCAGACTGTACCTTCCATGCGGCCTAGAATGTCGCATGTTGTCCATCAACTACAGCTGTTAGCCCAACCTCTAGCTTCGAAGTAATTTGTCTGGCCTGGAGAAGTTCGAGACCATTCCCCCCTCCCTCCCTTTTCCTTCTTTCCTCCATTTTTCTTTTAACCCGAGTAGTTTGTAATGGCTCATGGCTGCGGTAGGTTGTAGTGTGAACCGCTCATGGGATTGTTAGCCCAACTTCTTTTCAGGAACATCGAGAGATATATTTAACAATAACTGATATTAGTGTTAGCTTGCTATACATGAGTCCTTTGGAAAATACAATTACATTTGCGACTCGAGGAATGCCATTATTGCCATACCAGCAGCCCAAATATCATCATCTGACGCATACTCTTCTGGGGAGTGGCTGATGCCTTTGCGGCATCGGACAAATAGCATTGCAACCTGTTGAACTAATGAAATTTAGTCTGCTGCGATATAAACTTTTGATCCTATCTCATGACCAAACTGAAGTAAAGAACAGGACAAACCCTAGTAAGATGAGCCATGGCCATTGCATCATGTCCAGCTCCACTCATAAGAACTGGGACCTCATGCAGTGTCTCCCCTGTCATCCGGTTGAGAGTGGAATAGGCAGCAGCTTTGAGCTGTGAACTCAAATCAGGATCACACATCACCGCATTTGCATCATGCTGAAATGATCCCCAACCATTGAATGTTAGCATAAGGATGCCTGTGTTGAAAGGTTCCACAGAATTCAAATTTTAAATTTCATTACCTTCCGTTCAATGGTGCATGAAACAGAACGGTTGTTACAAATTTGATGAATCCGATTAGATAATTCATAGAGAACAGCCTCACGTCCCACGTCATCTATTGCACGTAAATCAACCGTGAATGTTACCTGGAACCAGCAGAGAGTTTACCTTCAGTACTTTCACTTACTGATATGCCCATTAGGCTTTCATCAACATCACATTCTCCCAGAGGACAATTTCTTGCCTGGCCTGGAATGACATTACTTGCACTTGGCCATGTTGATATCTCTCCAACAGTACAGACAAGTGAACTGGAAAGTGATTCAATGCTAGCTTCTCTGTAATGATGGTCGGTAGACATATATTGTTTAGGATGTTTACAAAGACTCTCCAGTAACACAATCAGTTCAGCAGCAGCAACCATTGGGTCCTGACGCATTGACATTGGGACTGTTCCTGCATGTCCTTGGGAACCGCTAACTGTTACCTACAAGTTGTATGGACAATGAACAACTCATGCATTCATAAAGAATACCCGGGATGAGGCTTATCTGATCATGATTTTCAATAAGAGATGACAAAGACAGTATGTTCCTTTAGTTTTCCCTGCGGCAAGGTGGTTGTAACACAATATAACTACGGCAGCAATTACACTAAGCTTTGACTGACTTGGGCAAGAATGTTTTGCCAATTTCCTGCCCAGACTGGTAAGGTTTTACCACATAACAGATGGAGCTTAACACTAACTATGAAAGAAGATAACAAGGGAAGAATTGGGCTCATTATACAGAAGATCAATAGCAAACTGAAGGGCCAAAAATGTGAAAAGTGCAGAATATCGCTGCTTTAGACATATGAAATAATAAAAAATATTTAAAGGTACAAAAAACTAATACTTCAAAATGCTACATGAATTCAAATGTGGTCATTTATCACCTGCGTTGATTTCATGTATGATCTTATCAAAGTCCAGGCTTTCTCAAATTAGTTACATGGTTCTTTGAAAAGCATAGCATGTTTGCACAAAAACATTTGAATAAGATTTTTCCCTTCAAATTACTTTTACAGTTGGTCCTTTGAATCTATAGGTATGGCATGCACTTGAAGGTTAGGCGAGCACTTGATGAATGAAATTTAAAGTGTAGTCTGAGAAAGAAGATATACCCTTAATCGTGTCTGTCCAGCTATGCCTTTCACCACACCTAAAGGAAAACCAACCCATTCTAGTACAGGACCTTGTTCAATGTGTACCTGCAGCACTTCAAACAAAATGGAAGACCTCAAAGTTTGTAATTGGAATATTTGCTTTAGAAACAACCCATCTCATATGCTCTACTTAAGTTCAGTATACCTCAACATAGCCCCAAACTGATGCAGGATCATACTTGACCTTTAACAAGCTGTCCTCAGAAATGTATATGGAGCCTTGCTTAAGAGCATCTTTTACTGTCACACCACTGAAGGTGAACTACCAGTAAAAAACGTGACATTTGACCAGGTGACAATTGTATATAATAGGTAACTTCAACAAAAAGAAAAAAAGGAACCTCTTATCAGATATCTGCAAAGCTGAAACTGGTAAAACCCCAGCTACTGCTGCACTTCCTAAGAAAGTAGATTGAAACCTAACCCCCTCCTCATCACTGAATGCAATCACCTACAAGTTCCAGTGACAAAAGAAATGTTCGATTTAAAAAACTGTTCCGTTCGTACCCATGATAAATGCTAAAACAGAAGAGATCAAATGCATACTGACTAGGCAAGGGTCATGAAGCAAAAACAGCTAGAAAATGAACAAATTCGCAGCAATGGTAAAAGAGGACACAGTTCACTTGCCTCCACTGGTCTTTTCAATGATCCCAACTTCCCGTTGCTTTTAAGAACCTTCAATGCGGAGATGATGGATAATATACCTAATGATCCATCAAATATCCCAGCGTCAACAACAGTATCCTAAGTGCCAGGAGATACATGAAACGTCAGCATAAACCAGCCATATGATGCAATGTGCCAATAGAGGTTGGTATTCATGAAAATCCAGCGAAAAATCACATATTGTGAGAGCATCACCAAATGGGAACCTATCAACAGAGCAGGAGCACTCGTGTTCTTTCCATCAAATCGACCATGCACATTTCCCATGTAATCCACCCACCTGCAAATTCAAAATAAAGACCCATAAGTCATCAATTAAAGGGCATCCAAGACTCTTAAGAGGGACATGGTAGAGATCTGACGTTGCCAAACCAGCTTCTTCCATCCAGTGAGCAATAAGTTTTGCAGCCCTCAAAGAAGCTGGACTCATAAAAGTCCTCTCCAGATACCCATCAGCATCACTAACCTATAGAATAATCAAATTCCACGGTGAGGAACATGTTGAAAGTGGAAAAAGCCATTCGCTCGTAAACTACTAAAAGACCACACATCAACATAAACACATATCCGAAAAATCACAATAAACCCTGCGCCTTTTATGTTTATTTATTTATTTTATTATTACAAGCTTGCATTTTCTTGCTTCCAACAAGATTCCGATCAAAAGCGAACTAGCTAGGTCAACCTAAATTAGATTCTCAGAATCTCAAACAACAAGAACCACTTTTTCTTTTTTACTATATCAGTCAACAGTACTGATGCAACTTAAGAGAACGAATCAACTGTGAGAAAAAATCATAGAAAATTAATGAAAAATAAATAAACCAGTTGATCGAATCATCAAACATATTAAAGGGAAAAAGAAAGGAAAGGAACGGAACCTTCCCAAGCTGATTAAGTCTGGCAACTGTTTCGTCTCTTAAGATGTCAGGATATAACAGGACGCTCCTTTCTCCTTGTTCTGCATATAAGAAACTGCGATAACTACACGCTAAGGACAAAAGGAAAAAGAAAAGCTCGGATGAGTACCCAAGGAATGAAAATCAATTACCGGAGATAGACAAAGCAGAAGTTGAGAGAAGGATTATGAGAAGGAGGCGAGAAAAGGATATGACAGTCATGGCTGGCCGGGAAAGGGTACTTGGATTTCGCCGACTATCAGCCAGAGGCAGAGATGCCGAAGAAGCCGATGTATGAAATTAGTGAAGATTGAAGATTGTGGGGGTGACGCCGATTCACGATTCCTTTGAGCTTACGTGGCACAAACTTGGCGGTGCCTGGTGGATTCCCTCGTGGGCCTCCTCATTATTGCTATGCAAAGCCATCGGCGTGCTACAAGTGGCTTAAATGTTTTCTCCGGTCCCTATATTTTTTCCAATCGGTCGAATTATGTCGTCAACGCTTTTGCGCCCTTTGTTTGAAGAGTTTTTAGTTTGCAGTACAAAGTACAGACAATTTGACAAAAAAGAAAAATTGACATACACAAACTTGAAATTACATGCTAATAATGTAAATTTCGATGAATATTTCAAGCAATTATTGTTAAGCCATTATCCATCACATTATTTTGGAGAGCATATTTTTACAAATTTTTACAGGATTGGATTAATCTAACATTATTTGACTTTATTAAGAGAGGAAAAAATCAAGTAACAATCATTTCAAAAATTTTAAAGAATTAAAAAATTTAAAATTTATTTGTGAGTTGCGACCATTTTAGGAAATGGAAACATATTACATAGAACCAAAGCAGTAATTTGTAATTTTGATACAAATCAGGGTCTCAAATGTAAATCACAAAAGCTCAATGCGCAAAGAATGCAAGAACTAATATTTTAGGTACCAGGAGCAATTCTCCAAAAGTTTTTGCGATCTCACAAAGTTTGGGTTTCAATGTAAGTGATTAAAGTTCGAGGCCGAAAAACTCAAAAGACAATATTTCAAAATTGTAAAAATGGATGATTTGAAAGCTTGAGGATAAAATGAATTACTTAACACAGAATGAGGACCTGTTACATAGTTTTCAAATATTATGGCCATCGACATATTTTGGAAGAGGTTTCTAGGAATATTATTAGAGTTTTTGATGATTTGTGAAAATTAGATATTAAACTGCTAAAGTTAAATGTTAAAAGTTACCTTTAACTAACATTTTTCAAATTCTATCACTAATTGTTAATGTTAACATCAAACAATGTCATAAGGAGCAAAAGTGCTTTCCTTTAATATATATAAACTGGGATAGACCACGTCAATATTATGAAAGCAAACTATGTCTCAGATTCTCGAGTTTTTCTTCATTTTCTCTTCATGGTAAGATTCATAAGCATTTTACAAGTGTTAAGTTTATAAAAGTTCATGAAAGATAAACAAGTTACTAACATGTTTTATATATAAATTTTTCTAGTCACTGAAATTTTAAAAATATTTCATTTTTGATATATTTTTCTATGATTTATGTTGAAAAATGTCACATTTACACTAGCATGACCAATAGTCCTCAATCACCATATCTCATAAGCTTATGGTAAATTACATGTGTTACCACCAACTTTTAATTATTGTCATTATTCTAACCTCAACCTTCACTTTTAGTATAGCATGTTCTTAAATTTGATAAAACGTTTCATTTTAGCCCTTTTTTTTAAATGGAAAACATTATGTTGGAAGGGAGATGCCACGCTAATGTATGATTGTAGAGGCAAATGCTAGTTTTAACCTCTGAAATTTGTTTCCTTTGCCAAATAAACCTTTAAATTTTTTCATTTGATAATTCGGTCACCATCTTCACATCCCACACTCTCGTACCTCTCCGGACACCACCGACTCGACATTCCCAAATTGTCAAGCCCTCTCATTTCTCTGCCTCTCTATCTGACCACCACTAATTCACCACTCTTACCATTGACAACTAGTCATTCTCACCATTAACAAGGAGAGATTTTAATCTCAAACTTTAGAATTTCAAAACTATGAAAGCCAATTCTTCTACGATAAACATCAAAACTAAAATCATTCAAACAGGTAATGATTCCATTCCATGAAGGAAAAAAAAAACCTCATTGCAACATTTTATTGAGCACATTGCCTTCTTGTAGTTCTTCATTTGGATCAAAATTGGAGACTTGACATTTTAACCCTTGGTGCTTTGACCTTTTGATTGTCAGCTATGTCAATGTTGTGGGGAGTGAGAAATTAATGAGTAAATGAAAATGTTGATGCCGCCGAAGCCGTGGAAGGTAGAGTACGTGAAGTCCCAGTCAATCAAAAGGGGCTTCTACTACACAACTTGGGCTCCACCCTTCTGTTCGCTGCAGCCATATGGTTGTTGGCCCTTATGAACACCATCCAACCATCGCAGCTAGTCAAGGAGCAATCGAATGCTCATAGATTGCTGCGACAAGTTCGTGATGAATTAGAGCACCACATTACTGTTGCCAGCCGAACGAGATGTCAGAAACCTCATGGAGAAAGTCTTGGCCATCAACAGAGCTTATCCTCTTTCAAAATTGCAGAAAAATTTGAGTCCACCATTTGGTGGCCAAAAACCAACAACCCAACTTGAAACATTAATAGATATAAGTCATTATCAGAAAAATAGATGAATAAAATTAGTTATAGCAACGGAAAGGCAACAGAGAGGAAGAGAAGAGATAAAGATGGGAACAAAGGATGTCGTCACTACTCTTGGTCAATTTGTTTGGATTTACGATGAAATAGGGGACAGAGGATGACAGTTGGGACAGAGAACAACAGGTGGTCGAATAGGTGGCAGAGGGTTGGCTGGAGAATATACGTGAAAGATTTCAACCTTAATCCAAAACCCGACGTATAGGGTCGAGTCAATGAAGTGAAAAACAGTATTCAAGTCAACCTGAACCCAACCTTATTCAAAGACTCAAAAGTCAGGTTGGTTCAAATTAAACCCAAAACCATCAGATTGGCCTGATTTTGAAAATTTCCTATATACAAAGCCCAGCCTAAGGCACTAATTTGCTTAGGTCCATTACGCCTAAGCCCAGCCTAACCCTATACTTACCCTAAACTAAGTGTAACCGACTCCCATCCCCATATTATCCTACCATTTAGTATTGCTTTGCTCAAATCTACTCTCTTGCCTTCACGCTTCCGTCTAGTTTTCATAGTCTAACGCTCGCCCTCCATCACCTAGTGGTTGCCTATCCCTCGCCCTCATAATTTTGGGTCCTCCATTCATCGTCCTCAGCATCTTGGGTTTTTCATTCGTTGTCCTTGCTAGAGGTGAAAAGGGGCTGGGCTTTTTTTGGGTAGCTTAAGTTTAAGCTTTTGGAGTCAGGCTTTTTCAAGCTCGAGTTTAAATTGGCTCGAATAAATTTGGGGGCTGAGTTTGAGCCTCATGATATTTGGCCCTATGGGCTTGAGGGCCTTTTGGGCTTAAAAGCCTTATGATATTCGAGCATTCCCTATACTGGGTGCATTAGGTTTTAAGTCCTTAACACCCTTGCTTCCTTTGATTTGAATTGCCTCATGAGCTACTGACCCGCACACCTAGTCAGCCACCACAGCACCACCAAGATTAATAGTGGCAAACACAATGATGATACCAAAGATCGACGATGATCTCTACTGATTTCATGAAGATAGCTAGTTTTCCGCTCATCACGTCTCTGTTTTTAGCATTGGAAACAGTCGTTCTCCGATCTATTAATATCACCTTCATTTTTCTGGCCTCTCCCACTCGAAATCAAAGCCACACACTCCAAATAGCTTCCACCCTGTAACACTGCCAACAATCACAATTCCGATCGCACAATCAACTTGGGAATCAGTTGCATCTTCCGATTGCAGATTTCGATTGTAGATTCTTTGGTCTTATGGCACTAAGACTGGCTGAGGGATGAAGCTGAGGCCATTTTCTTAAGCCCAAAAGTTGACACGACAACAGATGATGGATTGCAGTGGCTCAGTCGATGTATTGAGGAAGATGATTGCTCATTCGTCAAATTTACAAAATCAGGGTAGAATAGCAAAAAATTAAAAAGTTTGGGACAAGTTATAAAGCTTTCCTTCTCTCATTATCTATGTAAAAAATTATAGATTTCATCCCCCTATATTTTACCTAAATTATAATTATGATACCTACAGATATATATGTGTCATTTGAGCCTGACAAGCTTTTGAGCTGAGCTCGAGTCTGAAAAAATTAGGCTCAAGCAATTTGAGCTCGAGCTCAGGGTAGCACTGAACTTTAAAGGGGCCGAGCTAAAGCTTAGTGGGCTCGGGCTCGGCCCATCCCATTTTTACCCCTCATCCTCGCCATCTTGCGCCCTCCATTCATCATCCTCACCATTTTTCATCCTCCATCAGTCATCCTCCTTGTTGCCTCATCCTCCATGTGTCACGGTGCCCTCATGTTGTCCTCCTCAATTGCTTTCGCATTGTCCACAACCTCTCGCTTTTGGCCTTCACGGTAAAAGAGGTTATTGGCGGTGATGTGTGGGTCTATGTCGGGTAAACCCGACCCTTACCTTATATTTTTGGGTTAAGGTCGGTTTGAGTTGAGACAATAAATAGGATCAGGTCTGGTTGTAATTTTCAGGTGGAGAAATTGCTTGAAAATTTCAGATTTTAACATGAACGCGAGCCTAAACTGAAATTTACAGCCTTACTAGAGAAGGATTGTTTGGTGAAAGGAAAATTTTTCAGTGGTTAAAGTTAGTATTTTCCCCTAAAATTCTATGTTGATGTGCCATTTTCTATCTAACATAACATTTTCTGTCAAAAAAAGGGCTAAAATAAAGCATTTTATCAAGGTTAGGGACACAAAATGCTAAAAGTGAATGTTCAGATTAGAACAGGTACAATAATTAAAGATTGTAGGCAATGTGTGCAAATCACCCTATAAGCTTACAAGACAAAAAAAATGAAAGGATAAAAAAGGAAAACATAGAAATCCAAATTGTTTTCTATCCATAGTTAGGGATGTCAACGAGCTGGGTTTGGGAAAAATATAGTGATTCCCAAACCATACCCGTGATATAAAGGTTTTACCCAAACCCTTATCGAAACCCACAATAGATAGGATTTCTTCGTCTAAACCCTCCCTACGTTAGGGCGGGTAGAGTCAAGTATTGTATCTGCAATACCTACTTAAGTGCTCACATAACATAAAATTGAAGCTAAAAAAAGCATGACTTGCTTGAATAATACAACATAACTGAAAACAAAGTAGCTCATTCATACAATTGTGAATTTTAGGGTTTACTAGGTTAGAATTATATTATATATTTGGGTTGTATAGGACTAGAATTGAATATGTATATATAATAAATATAATATTCTAGATACTCATATAGTATGTATAATATGTGGGTATGGTATGGGCAGGGTTTGGGGACGGTAAATCCCTAAACCCATACCCTCCCTCGTACCCAATGGTTATAAAAATAAAAAAATACCCAAACTTAGCTCAAACCCATCTAACTAAAAGAAAATTTTAACCACTAAGTATGGTGGGATAGGAGACCCACGGATAATGGTACAAATTAACATTCCTATCCATGGTTATAATAAGCGGCTTTTGTATTGGGAAAACCCTTAACTGTGACTAAAGGCGAGTCAATAATCATCGGCTGTGAAGAACATCCATTTTTATATTTTTCTCTCAAGTCTATGTGGCATGCATAACTGATAATTAGTATTATGCCACACCAAACTAATATTGCTATGACATTTTTCATTGATTTTTATATGCGATAAGGCATTTTAAAAGAATATGACAACAATAATTCAATAAAGCTTTAACTCACCCTTTTAATTGTGAGGTGAAGATGTGTTTGAAAGGGATTAAACAATGAATTATTTTCTCTTAAGTGGTTGACTTTTCACCTATCTTACATACCAATTAAAAATTTACAACTTATTAAGCCAAAAAGTATTTCTTTGATTATTTTTTAAAAACTTAAGTATATTTTATGAATTTTCCTTTGCTTAAGTTTGGTACAAAAAGAAAGAATTTGTAAAAAATAGTTAATTTTTAAAAAAAATTATTCAAGTGATTATTAAATAGATTGATTGCTCTTTCTAATGGTATTAACTTTAGAAAAAAAAACATGAATGAGAATAATAAATTCTTTAATGGGTATTTAAATTTAAAAATAACATAACTTAAGAATTTAACTCTAAAACTGCGCGATAAGGTGGAATAACTTAGAAAACATACCCAGCAGCTGAATGTCTCTTGCTTAAGTTCGATAGGCTACTTGCTCTGTAAATTCAAAGCGGCTCTGTAACTTTTAAATTGTAAACAACGTTTTCGTGTGACAAAAAAAAAAAAAACAGATTGATTGGTTGTAGGTACAGAAATAGGACAAAATTTAAGATTATTCGACCTTTTACTCTTTTTTTTTTTATCACTTCTACTTTGGCAACTTAAATTTTTTATCTCTTGAATTTTTACTTAGGTAAACTCACTCATCAAACATTATAATTTAGGACCATTTACTAAGCGAGCTTATTTAAAAGAGTCATGTGTTGTCTTGTACATAGCATTTATGACAGAAATGGTTATTTGTGTTTCATGAAATCCTAAAGGAAGACAAAAGGGAGAGGAAGAGTTAGTTAACCATTTGTCTCATTTGAGCCCAGTTATTTATTGTTTTTGAACTAAAATAAAGAGGGTTGCGAACAATGCATCCTATAGCCACCTCTTAAAATTCAACATCCTCCCAAAATTTATCACAATAAGCACCAATTCAGTAGGTTGGTCAAGATTAGATTAGTCTTCTCAGCAACCTCCCAAGGATGATGTTTTCCCTTAGCTTACTTAAAAGGAGAAAATTTAATGAGAATTATTTTTCTACAAAAGAAAAAGGTTTTAAAATGTTTTTCAGATTTAAAGTGTGGGATTTCAATTAAAATACAAGTTGAACAATTTTCATTATGTATAAAAAATAATTACTTATTATAATTATTTTTACTAATTACACCAAATACACCATTAGTTATAAAGTGTGGTTATAATTATTTATAGATTGTAGCACTATTATATATATATAGGTTGAGGTAAAAAATCTTAAAGAAACTATATAAGTTGGCAACCTCTTCGAAAAGGTTATTTTACGTTACATAATATACTTTTTCTACGCAAGGCATGAGTAGTGAAAAGTTTGGAGATACATTGAAAAAATGATGGCTAAGTTGAGGGCAAAAAGGACAAATCATCCATTGAACTTTTTGTGATATCGGATATTATCCACTATTATTTTTTCACAGTTAAATTACCTACTAATGTTATCTCATTAGCGGATATTAGCCATTACCATTACGTTTGTCCAAGTGTATGATTATGTGACACTATAAAACAAAAAAAAACCATTTAAGTGGTTTTTAGTACCTCATGAAAGCAATTCTGAAGGCTTCAAAAGAAACAAAAACGGTTGTGAACCGCTTCATGCAATCACCTCTACAAAGCATTTGCCTAAAATGAATTTAAAACAGTTAGAAACTGTTTTATTTTTTTGCGACGGTCACTATTGAAGCGGTTAACTGCTTTGAAAGTATTCACCAACTCTCCCTCACTGGAACGGTACCCCAGCCATATATTGGAGTGGTTAACCATATTAATTTAGACGATGAAATATTAAAGCATTTAACCGTTTCTAATTAAAAGTTATGTTTCTTATACATTAGAAGTGGCTAACTGCTTCTAAAGCCATAAACTTTTCCAATTATTTGAAGCAGTTGACCACTTCTATATACTGCTTATGTGATTCTCTTTGCACGCGGTGGACCACTTCCTTTGGTTGACTATTTTCAACCTTTTACGGCTGTCAACCGTTCCTATTTGTATTTCATTTACTTGTTTATAGCTGAATTTTCTATACTAGTTTGTTTGTATGTGTTAGAATAAACACCTAATACTTTGATTGTGTAATGTTAACACTTAAATAGAAAAAAATCAAAACTAAATCATAATTAATAGAAATAATATCCATAATTAATATATAGCATTCAACATCTAGAATGTTCAGATAAACCAACAAAACAAAAAATTTCAACCATTTAAGTATTAAACATAGTCAATCTAAGTTTACAGTTACCCCATATAATGCCTAATCATCTTCATGGGTATCATCATCATTGCTTGATTGCGACGAATATAAAGCTTTTCTAGCACCGCTCCCAGCATCAATAGGAAAACCTTCAACCTATAAATAAAAAAGTATGATTATATTTTGAAAAATTAATCTCCTAGATATGTGTGTTTGTGTTTGTGTGTGTGTGTGTGTGTGTGTGTGTGTGTCAATCATAAATGTACTTAGAAAATGAAGTTATAAATTGTACCTGATTTAGCAATACTTTAGATAAGAGTTAAAGGAGACGGTCTAATCTCTAATCAAATACTAGTCATCGGCAATATTTCTAGCAATTATCACTAATATATAGCCACATAACACATCAAAAAAGTGAAGAAATCTGACCTGCAGCTCCTCAGTACAAATTGTCTCCCTTAACCAATTAACACAACTTCTCTCATTATACTTCTGAGTAGCTAAATGAAGATGTATTTTTTAGCCTATACAAGAACCAAAAAAAAAATTTCTAAAAAACACAGCAAAAGGAAAATAAAACACATTAGAATAGGTCTTGCAGCTTATAGAAAGATAAAAAGAAAAGGTATATATGACAATTAACAAGTCACCTTTCAGCAAATTCTACGTCAATTTTGAAGTCAGCAATATTTTTTATGATCTCTATAAGCAGCCTTGCTCAATCTGCTGTCTTAACATAAAGCAAGCTGGTAATCACATCAGGAAATTGCATTAATAGATGATATTCTAACTACATAGCTTCAGCAGAAGCCAGTAGTCCAGACTTTTTCTGGTGCTAGTAGAAAATAATTTTCTTTTCCCAAACTGTCCAAAATCCTTAAATTGAGGGGAAAAAGGTTAAATTTTTTAAAAGGATTAAATTAAACAAACTAAAATTTTCCACTAGAAATTGTTTTATCACATCTGATCAACAATACAGCTTTGGTTATTTTCTTTAGATCCAGCCCAATCCACCTTTTATTGATTTTAAATCTTTTTAACTGTTTAGATCAACAAAACAACTAAAAAAATTACCTTTTCTTTGGTCCGCTATATCTAACATATACAAGTGTTGCAATATCAATGTTAAGTTGCCATTATTAAAGCTAGAGAATTACAATAAGAAACGGCATGATAATAGCAGCTAACAAATAACACTTTCTGCACTCAAATGGAGAATGCGAGTATATTAACTTTAACATAATGGCTAAGTGAAAGACACCCACACTCAAACACAGCACTACCCCTCCAAACATGTGTATTCTCTACTGCTCTTCTAAAAATAAGCCACTACAAAACAACATTTTGGAAGTAAGGATCTTCAACTTTATTACTGTGGCACTCTTTTTTTATGAGTTTTGTACTGATATATATGTTTCTTAAGCATGTCGATGACCTAAGAGATATTTATGAAACAGAGTATAAGATGGAGTTTAAGCAAAAAACTCACACAACAGGTAGATGTATACATCTAGTTAGCAACTAACCATGGGCACATAAAAATAGCAAAGGAATGAATCTTAGATCACAAACCTCACTTTTTTGACACTTGTGGCAAATGTTTATGACCTATCGGGTAGTTTTGACTACTCATAACTCATTTAGAAATTTGAGTTTTCTAATCTTAACTCATACTAGTTAAATGGACTTAGAAATATATCCTACACCGACCACCTTTTTTCCGAGATTAATTAGGCCGCACATAGTTCAAGCCACATAGAGCATCAAAAGGATTGAACAAGGAATAATTACTCAAAACATTTCCAATCACCATATTCTTTAATGCTTTGATTCCAAAAATTTCAGCTACAGCAAGTTGCTACTGTGTTATAATCGATGAAATGGTAACTTAACCAAAACATAAAAATAAAGAAAATTTCCTTAAAGAAACTTAGAACATTTCAGGTTAATCAAGAAAATAAGCCACTTTATTGTAGCTTTTGTTAAGGGCTTACCATCATTTCCTGTTTTTTTCCCAGTTGATTACATCTTTTAATTAGTTTTTTTTAGAGAAAAAATAAATAAATAGACTGGACACTGGTCATAGACTCACAAGCACATAAATAGTTAGTATATATTTTTACTGGGCATCGTAAACTCTATCTATTCATTCTGTCATAGCTGAGGCTTCGAGCTTAGTTTTTTTTTTTTTTTGGGGGGGGGGGGGATTATCACTAATAATTTCTTCTAGAACTAGAGAAGTGACTTTTGGCCTATCTACTGTATAACTTTTCTATTTTTTTTAGCAAAAAGGCCTTTGTTTTGCTAGCAAACAATAACCTCCCATCAATTACTTTTATTTAATAATTGATGCTAGCTTTATAATTATGACCCAAATGTAGCTTTATAATTACTGTAGTTGGGAAAAGAAACAGAATATTCCCTTAACTAAATTAATCTACATTAATGTTTTTTATAGGGCCTTTGAACCAACGTGTTACGCTGAATATCCAAGAAAAAACAATAACAACTCATTAAGTTCATCTCAGTCAACTACAATAAGAACTCATTAATTGTCTGTCTTCCCTGCTACTCTGATTACTACATGCAAAATGCTGGTCATTAATTTAATTAGGTCAACTATGAGATACTAGTGCGGTAGTAATAATATTGCAAACTCATAAACAAAGCAAACCATATTAATATTAATTAGCCTAAGTCCTAAGCTACACATGATAGAGTAATTCTTTAAAAGGTGCTTCAATTTCATAGTCAAGCCATTTATAAGTAAATGGTAGGACTTGCTAATGATATGAATGCCATTTAATAACAATGTAAAAGGTGAACAAATACAAACAACTTAATTAATTACCGAAATGACAACTTTTCTAAAAATTAACACCTAATTTGTTTTAACTTAAGTCAACTTAATCTAAAATGATTTTAAATGTTTTTCACCTAGAACCAATTTCATTTGAAAGCCAATATTATATAGGTGTAATAATCCATTTGAAACAAAATTTTTATCATATTATTAAATTTCTATGATTTTTTTTTTAATGTTTAAAAAAGAAAAATTCATAAAAAATTAATAGTATTATAAAAATTTTACAATCAATGGATTATTTCACTTAAATAATATTGACTTTCAAATAAAATTGGTTTTAAGTGAAAAAAAAATGTAAACATACAAATAAGTTGTTTTGAATTAAGTTGACTTAAGTTAAAACGAATTGGCCATAAGTTTTTATTTTATGTCTAAACTGAACCTAGAACTCTTTACTAATTTAAAATACTTGAGTCATTAATTTCCACACAAACCAACTTGCATAAGGATATAACGAGAATAGGAATTTGAACTTGTTCAAGTACCAATTCTTATACGTATGTGGCTCATTACTGATATGGCAAGCATATTGTATAGAATCTATATATATAAGTATATCAAAGGCTTGTAGCAGAAAAAGAGATCCCCATCTATTCTTCCCTTTGACCTTTTCATACTATCTAAAAGAGAAATCAAAGCAGTAAACTGAAATGATGGAGGGGACAAAATATGACCAGAGTCCAGGAAGTATCGACAGCAGTGGCATTAAGAGCCAGAACTCATTAGTTTCCCTGACACTTGTTTCCTGTTCTTTCTTCTTTTCTTAAAAAAAAAAAAACAGCAGTTTCTTTATAGGCTAGTGGTTACATGGAGCCCAGCTTATAAAGTGTCAATTGCATCGACCTATGATATGAGTGTACCAGATTGACACATACTGTTAGGGGAGGTCTTAACCAGGGAGATCCATCAAGTGAGATACAACATACGGTCATGGCCTCACACATGTTCCCAAAAGCTTAAGCTATTGGGATAAGAGACCACAACCATATATATGTATCTCACTTGGGAGATTTACCAACCATGTGGGATAAGTCACTTGCATCCTCAACAATCTCAATCTCCCCCTTAAAAGTGACTTCCCAAAGGCAAACATGGTCACCATACTCCCGCTTGAGCGAAAGCCTCAAAAGCCTCGGTGAGCCAGGAGCATACTCAACTACGAGCACACACATCAAGAGCAAACTCTCTTCACGTCATCCTATTGTGGGAGTCAAACGCTCTTGGCAATCATGTGGGTGGAGCAGCACATGATTATCAACACTTTTGCATCGTCAAACGAGTATCAGACTCTGGCAGCACTAGCGTCATTCCCAGCCGAACCAGCGGCTCTGATATCACTTGTTAGGGGAGGTCTTAATCGGGGAAATCCATCAAGTGAGATACAACATACGGTCATGACCTCACACATGTTCCCAAAAGCTTAAGGACCAGTTTGTTAGGAATCAGAACGTAAGCACAAAGAAAAGAGACACGAGAATTTACGAGGAAAACCCCAAATCGGGGAAAAACCTCGAGCGGCAAGCCGGAAGAAAGAATTCACTAAGAAGGAAGAAGAATACAATCTAAAGGAGTTGAAGGCACCAAGGCCCTATCTATAGCCAATGTGGGATGAAGGGTGAAATATGGAGCTAAGGCATTAAGCCTTTGTTTCCTAGTCCATGTGGGATGAAGGTTAAGAACAAAGTTAAGGCAATCTTCAACAATCTCCACCTTGCATCAATTTTGTTGTACATGAACAAAACTCCAACTTCATACCAAATTGATCTGTAACCTTCTTCTCTGATCTTCACAGCCACCTCCAAATAAGTGATAATCAACAAATAAGATTTACTAAGTCCAAACAATGTTTGAACTTAGATCCAGGCAGAGTTTTTGTCATCATATCAGCAGCATTATCCAGCGTACTAACCTTCATGACCACAATATCACCTTTATCAACAATTTCACGAACAAAGTGATATTTGACCCCAATATGTTTAGTACGCTCATGGAACATACTATCCTTTGTCAAGGAAATAGCACTTTGGCTATCACAATATATCTCCAGCCTGCGATCATCTTGAGTAAGCTCTGTATAAATATTTCTAAGCCAAATTGCTTCCTTCATTGCTTCAGTGATTGCCATATACTCTGATTTTGCAGTTGAAAGAGCAACTGTTGCTTGTAGGCAAGCCTTCCAGCTTACAGCACAACCACCGAATGTAAAAACGTATCCTGATGTGGATCGTCGAGTGTCAAGATTACCCGTGTAGTCAGAATCCACATATCCAATCAATCCAGTTTTAGAACCACCAAACTCAAGACAAGCCGTAGTTGTACCTTTTAGATACCTTAATATCCATTTTACTGCTTGCCAATGCTCTTGTCCTGGATTAGCCATGTAACGGCTCACAACGCTAACTGCATGTGCTAAGTCGGGACGCGTGCAAACCATTGCATACATAATGCTCCCAACAGCACTTGCATATGGTATTTTCTCCATCTTCTTTAATTTTTTCATTTGTGGTCGGACATTGATGCGATGATAACTTGAAGTGTGCAGCAAGAGGTGTAGAAACTGGTTTGGCTTTGCTCATGTCAAACCTCTCCAAAACTTTGCGTTCATAACCCTCTTGTGAAAGATAAAGCTGCCTAGCCTTACGATCACGCCTGATCTCCATGCCTAGGATGCGTTTTGCTGCACCTAAATCCTTCATATCAAATTCTGCACTTAATTGTGCCTTAATCTTGGCAATTTCTGACTTGCTCCTTGTTGCGATAAGCATGTCATCCACATAAAGCAGTAAATATGTGAATGAACCATCTCCGACCGGTCTCATGTAAACACATGAATCATAACTGCTTCTCTTGAAACCAAGATTCAAAACAAACATATCAAAGCGTTTATACCATTATCGAGGTGATTGTTTGAGGCCATATAATGACTTCTGGAGTTTGTAGACATGGTCCTTCTTTCCCTCGACCTTAAAACCTTTGGGTTGCTCCATGTAGATTTCTTCCTTTAAATCACCATGCAAAAAAGCTATTTTAACATCAAGTTGCTCCAACTCAAGATCATCTAACGCAACAAGACCAAGAAACAGTCGGATAGAACTATGCTTCGCAATAGGAGAATAAATATCATTAAAGTCAACTCCCGGTACCTGGCTAAAGCCTTTTGCGACTAGTCTAGCGTTATACCTTGGTTCTTCAACTCTGGGAATTCCTTCCTTCTTCTTGAACACCCACTTGCACTTGATAGCCTTTTTACCTTTAGGTAGTTTAGCTAGTGTCCAAGTGTCATTCTTTTGAAGCGATTCCATCTCTTCTTGCATAGCTACAACCCACTTAGAAGAATCTGGACAGTTAGTTGCATCTTTATAATTTGCAGGTTCAAAACAACTATCTGTCTCTTCAGCAGCTGCAAAAACAAACCCAACAAAGTCTGCTTCCTCAATTAACCTTTTTCGAGGTATACCTTGATTGCTACGACGGGGACGATCGATAGCAATAGAATGAGAAGGCTGAATGTCATCAGTTGAGGCTTGTTGCTCCACCTCAACTTGTGTATCCTTGACATCCTGATCATGACTTTCGGGATGTATTTGGAGCTCCACCTTGCTTCCAATCTTATCCTTCTCAACGCTTGGATTAGCGACAGTCAACTCCTCCTTTTGATGCAACATGGATGTCTCGTCAAACACAACATTCTTGGCTGTGAAAACTTTGGAAGTTTGAGGGTTCCATAATCTATACCCTTTAACTCCTTTAGTGTATCCCAGAAAGACACATTTAATAGATCTAGGATCTAACTTCCCTTCATTCACATGTGCATAAGTGGGACATCCAAAAATCTTAATATCATTATAGTTAGCTGGACTACCCGACCAAACTTCTTCAGGTGTCTTTAAACCAATAAAAGTATGAGGAGATTTGTTTACGAGAAAACAAGCTGTGGAGACTGCCTCTGCCCAAAATTTCTTCCCCAATCCAGAGTTTGAAAGCATGCATCTTGCCTTTTCCAACAAGGTTCTGTTCATTCGTTCTGCTACACCATTTTGTTGTGGAGTCCCTGGAACGGTCAAATGGCGAACAATACCTTGATCATTGCAGTATTGTTTGAATTCTCCCGAACAGAATTCCAGACCATTATCCGTTCTTAGCCGTTTCACCTGCTTCCCAGTCTGCTTCTCGATCATGGTCTTCCACTGCTTAAAGGCCGCAAAAGCTTCATTCTTATGCTTCAAGAAATATGCCCAAACCTTCCTTGAAAAATCATCAATGAAGGTAACCATGTAACGAGCTCCACCAAGAGATGCCTCACGAGACGGTCCCCAAACATCAGCATGAATATAATCAAGAGTTCCTTTAGTGTTATGTTTTGCAGGAGTAGTAAAAGAGATTCTCTTTTGCTTTCCAAATAAGCAATGTTCGCAGAAATCTAACTTACTGACCTTTTGTTCTCCGAGTAGTCCTCTTTTGCTCAGCTCGGAAATGCCTCTTTCACTCATATGGCCTAGCCTCATGTGCCACAATTTTGTCACCTCCTCATCAGACATAGATGATTCAGCAACTGCAGATTGGCCTTCCACGGTCTTGCCATCCAAAATGTAGAGCTTTCCTTTCCGCTGGCCTTTCATGACTACCAATGATCCTTTGACGATTTTCAGCGAACCATCCCTGCCAATAAAGGAACAACCATTTTCTTCCAATGTACTCAAAGAAATTAAATTTCTTCTCATATCAGGGACATGGCGAACATTTGATAGTGTTCTCACTATCCCATCATGCATTCGAATTTTGATGTCACCGATGCCTGCAATTCTACATGCATTGTCATTCCCCATCATGACTACTCCTCGATTGACCGGTTCATATGTGTAAAACCAGTCCTTATGGGAAGTCAAATGGAATGAGCAAGCAGAATCCATGGTCCATTCGCCACTCCTGCTACTTTCTGCTTGTGCAGTTATATGAGCTTCTGTGCTGTTTATAGATGAGTTTTCAGCAACTAAAGCAAAGTCATCTTCATTGGTGGCAATACTAGCCTCATCTGGTGGCCTTTGCTTGTTCTTGTCTCCATTTCCAGCATTTTGATTCTTCTTCTTTAATTTGTAACAATCATCCTTAATGTGACCTTTCTTCTTACAATAGTTGCAATAAAGATTCCGATGTTTTGACTTGGACCTTGAAGATGATCCTCTATCATTCTTTCTTTCAACTGATCTGCCTCTTGAATACAAGCCTTCTCCGCTTTCCTCACGCTTTGAAGTGTTCATCCTATCTCTTGACAATAAACTGGAACAGACTTCATCTAAAGTTATTGTATCTCTTCCATAAAGCATGGTATCACGGAAATTATTGTATGATGTTGGCAGATGATATAATAAAAGCATAGCCAAATCCTCACCATCGGTCTTAACATCAAGATTTTCTAAATCATTGATGATCTCTCTGAATTCTTCAAGATATGATTTAATAGACTTACCTTCTAACTTTAATGATATTTATTCTCCTGTTGTGAAGCATAGTTCTATCCGACTGTTCCTTGGTCTTGTTGCATTAGATGATCTTGAGTTGGAGCAACTTGACGTTAAAACAGCTTTTCTGCATGGTGATTTAAAGGAAGAAATCTACATGGAGCAACCCGAAGGTTTTAAGATCGAGGGAAAGGAGGACCATGTCTGCAAACTCCAGAAGTCATTATATGGCCTCAAACAATCACCTCGACAATGGTATAAATGCTTTGATATGTTTGTTTTGAATCTTGGTTTCAGGAGAAGCAATTATGATTCATGTGTTTACATGAGACCGGTCGGAGATGGGTCATTCATATATTTATTGCTTTATGTGGATGACATGCTTATCGCAGCAAGGAGCAAGTCAGAAATTGCCAAGATTAAGGCACAATTAAGTGCAGAATTTGATATGAAGGATTTAGGTGCAGCAAAACGCATCCTAGGCATGGAGATCAGGCGTGATCGTAAGGCTAGGCAGCTTTATCTTTCACAAGAGGGTTATGAACGCAAAGTTTTGGAGAGGTTTGACATGAGCAAAGCCAAACCAGTTTCTACACCTCTTGCTGCACACTTCAAGTTATCATCGCATCAATGTCCGACCACAAATGAAAAAATAAAGAAGATGGAGAAAATACCATATGCAAGTGCTGTTGGGAGCATTATGTACGCGATGGTTTGCACGCGTCCCGACTTAGCACATGCAGTTAGTGTTGTGAGCCGTTACATGGCTAATCCAGGACAAGAGCATTGGCAAGCAGTAAAATGGATATTAAGGTATCTAAAAGGTACTACTACGACTTGTCTTGAGTTTGGTGGTTCTAAAGCTGGATTGATTGGATATGTGGATTCTGACTACGCGGGTAATCTTGACACTCGACGATCCACATCAGGATACGTTTTCACATTCGGTGGTTGTGCTGTGAGCTGGAAGGCTTACCTACAAGCAACAGTTGCTCTTTCAACTGCATAAGCAGAGTATATGGCAATCATTGAAGCAATGAAGGAAGCAATTTGGCTTAGAAATATTTATACAGAGCTTACTCAAGATGATCGCAGGCTGGAGATATATTGTGATAGCCAAAGTGCTATTTTCTTAACAAAGGATGGTATGTTCCATGAGCGTACTAAACATATTAGGGTCAAAATATCACTTTGTTCGTGAAATTGTTGATAAAGGTGATATTGTGGTCATGAAGGTTAGTACGCTGGATAATGCTGCTGATATGATGACAAAAACTCTTCCTGGATCTAAGTTCAAACATTGTTTGGACTTAGTAAATCTTATTTGTTGATTATCACTTATTTGGAGGTGGCTGTGAAAATCAGAGAAGAAGGTTACAGATCAATTTGGTATGAAGGTGGAGTTTTGTTCATGTACAACAAAATTGATGCAAGGTGGAGATTGTTGAAGATTGCCTCAATTTTGTTCTTAACCTTCATCCCACATGGACTAGGAAACAAAGGCTTAATGCCTTAGCTCCATATTTCACCCTTCATCCCACATTGGCTATAGATAGGGCCTTGGTGCCTTCAACTCCTTATATAAGGAGCTTAGTTGTGGCAATTAGAATTCGTCCCACAATCTAGTAGCCACTCCTTTAGATTGTATTCTTCTTCCTTCTTAGTGAATTCTTTCTTCCGGCTTGCTGTCCGAGGTTTTTCCCCGATTTGGGGTTTTTCTCGTAAATTCTCGTGTCTCTTTTCTTTGAGCTTACGTTCTGATTCCTAACACATACCAACTTTGAAAAATGGCAGAGATATGTATATAGACAAGATTTACATTTCTTTTCTCTATTTATTTTAAGTGAGTTTTTTTGTTTGATTTTTGTTTTCCTTCTCTCATATAAGTCTGGTTAAATCCCCATAAGACCAATCAAACAAGTCCTATTTTAAGTGTCTTATGACATGTTTAAGAACTTAAATATGGTTCCAAATTGAGTAGTTTCATCTTGACAGATTCATCATTGTATTACTACTATAACCTTAATGAGTTCTTACACCTAGATGTTCCAAAACAATAGCAACAAGTTTGTAGTAAAGCTACAAAGATAATACAAATTTCACTTGTCTACAAATTAAGCCACAAAAATCTGAAAGCAAGAGATGCTCAAACAGGAATAAATGCCCAACGATTAACTAAGTAATGCGAGAGAGTGAGATACCTAGCAAAGGGCAACAATCAGAGAGGCTGAGAAAGAGGTTGGCGTCACCAATTGCCGTTCCAAAAAAATAAAACACTCCCTGTGGGAGTGTTTGGACGCTTAAATCGTTGCTCGCTGCATGACATAGGCGGCCGGCAACTAGTAGATCTGAGAGGCGTCAGCCATAGCCCATAGGTACTTTCGGAGGCGGTATTGGAGAGTGGTTATTCTTAGAGGCGTTGCCGACGAGTGAAGACGAGAAGCGGACAGAATGAAATAGATCGAGAGGGCAAAAAAGAATTTTATTTTATTTTACAAATTCCCCAAATTTTACCAATGCTTTTTTTTTACAAACTCCCCAACTTTTACTTTGTGTTTTTTTTTTTCAAACTTGCCTAAATTTTACATTAATTTATAGTATGACCATAGTTTTGAAGCAATACATGAAACTGTGGGAAGTAAGTTGCTTCTAACTAGTACGTGCCTTACAAATCTAAAGCGATTTTAAGTGATCGCTTCAACCTATTTGCTTTTATGGTTTCGTATTTTTGTAGTGTGACAGATTTTGATAATATGGTGACAAATGTAGTTGTACACGTGGCAAGCTTATATACAAACAAAAAAAAAAAACATCTAACTTAGCTCATAAACTTTTGTCTAATAGCATAAATCCTCTTAAATTCTCCACTCACTCCTCATCTCACACGACTTTCTTTTTCTCCCCTCTCTCTCCTCACCCCCCTTTAGCTTTCTGCAAAGAAAAGAGAACGAAACTCTTACCAAACGCAACCTCACTGGAATTTCCCTTCAACCTCTCCGAATGCAACCTCACTAGAACTCTCCACCTGACATCTCCCACCAATGATTATTTTTTAATCTCTTGATCACCGCCAACCAACTCACGGGCCTTGCTCCACTAGAGCTCGCTTTATCTGCCTTCCAATTTGCTCACTGTTTTCACTAATATTTTTAATATGTCTTTCCTTGACCAAATTTCTCGCCTTAGAAAACTGCACATTATCAACTTTTACAACAACAATATGATTGAAGACTTGACAAAATCCATCACCAAGCTTTCAAACTATTTTGTTTGCACAATTATAATAGGTTTGAGGGAGGTCTACCACTGAAGATCAAAAAGTTGTACGAGATGGATAGATTATATGTCACTAACTACGGGATAACTGACAAGATTTCAACGAGTTTCCCAAAGCCAGAGAACTTAACCCTTTTGAATCTCTTAAAAATTGGCTTTTTTGGACTTCATTAACAACTTGTCGGAGCTCATGGTTCTTCAGCTTTGGAAAAATAATTTTGCCAGAGGAATTCCTCAAAAAATTGGGAATTAATAGCACTTAATCTAAGTAGTTTGGAGTCTAATTGTACAAAAAAAAAATAGAGATTGGTGTATATAAAAACATAAAGAGCAAGGATGAATTGTGTAATTTTCATTTCAATAAACTATATCATCACTACATTTGACAAAATATTCCATAATTTCATGGTATATTCCGGCCATTAACATTACCATGGCTAGGTTGTCCTACATCACAATCATTAATAGCAAATATCCTCACAAACAAAAACACTAATGGGCATTTTAACTAAAAAAAATTAAAATAAAAATGAAAATAATAATAATAATAATAATAATAATAATAATAATAATAATGGGTGACATCCACTATCATGAAAAGCTCAATAGAAATTTGCCCGTTTTACCCTGAGTTGAGTTTATGCAATGGACTGATGGCAAACAAATGAGGCATACACTTAGATAAATATAAATGTTGATAAACACTTAAAATGGTACTATAAGTACAAAGAAACTTGTACAATAACTTTACAGTATTTTATATAACACAATTTTTTTTAAAATAAAAAACAAGTGAGATCTACTAACCTTTTAAAAGTTGTACAATATTAATTATAATTAATTAACTTTAGCACAGATCTTTCATCATCCTTTTGCTTTTTTAACTAATGAGGTGATAATTCGAAGCTAGGTAATATAAAACACAAACAGGAGAAAGAGCATGGCTATTTATATAATATAGGTATATAAGAGCGTCATGGGAGCTTTTTATTATTTTATTATTTTTAATTCTTCATACATATATACAGTATACTTATTATATAAGTATTAAAGTGGAAGAGGAGAAGGAGGGTGCAACATGTGTCCCTTTGTTGATGGGTTAATGATGATGTTGGTCCTCCGTCTTTTGTAGCTATGGTGAAGTAGTGCTTATTGTCTGGAGGTTTACATTTAGACCTATAGTACAATGATGACATCTTCTTAGGAAGCTGAATTAATTTGCCAGAGAACCTTTCATTTGTGCTAATTTTATAGTTAAGTCATTTATCCTTCAATTGTTGCAATATTAATCCTATTAAAACTCACCACATTTGGAGTTATTTTTTCCCGTCTCTTTTGGTGTTGGAAGTGTAGGGGGTTAGTATTGTGGTATGGAAGGATATGTTCATGGTTGCTTTTCTTTTATTGTGTTGCTACTGTGTGATTTGATGTCGATGTTTTTGTAACGGAGAAAACTTTGGGAAGTGATAAGATGTCAGACACTTCTTTATTGGAGTAATTTAGATAAAGATCTTCATGAATTTATTTGGTATCAGTTGAGGTTTTCAATGTGTGAATTATACAGAATGAATACCATCGACTGTTTGTTACGAGGAATAAAAGAGATTAGGTGACAAATTCTTATTCCATTGAGACAAAATTTTTAGGCTTGAATTATCATTATCATTGATGCTATTTTCTTATTCTCATTGTTTTTCTTAAGGTATATGTATCGTGAATTTTTTACATCTTTAGGGATAAGATTTGTTTATGTTAATTACTAAAAAAAATTATACTAAATTTACCTAATGTTTTATTTTATTATATTGTTTATCTTTTTTTGTTTTTTCTATGTACTATTCCTCCTATTTGACCAACATTTATTATTAAGCAATATCCATAGCCACACTTTTACATTAAAATAAATACTAAGTCACACTTGCAGCAAAGCACAGGCAGTGCCTAGTAACATTAGGTTTTGGAACTATTTTCTAATTGCCAAGTTATAATGGGTATTGGCTATATAGGCCGAAGTAGTGACGTTGGTTGCTGATCTGACCTAAGTAGTTCACGAGCTCAAGCAGCCCAAGCCACATATTACTATTATACCTTCTATAAAGGGCCACCTTAGCTTGTTAGCCATGCTAAAAGGTTCTTGAGGTTGTAATTTTTGGTACTTGGTCATTACCACTGTGAAGAAATACTAACTTGAAAATTAACAAATTATAAGGCTATTCTGTGAGCATTTAATTTAGATAATATATTTTGAAGATGTCCAGGAGAATATTGACGAGATGGGTTCAAGTCTATGCTCATTAGAAGAGCATTTTATTACTACTTCTGTCTCGCAAAACATGTCATTTTTACTATTCATAGCAATTAATTCATGATTTTTTTATTTTTAAATTTTTTATACAAATATAAATATTTTACATGAAAATAGTACCTTAATAACTCTAGTTTATAGTATATTTTTTAAAAAAATTTTACAATAAAAATTAATATGAATATATTTAAGTCAAAATTTAGTCAAAAAAATGAAATTGCCAACTTTTATGAAATGGAGGGAGTATAACTTTTTAATAAATGTTAATCCTACATATTGCACCACTAAAAGAATATCATATATCTAATCATTATTTTGAACTAGGCCTACGATATTATGATGTGTTTGGGCCCAAGAAAGCATTCTACATACATCTAATTTATATTGGCCCAAGATGCTGGTTGTTAATTATATTTTCTAAAGTAATAAGTTTTGATGAGACATTAACAACAGCAACTCCCTCTAATTCTTTTGGGCTGATCTGGCCCATTATTTGCTTTTGTGGGCCATTTATTTGCTTTTTGTTAGGCCTTCTTTTTTTGTTGCTTCCATGACCCATTTATTTGTTTGTGGCTCAATGGTATGGGAGCTTAGATCAGGGCAAATTACACTCATGCCCGAATCCTGCCCAGCTGCTCCTACGTCCATGTGTTCTGATTTTCTTCTAACTTTTCAAAAATTTTGTTTTTATTTTTGTTATTAATTCATTAGTGGATATAGTGGCGGAGCCAAGTTTTTAGGGTCATGGGGGCGGAGGGGGGTACGCGGATGCAAGACTACCAACGGCCAAAACATAGGAGAAAAAAATTATTTAAATAATTATTTATAAAACTAACTTTTATACAAAAATGATTTAAATAATTATTTAAAACATTTACTTTTTGTTGTAAATTCATCTATAAGTTTTCAACTGTTGTATATTTGTTTCAATTTGGTCACTAACAATGTTAAATGTTGGTCAAATGATGAATTTGTAATGCTAGACAATGATTTTGGATGAAAATGCAATAGTTGAGAGGTCGATGACACAACTTGCAATGAAAAATAAAAATTTATGACTGCTAGCGCAATTTACCCTTTTAATATTCTTCACCAGTTTGGGGGGCAAATATCACAGTTGGTCCTTAACTCCTTACAAAATAGCCAAATTAGTATCTAATATTTACAGACTTCCAAAATTCTCAGAAGGAAAATTGGGGGGGGGGGGAGCAGCACCCCCCAGCCATACGTAGCTCCGCCACTGAGTGGATAGAGGTGAAAAATGAACAAACAGCTTGAGCTGGCTTGAGTTCGGCTCTGGTTAAAACTTGTTTGTGACTTGTTCGATTTAGAGCTCGATATACAATTCAAATAAAATTTGATTTGCTTACTACTCGATTTGACTCGGTTTAATTTAGATTTTTTCCTTAATTTAAGTGAACAGCTTGAGTTCGATCAGATAAAAGCTCATTCATATTATTTTCAATTCAAACATGAATAAAAATATTAAACTCAATAAATTAGTCAAGCTGAACATGATCAGTCTACTACTCAACTTGACTCGGCTTGTTTTTAGCCCATTAGTACATCATCTTGATTCTTTTATAGATAAAGTAATGGTTGATTACAATTTCTTTTTTAAAAATAATTGACAACAACTTTAGTATCTTCACATTTAAGTAGCTATCATTAAATTTTTCTTCCCATTCCAACCTATTGAGTTAGGCTTAAAAAATGTGCCTTAAAATATATCAGTCCAAATTTATTCCCCCCTTTTTATTATATTCTCAAATTTTTAAACATTATAATTAGACTAATGTAATTATCCATCTATGCTCATTTTCTAAATTGTTTATTGCTTTGTTGGACAAGTTACCTTTTTACATTTCTTATAAGTTTGCACAAATTAACTTTCCTATAACCTGCAGTAACGCGTGGGTTAAATACTAGTACAATGTAAGTATGTAAGAGCATAGAAAGGGGTGTTCTTCGTTGCGATACCTTGTCCATATAACATATCTTTGATAAGCCTATTAAATTGGTACTTATCGTGAGAAATTTTGGGAGGTCGCTGCTAGGCCTGCTCTGCTCATAATCGTCATTATTTCGGTTAAAAAAGGGCCAATGAATGGGTTTAAGTGGGACAAATGTTTAATTAGTCATTTATTTTCCTTTTTCTCTTTGTTTCGATCATCCTAAAACAAAAACAGTCATTTCTGTAAAAAATGACGAACGAACCCGACTCACTTAAACAAATTAAGGGAGTAAAAAAAAATTCCCAAATTATAAAGTTCAATAGATGAGTTAATACGAATAAAAATTCAAAAGATTAAAAAGTCTTGAGTTGTCAGAATTTAGGAGTCAAAATAGGGGTAAAACGCCAACTGCATTCTTTGGGCTTTCGGAGGTTGCCGTCTTGTTTCTAGACACTTTCTTTCTTTCTGGACACAATTGCTTGAATATTCGACTGATGACTAGGCATTAGGCAAATGACAACTGAACTAGGCATTAAGAATATACTTCTTAATTACAAGGTCAAATATTTAGTTGTTCAAAAAATAAAATACTTCCAGCGATAATAAAAAAAATTACATAGTTTTGTTAAGTTAGTGAAGTTACAAACACTTAACGTTAACATTAAAAGTTCAAACTATTACCAGAGCATACTTAACATTACAGTGGAGGTGGAACAACCAATAACCCAAATGATGTAGCCTTGGGATAAACCACTAGAGGATCGCACTGAATGACATAAACCAAGGCAACTACTTGTCCCAAAACGAAACAAAAGTCTGAAAAAAAAGGGAAAAAGGAGCAAGGCCAAGGCAATAAAAATGAATTACCAGAGAGACCTCCACTCTATTAAAGCAAACATTAGCAGCTTACAAATATTAGTAAACTACATAGTTTGAAGAATGGAAGCCTCAACTGTAATCAAATAAATTCATCAATAACTTGATTTAAATTAAACCGATAAACACATTTTCAAATGTCTCATTACTCCCCCAAGTTTCCCTTACCATAATCACATTCATATCAAACTACAAACCATCAATATAATAATGGACAAGTGCAATAAACATAAGTCCTTAATCTATAATATTAGCACCCAAAAAATTATACAATAAAAGAAAGAGAAAAATGATCATCATAAATGATAATTTTTACATGGGGATATGATTGTAACATTTAAAGAGTCATAAGGATAAATACGAGTACATCAAATATGAAAGGATCTTACTTTAATTAAGTTATTGATATAAAGACACATGTTGCTAATCTAACCATAACCTCACCATGCAAGAATGCTTGGGAGCTGTGACAACCTCCTGCACCCCTTGTCCTTTAATGTATTATATAAATGGCAATGGGAACAGATATGCCAACTGTAGGAGCTTGCATGAGTTTGGGCCCAAGATATTTTCTGTGCTGGGTAACTTCTCAAGTCCAAGTCAGTTATGTCAGGCTAGACTGCTACTAAAAACAATTGACATGGTTTGGTGTCCACGCCACCCAATACCAAATATTTGCGGCTTTTCCTTTTGCCTGGTACTTTTCCTGACCTTTTGTGGCTGTGGATCATCGGATTGCCATCACCACCACTAGTGCAACCAAGCAATTAAACTAGGTGGACGTCACATTTGGAGCAACAGCCAAAAGTGTTTTCGGCTAAGTTTGTGGATCTAACATTTCATCTACTTTCTCCACTTTATTCTTCTCTGAGTTTCGTGATTACTGAATTTACGACCTCCCTCCTCCGTTGAGAGCCTTCATTAGGGCATATTCATTGTCGCCCGTCAAATTTTGCTTCCTTTATAGCTAAATCCCATTCCTAGTTTCGACTTGTTTGCCGATGTTCTCGTTGCTACCCCATCCACAATTGTTTTTGCCTAAAGGTTGTTTTTTTTCCCCTTCTTCATTGCTTTTGATATCCCCCAACACTTGCTTTAAAACACACCAACTAACATTCTCTCTGTGCCAAGCCGGAAACTTCAGTGGCTCATTCGAGCCAAACTAAAACAATTGGTGGTTTATTTGTTCTATTTGCCTCTATTTCTCTAGGATAAAAATAATTTGTTAAATCAAGTGGATCTAGTTTGTCAATTTCAAAAAATAATATTGAAATTCTCTAATATTCCATAATCGATTGGGTGAATTGACCTATCAAATAACGTTAGTGGTTCATTTTCTGTATTTTATTTGACTGAAAATAATTAGTATGAAATCAATCTCAAATAATTTATTTAATAGGATAAAACTTTTGTAAGCCGGGCTTATGTGTAAACCTCGATAAGCACGCACCTGCAATTGGTTTAGTGAAATTACTATATTACCTTCCTAAAAATGAAATCTATTCCATTGTCGCGCCCGATACTTCCTTTTTCAGCGACTTGTGTTTTGCATTGTTATTTGGTTCAGGTTTTTGTCATTTGTTAACTTCGTTTTTGCCTCTTTTTGTTTTTTTTATCAGATTTTATTCCTTGTTCGTTTCTTGTTAGTGTTATCACAGTTTTTTTGTTCTCTTCACAATTTTGGGCTTGCCTTCACACTACTTGGTTTCTTCTATTTTCATCCACATCTTTTTGGTTCCATTTTGTGTACTTTTATCCCCCCGTTTCATTTTCCTTTTTTTTTTTTTTTTTTGCGCTCCTTCTCCTTTTTTTATTTTGTTTTCCAATTCATTTTCGCTTATATTCTTTCCTTTTTTCCTTTTTTTTCTATTTTTTTTATATTGTTCCTACCTTATTTAGGGCCAATTCGTTTCATCTTAAGTCAACTGATTTTTTTTAACTTTTTCATCTTTTTTATGTGAAAGCAATTTCATTTAAAAGTCAATGTTATGTAGATGCAATAATCAATTTAAAAGTAAATTTTTAGGATATTGTTAATTTTTTATGAATTTTTCTTTTTTAAGACTTGAAACTAGAAAAATTCATAAAAATTTAGTAAGATTATAAAAATTATATTTTTAATTGATTATTGTAACTACATAATATTGGATTTTAATTAAAATTAGTTTCAAGTAAAAAAGATGTAAAAATAAAAAAAAGTCATTTTGTAGCCAATTGGCTAAAGTCGAAACGAATTGGCTGTTGTTCTTTTATTTATTTTTTTATCAACTTTTATCTATTTTTTTTATAGGTTTTACCCGTTCTTTTAGAAGTTTTAAAGAACAAATAGAACTGATAAAAGAACAAACAACTAATTTATCTAAATAACAAGTAAGAATTGATAAAAAAACAAATAATTGTAAATAAACAAAATAACTACTATTAAAAGAACAAATAACTAGTTTTCTAAATAACAAGTAGGAATTGAAAAAAGAGTATATAACTATTGATAAAAGAACAAGTAACTACTAATAAAAGAACAAATAACCACTGATAAAAGAACAACTAACTACAAATAAAAGAAAATATAACTAATTTATCTAAAGAACAAGTAAAAATTGATAAAAGAACAACCAATAGTTCATAAAAAAACAAGCAACTACTAATGATAGAATAAATAACTACTAATAAAATAATAGTCAAATAGTTTATTTAAAGAACAAGCATGAACGGATAAAAAAAACAACTACTAATAAAAAAATAAATAACTAGTTTATGTAAATAACATGTAAGAATTAATAAAAGAACAAATAGATGCTTATAAAAGAATAAAAACTACCGATAAAGGAACAAAAAACTATTAATAAAAGAATAAATAGGAACTAATAAAACAACAAACACAATCTCAATTTTTTAGTATTGGTTGCTTGATTTATTATTTTTTAGACTTTCTTATGTTGAATTTCAGTTATTTTGAGGATAACATCCATATTTAGTCCCCTAACTTTAAGGGTTGTCCTAATGTGGTCCCTTATCTCTAAAAGTGGCTATTAAAGTCCCCTAACTCAACTAACGTGTCCTATTTTGGTCCCTACTGTCAGTTCTGCTGTTATGTTGGATGGAAATTGCCTACATGGCACTTACTTTGCCACGTGGCATCCTATGTCATAACAATAAGTGGCTAGAATAAAAGAACAATAAATAATAGGCTAAAATTGATGAAACACATAATTCTAAGGACTTTAAGTGACATTAATCCCTAATTTCTATCTTCCCCAAATCTTCTTGGATTCGAGCTCGCCGTCGCCGACCACCTCCGGCCTACCCGCTGCCAACCGGGTTTTGTTGGGTTCGGACCCTCCAAAAGCTCAACCTTGTGGGGAACAATCTCAATGGTAGCCTCTCGTTTCGCTCCCTTGCTCCCTGTTTTCACCTCCAAGAGCTCAGACTGTCTGATAATGTGTTCGACGGCGAGCTGCCGGAGTTCTCGACGGGGTTCTCTCAGCTGCAGGTGGTCGACCTGTCGAGCAACAACTTCACAGGAGATATCCCGGAGCGTTACGGTCAGTTTCCTGCTCTGCAATATCTGAGTCTCGCCGGAAACTCACTCGCCGGGACCATCCCTCCATTTCTGGGTAATCTGACTGAGTTGACACACCTCTTGCTCGGTTACAACCCATTCAAGCGAGGTGGTTTGCCTTCTGAAATCAGGAATTTGTTGAAGCTGGAAGTTCTTTGGCTCAGTGGAACCAATCTTGTCGGAGAAATCCCGGAGTCCATCGGGAATCTGGGTTCCTTAAAGAATCTTGATTTGTCCATCAATTTGCTAACGGGAAGAATTCCGGAGAGCCTTGGGGCATTGAAAAGCGTGATCCAAATTGAGCTGCACGACAATCGATTGTACGGGGAATTACCGGAGAGCTTATCCAACCTAACCTCTCTGCTCCGGCTTGACGTGTCCCAGAACAATCTCACTGGCGAGTTGCCGGAAAAAGTCTCTGCCTTGCTATTAGAATCTTTGAATCTAAACGACAATTTCTTCACTGGAGAAATATCTGAAGTTTTAGCTACCAATCATAACTTGGTTCAGTTGAAGCTCTTCAATAACAGCTTCACAGGTAAATTTCCAGAAAATCTTGGGAATAATTCTGAGTTGCAAGATTTCGATGTTTCGACCAATGATTTTACTGGCGAATTTCCCAGATATCTCTGTTACAGAAACAAGCTGGAACGGATTGTGGCTTAAATCGGGGCCTTCAGGGTGTTGACGGAGGGTATGCACGGTAAAGTTGACCCTATCGCAAAGGTACTGAATCTTGGAGACGACGCTGCCCTGCACGGATCTCAGCCCCTCCAACCGATCTTTCGCTGACAGGAAATCGCTTCTCGCCTTCTACCTTGATTTTGTGAGCTCCGCCTCTTCCTCTTCCAGCTTCTGCTTACACCGTCCCACCGCCGCCTTCTTCCCGGCGCGACGACCACACCTGTAACACCGCAAATCAAGGCGGATTTCCAGTTGGCAGCAGGGTAGGCCGGAGGTGGTCGGCGATGGCGAGCTCGAATCCAAGAAGATTTGGGGAAGATAGAAATTAGGGATTAATGTCTCTTAAAGTCCTTAGAATTATGTGTTTCATCAATTTTAACCTATTATTTATTGTTCTTTTATTCTAGCCACTTATTGTTATGACATAGGATGTCACGTGCCAAAGTAAGTGCCATGTAGGCAATTTCCATTCAACATAACGGCAGAACTGACAGTAAGGACCAAAATAGGACACGTTAGTTGAGTTTGGGGACTTTAATAGTCACTTTTAGAGATAAGGGACCACATTAGGATAACCCTTAAAATTAGGGGACTAAATATGGATTTTACCCGTTATTTTGAGGACATATTGGAGAAAAGAACAAATATGAGCAAAGACTGAAATCAGAAAAAAAAAATTAAAGCAAACAATAAAGTTATAAAAAAATCCTAAATTGTGAAACAAAGAAATCAAGAAAAAATAAGAATAGTATAAGAAAGAAAAATGGAATAAAACTAAGAAGAAAGGGTAGACAAATCTAAAAAGCAGAAAAGAAAACAAAGCTTGAAACAAATAAGAGGCAAAATTGAAAATAATATAAAAATGAAAAAGAAAAGAAAAACTGGGAAAATGGAGGAAATGAAAAAAAAAAATTAAAGCTGGAAATAATAAAAAAAACAAATCTAGAAAGGAAATGAAAATAAAAAAAATAAAGCTGGAAACGAAGATATGCAAGATAAACAGAAAAAAAAAATGCTGCGTACAAATAAAAAACTGGAAAAAATAAACAAAAAAAACTGAGAAAGAGAGGTAATGCCGTTGTCTCCTTCCAGGGGGCTTTGAACTTACAGGCTCGTTTTATTACTCCCATGTTCCAACCACTCCGCCAAACGCGGACCATGTAGTGAACTGCTGCAGAAACTATGTAATATTCATTTCATTTCGAGGCGGCATAACTGCCTGTTTCTGGTAAGCGGGGTTAAATTGACAATTATTAAACTTTTTAGGGATGGTGCACGGCATCGTGAATACACATAGTATCATTTTGCCTTCAAACTTTGAAATTAAAATTTTTTTCCACCATTGCAATAACACCAAATATATCCTAAAATTTTGGATTTTATGTTTTTTCACCCTGAACTTCAATGAGTTACATCAATACGCTAATTGCTACTAAAATACTGGAACCACTACTTTGGCCACCAACAAGGCAGCAACTTTAAAATGATTTCAATTTTTTAAAACTTTTCGTTGATCATAACTTAATTATAATTTAATTATTCAATTTTTTTAATCTTTTTTAATAAGTTTAATTGATATGAAAATTTTATATTTTACTAATCAATCCTCAGCAAAATATGGCTCACATTCTAGTTCTAATATATTTTCAGGCTAATTCATTTTAACTTAATCGACTTAATTCAAAATGAATTATTTTATGTTTACATTTTTTTACTCGAAATCAATTTCGTTTGAAACCTAATATTATTTAGGTGAAATAATTCATTAATTGTTAAATTTTTATGGTATTTTTTATGAATTTTATTTTTTAGGCATTAAAAACAAAAAATTCATAGAAATTTAATAACATTATAAAAATTTTATTTCAAATGGGTTATTATACTTATATAATATTAGCTTTCAAATAAAATTTGTTTTAAGTAAAAAAATATAAAAATAAAAATAAACTATTTTAAATTAAGTTATATTTTTTTAATAAGATTAAATTATCTTAAGTTAAGATGAAATTTGCAATGAACTTTTGTTGGAGTCGATGTGGATTGTGGACCGTAACCAATTTTGGAAGCCCAGATCAAAGAATAGACTTATTGTGTTGGCGGCTTCACTTTTGAATACTGATTGCATAAACATGGCTTATGCAATAAGTTTTCCTTTTACTGTATAATTACTGTCATTTCAACTCCTACCTATTAAAAACTACCATCCGGTAGACGCACTATGATTTCTATGAAATTACGAGCGTGTCACCGCGTCCAAAACTCGTGAAATTATAGCTTATGTCATCTGATAAATATCTACAATACGAAACCCGAAACTATTCAACTTCTAAAAAAAGCTTCTGTTCCGGTAATCATCATAGACAAATTATTGCCTTTAGCCGCTCAACTCTGTTTTTCTTTGAAATGCCGGATAAAATCTCTGTTCTAGCCGCTAAACTTCCATCGTGAAAAACTTAGTCGACAATAAACTAATTTCTTGTGTAAATCGGAGAATCATAGTGATGAAGAGATCGCGGAATGTAGAAACGCTTAGCGAGTAACTGTAAGTACTTATCATCTTTTGCACCTGTCCCTCTAACCTGTTCCGTCTTTCATTGTTGTTCGTTCTTCCACACCATAAGCGTATTTAATCCCTGCAGAATGTCGATAATTAGAGCAAAAAATAAGAGAGAAGCTCCTGAATAAGAAAAATAAGAAAAAAGAAAGAAAATCACACCGGTTGCCAAAGACGAACTAGAAACATCTACAATGAGCAAAAGAATTTAAAAGAAGCCAAAAGAAATCACATATCAAAGATATATCTTGTTTTTGTTCTTTTAATAGTATCTATATGTTATTATATGTTCTTCAAAAGTGAATGTGTTTGTTCTTTTAAGGAGACACTGTTTGTCTTCCTTAGATCTCATTTTTTTTTATATAAGTGTCTGCTTGTTTTTTTTTGTGCTTGTTCTTTTATAATGCATTTTTTGTTCTTTGTTACTCATGTGTTTATTCTTTTAGAAAGCATCATTTGTTCTTTTGTCCCTTCGTGTTTGCTATTTTAGAATGATATGTTTGTTCTTTTAAAAGACATTAATTATTCTTTTTTTTTTCTTCGTGTTTGTTCTTTTATAAGACATTGTTTATTTTTTGTTACTTAAGTGTTTATTTTTTTTGATGAGATATTGTTTGTCTTTTTTGTGATGTGTTTGTTTTATGTTCTTTTAAAAAACCTTGTTTGTTCTTTTACATTTTCATGCATTACTTGTTCTTTTGTGTTTTGGTGTTTATATTTATGGGCATGTTTATTCTTTTAGAAGGCAATGTTTGTTTTTTTTACATGTTTGTTTTTTGTTACTTAAGTGTTTGATTTTATAGGATACACAATTTGTTTTTATAGAAGACACTATTTATTTTTATACATGGGTCTGTTTCTGTAAACTTCTTGTTTTTTGTTTTCTGATGTTTTTTCTTTCAAAATGATATGTTTGTTCTTTTAGAATGGCGTTTTTGTTTTTTTAGAAGAAAATATTTGTTCTTTATTTTATATGTTTATTTTTTATTACTTAAGTGTTTGTTCTTATAGAAGGCACTATTTGTCTTTATATATGACCCTGTTTCTGTAAACTTATTGTTTTTTGTCTTTTGGTGTTTGTTCTTTCAAAAGGATATGCTTGTTCTTTTAAATTGCACATTTGTTCTTCTAGAAGGCAATGTTTATTTTTTTTTACATGTTTATTTTTTGTTACTTAATTGTTTGTTTTTATATAATACACTGTTTATCCTTATACATGACCTTGTTTTTGTAAAAAAATTTTTTGTCTTCTGGTGTTTGTTTTTTTCAGAAGGATATGTTTGTTCTTTTAGAAGGGCATCTTTGTTATTTTAGAAGACAATGTTTGTTCTTTATTTTATATATTTATTGTTTGGTACTTAAGTGCTTGTTCTTATAGAAGACACTGTTT